>CM031243.1:533409168-533646465 GCA_018340775.1 Taxus wallichiana var. yunnanensis
TTATGGGATTTTTCTTTGAGTCAAACTTCCTACCAAACTAGATGCTTCACGCTAAAGAACATCTAGCTATCTAAATTATATATAGACTGCTCCTCGAAGGACAAATATATGCCAAATTATTGCAAAGTATTCTATATGACTACTTCCCAAGGACAGCTGCGTGCACTAAAATCATATCTGCTACTATAAATAGATCTGCTCCTCGAAGGACATCTATACAAATCGCCTTTTTATCAAAAGCTTCTCGCATTGATCACCTTCAGAAGACCTCAAGAATAGTACAATCAATATCCCTTGTAGACTTCCCGCATCGATCGCCTATATTCAAGAAAATAAAGGCCTCATTCAAAAGAACTTTTTGGGTCATGGACTTGTCTATTTAGGGTAGGTTCTCTTTCGCCATAAACACTCACTTTGTAATAAGTTCTCTCGTACTCTCAGCTATATCATCCACCTCACCTCACCATTTGTTTCAACTCAAGGGACGTAACGTATCACCCGATATATTGTGATCATACAACTCTTTTCACCTATTGGACTTCTCGCCTATGCACGGTACCTGGGCTTCAAGCTCGCTTCTACGTTTGGTGGTTTGTTTAGCTCTTTTCACCTACTTATGGAGCCTCTTTCCTCTTTTCCTCGCATCTAGGATTGTGTGTTGATCTTAATCAGACATGGTTCCCCTACTTCAGGGTAGGCTAACTTTCTCTTCCCTTATACCTTTTACAACATCACCAATTCATTTCCAACACCAACAACCTTACCTTACCAATATTAATATCAATATTTTTACCAATCAACCAATTTCCTAAACCGTACTCAAATTGCCTAATTCACCTCTCCCCTGGTCCTAAGGGAGAACTACATCGATCACGAGGCCCTTCCTTGCTTTGTGCAATGGGATATGTAGGCAACACTTAGGAGACATGGGGTCTCCCAAGGTTAGCTCGACCATCCCCTACCATAACCTATCATGTGTGGTAAATATAAATATTTTTGTGTATTTCTATTTAATCACATTCCTCTTTATCCTTTTTCAAACACCAAAAATCAAAACGAAAACATTCTTATTATTTTCATAACTCAAATCAACATACATATCTCAGCTTTTATTTAGATGTTAAACAAATACATCTTCTCTATCATCGACATGCAGGTCGGTACTCTTATTTATTCTTATACCTTGCTAACATTTATTTAGACCCTCACGCCTCATCCCGAACTAGGTAATGATCGTGATCGCGTCGACCCTCTCGCCAGCCTCTCTCGTCCTCAATGGTACCACGGCTATTGGTACCGCCCACGATCCGCCAATCTCTCCTTGAATATATGAATACGCCTCTCGCATGGAGGAATCCATCCTCTAGTCTCTCCGCCCGTGACTCATGCAACCACTAACAATCTCTTGTCTCTCATTCACTGCGTTTGAGAGCTGCACAACCAAAAGCTGCAGATGATCCTCTCTCGCTGTAATCACCACTATGTCGAGGATGATCACGTACACCTCGCACAGCCTCTACTACCACCATAATCTATAGGCCTCTGTCATTCCTCGCATCCATTACCACTGCGATCACCAATACTTCTTGCTATCTTCTCGGGCCCTTCGGAGGTGTTGGCCGGGAGGTGAGAATACCGCCTCGTGCATCGATCTCATATATGGTCTATAAGCCTCGTGGTATGTCTTGCACAAATCCAAATTGTCGCCGCACGCGATCTATAGGAATCCTCTCATACTCACTGCTCGTGCCTGCGATCCACCTCAATCGCTCTACACCCTCAACTCCTCGGGCCTATATTCTCTCATGTTACCATATATAGTTCCCGTAAGGCCTCCATAGATATCCGCAATCATCACCCTCTCCCATACCTATCTATAATACTCAATGTCACCCGTCATGGCTTTGAGATCTTGCTCTTGTTCTGCTTCTGGACCCATCGCCTAAATCCCAACCTCTCGTACTCCGGTCTTCCCGATCATTTGGATGGATCGGCCTATTGGTCGCACACAAACAATGTGCTCATAGGCCCAATAACAGTGTAATAAGTATGAACAATCCAAAGTGTCGCTTACGTGATTTCACCTATAAGCCCATAAGCCCTGTATAACTCCGCAAATATGCAGTGCCCATGCAAACGTCACGTTCCTTTCTATCATCTCCCAAACACACATCAATGCCTTTGAAATCTTCCCCTTCTTCGCCTTCGGTAATGCATAATACCTACCGCTATCATTAATATCACTCGCTAACCTTGTCTCCTCAGGTGTGTTGTATACATTATCCCATACGTAAATGATAAACCTCGCTGTGTCAAATCTCGTGCGTATGGACCAAATACTCTTTACTGTCATCGCTCCCGCCGTGCTAGGTAATGCCTCGATATACTAGTTTTCCCAGTAATAGGGAGTCTCAAAATACGGAACACATCTTCCAATGTTACCGTCATCTCCCGTTGGCGTATAGAAGGTATTTGTCTCGATTCCATCTCTCAATCAACGCTCAGTAATATAGCATGGTTACGTGCGATTCGTGAATAATAACGATTCCACTTAACCCCAAACGATTTATCAATGTCCATTCAAATTGCAGTGTACATCCGCTTGATTCGTGACAATAAATGCCCAGGTACACTATCATTCATCCTCAACCTCGCCTCTGCTGCATACATCCAAATAACAAAAAACCATTCAATTCCTCCAATCCCGGGTTTTTCTCAAATTTCTGAAATCCCCTCAAAGAACCGCAAGGTATCGCTTATACATAACTGGTATCGGTTAGTAATCGATACCGGTTATCCATAACCGATATCGGTCCACTCATATTACATACACCTTGCCTAAAAAAACCACCTAAGACAATAAATTGCTCGTTATTCCTTTCTATATACAAACATACCAAAATTGATTACCTACCATGTAACACTCACCCCATTTATAACCCTTGTTATCATCTTTTCTTTCTCATATCTACCCACATACTCTCCCCCATCTTATTCACAAAACATGCAAGAGTCAAATCACAAACAAAATCTTACCTCTTGGTTTGCGGTAGCTTGAGGTGGACCTTGTCTTCCCTCTTGTCCTCGCCTTCTTTGGATGTTTCTCTCCTCGTCTTGCCATTATTACCACCTTTTTCAAACCTGCCTTTACGTCTTCGAATCTCGAGATCACAATCACTTTCCTGTCTTTTTCTCCTATCACTCAAATCTTTCATGCAATTACTGTCTCTCGGCCACAAAAAAGCGTCGCGTTCGCGTATTTAACTCTTGCATGGCTCTAAAATTAGAACTTAAGTTGCCACCCTAGCTTTTTTATTTTTAGAAAAGCTCATACCTAAATAACAAATATCGGTTATGTAACCGATATCGGCTCTCATCGGCTACCGACGTCGGTTAGCTAACCGATATCGGTTATAGACCTATCTTTTTACAACATGGTTCTTTTTCTTCATTTTTTACCTAATTTTTTATCGCGCTCGCCCTTTTTCCTGCATAACAACACCATTATCCATATTTCTCCATCCACCACACATATCATTACAATGTCCATAACATCATCTATTTTACAAAAACAAACAAACCATCAACTAAGTCACATCTACACAAACTAAAATCTATACATCATTTGATCCAACTCATCGTATACATATATAACAATGTCACAAAACCAGCCCACAACATGCAACATTTCATTATAACATCATCCATATACACATCAACATCATCCATATATCAACATGTCAACTAAACTCATCATACATTTTATATCACAAACCATCGACCAAATACTTAAAAACATTTTAGAACACAACATGTGGATCAAAACATCATCTCTATATATATACAAATTTTCAAATATACAATGTGCCTGCTAGATCGGGGCCTCGTGATCTCATCATACAACTAAGCCGCACGCAGCCGCAATAACTATCCAAAATCTCGACTCGGCTTCAGAGCCGTCCCTCATATCAAAATATACTCGGCCTCGCAGGCCGGTATCAAATATAACAACCATGCACTTCGACTCACAGCCGGTATATAATGAATAAATGAATCCATACATGAATAAATGATAGGCACGCAGTTCCTCTATATCAACATAACTGGCCAAGTTCGCAGACCGGTGCCCATGTCCTTATAAAAACTATGTGGGGATCCTCGGCTCTCCCCACCACCTCGGCACCTCTCCCTGCTGGTCCTCGCGGTGCCTCTCGCCTCCTCACCTGTAATGGACACGCCGCCATGTAGCCGTGACCCTCCTCGCGATGACCTCGACTACGCGAGGTCTCCGCTTGCGGTGTGCTGCATATGGCTGATAATCAGCTCGGCTCCGTACTTATCAAGGCGACATCATCCTAATAGTACTGCCTCCGCTCTCGCTCCATGTATCTATCCCATGCCACCGCTAGGTCTTTGGGGCTAGTCCTCGGACTCTTACAAGCATTCCCCTATACCCCTGTGGTGCTGTGGGCCGGGTGGTATCGGGCTGTCATTTGGTGTCTGGTCTTTGGCTGCTTTACCTGTACTTGCACAGACTATGCGCACACTGGCTGCACTGCCGTGGGCCGTGGCACTGTGTGGTCTGCTGCCTGGTGTGCTCTTTCAGCTACTCACTGAGCTCGGCTAGCTTTGCCCGTAAGACCCTATCTATACGTGCTTCGCAGCAGCAGCAGCCGCCTCGTAATAACCGCACTGGCCCCGAGCTGATCTCTCTCCGTCACCGGCCACACGCTGCCAAGTCTGGCTATGCGGCTGTGCTACCCTCGCCGCTCTCTGACCAGCCCACCACACCTCGTATGATCCTGCACTCCAAAGATCATCTACGCCATCATCTCGCTGGCCTCTCTGTGACCTAATGGATCCAAGGGCTGTGGTGCAGGCAGTGGGGCCTCTACATCATCCCTCCTATACTGAGGGAAGGGAGGTGGCTCGTCCTGTCACAGCCCCATCTGCCTGCGTACCCTCTCTAGGGGTATCCTCTCGTACTCTCCCGGCCTCCGTCCTGCTATCCAGAAAGTGTACTGGATCAGACGCAACTGAATATACTTGGCCTCCTCTGTGCGGGTGATGACCTCTGTAAGGTCTCCATATGATGTCTACCGCTGTCAGGCCCTCTAATAAATGTCTATAATACGCCACATCTCGCCCTGCAAGAACTACTCGTGGCTGCCCCACGACCCCCAACCACCTCTGAAAGCCATATCTGTATATGACCTGTGGCCCTGGCTGCTGGGGTAACCCTACTGGCCTGATGCATATGATGTGCTCATATGCCCAACAATGTAGCAAAAATGTCGAACAGATACCGAATCACCTCATCCGGCGATAACCCCAGAGTTTCTCAGTATAAATCGCACTGCACCAGATATACTGTGGTGCCCAAGAATAGCAAGTGTGTGCTCCTCTACCATCTCAAGCAGCACCCCCATCAATGCCCGTGGAAAGCGGCCTCCCTCTGAGTCCGGGAGGGCGAAGCAGGTGATCCCAATCATCATCAGCACAGCCAGCCGTGTCTCATGTCGATGCGCACGGTACATGTCACCATACCCAATGCTCACGCTGTGATAGGTAAGTAGCATGGCTGCATCTCCAAAAACCTGTAATATGCTGTCCATGGCAGTCTCTGAATCTACCTGGAAGACTGCCTCTCCCTCGATAGGTAGTCGAAGGATGCGATACACATCCTCCAATGTGATAGTCATCTCCCCAGTCGGGAGATGGAACACATTGGTCGCCGGATCCCATCTCTCGATGAGGGTGACCATCAGGCTGTGATCTCTCTCTATCGCTCTCGTACTCTTGGACTCCACCGAGTCCCACCTCGCCATGATCGCCCGGTGAGCTGCGGACATGTGTGTCTCATCCGCACTAACAGCGGGGCATCCTATCTCATGATCGTCAATCTGAACCGCCGACGTGCACGCAAAACCAACCACATCTTTAGACCTACTTTTTATCACAACATCTACTTTATCCTCTAAACCCCCTTTTATCCCCCCCGACCACACCCCGACTCTCTACCACCCCACCCAAAACCCAAACTCACTCCACCAAAACCAAACCCACTCCACCTAAAAACCAAACCCACTCCCCACCCAAACCCCCTAACCCAACCCAAAGCCCAAAATCTACCCAAAACCAAACCCACCCCACCCAAACCCCTACACCCAAAGCCCAACCCAATCTACCCAAAACCAAACCCACCCAACCCCCAAAACAAAACCCAAACCCAACCCAACCCAACCCAACCCACACCCAAACCCACCCAACCCACCCAACCTCACCCAACCCAAACACACCCAAACCCACCCAACCCAAACCCAAACCACCCAACCCAACCCAACCCAACCCATACCCATCACCTATAACCGAGCAAACTCCCTCCCTGCCGCGACATCTCGGCGACCGACGCCGGTCTCGCCCCAAATCACTGTGGTCCACGTAATTTCATGACCGATGCCGGCCGCTTAGCAACCAACATCGGCCGCTCGAAATTTGGAGCCGAACCCTCGCGCGGCCCTCGCCCATATTTTTGCATTTTTATACTTATCTCTACCCACCCAAACACCATAAAACCTACCCACCCAAATTCGACTTGCCCTATTTTACCCATCTATCCTCTTCGTTTTTCAAATTACGTCAATTTATTCATTATTTCCTAAAACATGTAAATTCCTACCCAAACCCCCAATTTCAACTTAATACCATTCAAATGCACAAAATAAAGAGTTCCGAGCCTACCCGCACGATGACACGCGTTGCGTGGTGGGATGGGTGGTGGTGTTCTAGCCTGGTCCAGCCTCTCCCCTCCTCCTCGCCTGTGCCATAGCTCCAATTCTGATCTGCTGGGTCCCCGGCCAATCAACTGCTGCCTCCTCCTCACTCGGGCCCGCAAACAACTCACTCCTCCAGCAAAATAGCTCCACCTCACTCAATAAAACCTCCAATCTCAACTCTCCACGTCAGACAAATCAATTTGGTTTTCAAATAACAAAAGTGACAATGACAAGCCGTATTTTTCTTTTTATAGGTTTTTCGCCCTTAACCGATATCGGTTTCATTTTTCCCTAATGAACCGGTATCGGTCCCTTAACCGATATCGGTCATGTAGAATCGACATCGGTTTTTCTTCCAACTTTCCCCCAATTTTTTGCCCTTATTTACCATTTGCCCCTTTTTAACCACATATCGCCTATATCCACCTTTGAAACACCATTTGTTTACCTATTCGGCCCGACCCAAGGCCTCGCCCAACCATTCGGCCCGACCTCAAGGCCTCACCTCCTAACCGACCCATTCGCCCGGCCTCCCTTAGGCCTCCCACGGCCTCTACCCCTATTTGGCCCGACCCAAGGCCTCGACTCTAACCATTTGGCCCGACCCAAGGCCTCCCTACCTATTTGGCCCGACCCAAGGCCTCAACCTACCCATTTAGCCCGACCCAAGGCCTCACCTACCCATTTGCCCGACCCAAGGCCTCAACCTACCTATTTGGCCCGACCCAAGGCCTCAACCTACCTATTTGGCCCAACCCAAGGCCTCGCCTACCTATTTGGTCCGACCCAAGCCTCACTCACCCTTATAACCATCCGCCCGACCCAAGGCCAGAACCTAACAACTTGGCCCGACCCACGTCCGTATCACTTCGATACCATACCCATCAATCAACGTTTACTTTTATCCATCCATCATGTAGTTTTTGTTCAATCGAGCTCACTGCTCGTGTTTTAGCATGATTAGGGTCCTTGACTTGATCTCACAACCAACTTTGCTTTGCCTAGACCTGACCGTGACGTTTATCTCAACCAAACCAACCATTTGGTACTTCGAACATGCCTAAACGTTCTTGTACCTTACCCGTTATATACCCTAGAGCTACTTCCTATGCCTTGGATACCGTGATTATATCACCCTTGTTTGGATAAACTATCGACCTTTTCCTATACATTGCTAGTTTGCTTCAGTCAAATCATGTACCCTAGTCGTATTATTGCATTTCAACATGCGTCTGCGCTTCCTCGACCTACCCCACCACCTTACCATCCCCTCTACAACATTCACCCTTTATCAACCCTATCCCCGATTTCCCGCTCACTCAATCTGATAGATTTGAGGGGGATTACCTATATCCTTAACAGAGAAACCACTTCATATTATTGTCCGCGCACTTTACAAAACAAGCTACACGACAATAAGGGGCTAATGTAGACACTAAATTTGTGTCTTACGACCCTCGTGACCCGCATCTCATCTCGCAACTTAACCTCATCACCTAAACCTTACACAATTATTTATTAATTACCTTGTAATTGATAAATCCACATCACCTTACCTGCCACCTCATTTTGCCACCTCATCATGACCTAGCCCTAACCCTAAACTAACCTAATTAAGACTTATGGCTTGGTCTAGACTCACATCCATAACTAATGCCTCCTTACTCGCACCCAAAACCGACCTTCTAGCCACTTGACCAAGCCCGCAACTGATCTCTCGGGAGAAAAGCAGGGAAGGTGGGTTATTTTACTAAAAATAGCCTACTTTTTCCTTACTGATGCTGGCCTTCTACTCGACCGCCGTTGGTTACGCAACCGCCATCGGTTCCCTGTAAATGGGCTCCCCAAACCAAAAACAAAGGATGGGAATTTCATTTTGGATCGAGAGAAAAGGATTATTTGAATCACAGAAAGAGCATCGGGAGTGATCGAGAGAGTCCAGGATCTTCACTTGACCGAGCAGAGACAGTGGAAATACCGTAAGTGTTTACAAAGAAAGGAGATCAACTTGCATCTTTGTCAAAACCAGAAAGTCACATCTCACATGTCCTCTATTATAACATTTCTTATGCCTTTTGAATTACAAATCCTCATAAATCCATCCCTGAATCCACTACCCAGCGTGCATATTACCTCTAACTATCATTCATCTACCTCTCATCACCTTATTTCCTAATATCACCTATATACAGCCTTACAAACAACACAACTACCCCACAAAGCAACTAACCTACAGATCCTAGAACCCACGGTAGATCGGCTATCGCATTATCAAGAACCGGCATCGATTCTCAGATAACGGCATCGGTTCCTCTCCGATAAAACCAGAAAATCAGCCTTTCCCTACCCGGTTCAACGGCAATTAATTGATATTTTACAGTCTTTTGTGTTAATTCATATTAGCAGGAAACCACCACCTTCAAAGGAAGTTTTATATTTCCTGGCCCAAGGCGCTTCTCATTTATTGTTTAATCAAAATCTTGTGGTCTTGTGTTCTTATTTGCAGTAGTCCTTCCAAGACAAAAGGAGTTCTTCGCAATCAACCTCGATCTTTCTCTACGGTACGCACACACCATCTCGACATTCTAACAGTATTCCTCCTAGCCCCTAACCTTATCTCTGCTTTCTAAAAGGAATGAAACATTCCGAGTGAAACAACTCTATTCCTGTGAAACCACTGATGGGAATTTCATTTTTATGTGTTCATTTTTGATCGAGAAAGGATTCTTTGAATCATGAAAGAGCATCGGGTAGAGATCAAGATCTTGAGTTCAGATTCACTTGACCGAGGCAATTCTCAGATGAGTGGAAACCAGTGTTTAGCAGAGATGTAGGAGATCAGGCTTGCATCTTCATCAAAACCGTTTGAGATGGCTCACATCTTGCATGTCCTCTCAAGTTATAACATTTCTTATGCCTTTTGAATTACGTGGAGGACCTTCATAAATCCATCCTCGAATCCACTACCCAACATGCATATTACCTCTAACTATCATTCATCTACCTCTCATCACCTTATTTCCTAATACCACAGGTATATACATTGGTTACAAACAACACAACTACCCCACAAAGCAACTAACCCGGGATACGGTCCTAGAACCCACCTTGTGTATCGGATTTCAAGAATCGGTGATTTCGAAGTTTAAGTAACCGCATTGGTTCATCTCATCAAAACTACAAAACTGCCTTTCCCTACCCACTTCGATTCGGTGAACTTAATTGATATTTTACAGTCTTTTGTGTTAATTCATATTAGCGGAATTATCCACCTTGAAAGGAAGTTTCATATTTCTAGGCATCTCGCGAGTTCCTCCATTTATTGTCTAATCAAAATCTTGTGGTCTTGTGTTCTTATTTTAGCGTGTAGTCCTTCCAAGAGAAAAGGAGTTCTTCGCAATCATCACGATCTTTCTCTTCACAGACGCGCGCACACCATCTCGACATTCTATGGTATCTGCTCGGGGAAGTGCTACAGGGTAAATAAATGTTCTTCCTAGCCCTAACCTTATCTATTTCTAAAAGGATACCAAATGTATTCCTTTTAGAAATCAGATAAGGTTAGATGGTGTTGCTGCAATATAGAGAAAGATCAAAGTTGATTACGAAGAACTCCTTTTTGTCTTGGAAGGACTAATTGATAAATAAGAACACAAGACCTACAAGATTTTTTGATTAGATACAATAAATGAGAAACCATCTAACCCAGAAATATGAACCTAATCCTTTGAAGGTGGTTAGTTTCCCTAATATGAATTAACACAAAAGATAAGACCTCATATATCAATTAAGTTGCTTTCTTAACTGAAGTAGGGGAAAGGCTGAGCTGTTTTCTGGTTTTGATCGAGGAACCAATGCCGCTATTAACCAGATAAGCCCGATACTTCCGGTGGGTTCTAGGATCTGTAGGTTATTTCTTTTGTGGGGTAGTTGTTTGTTTGTAAGCTGTATATAACCATGGTATTAGGAAAAGGGTGATGAGAGGTAGATGAATGATAGTTAGAGGTAATACAATGACGCAAACGGGTAAAAGGATTCAGGATGGATTTATGAGATCAAAAGGCATAAGAAATGTTATAACAGAGACATGCGAGATGACTCACGAGCTTACGAAAGATGCAGCCGATCTCCTTTGACAGCAAACACTTCGTATTTCCCTGCGTCTGCTCAGCCAAGTGAGATCAACTTACATCTTTGAAAACCCTAATGCTCTTTCATGATTCAATAGAATCCTTTTGCTTTGATCCAAAAATCCAATTCCCATCCTTTGTTTTTGGTTTGGGAGCCCATTTACAGTGAACCGATGGCGGTTGTGTAACCTCTTCTCGATCAATCTATTTCCTAATAGTAGTATGAACCGGCACCAAGGAAAAAGTAGGCTATTTTTAGTAAAATAGCCCTCCTTCCCCGCTTTTCTTCGAGAGATCGCGGGCTTGGTCAAGAATGGCTAGAAGGCTCCTTTGGGTGCGAGTAAGGAGGCATTAGTTATGGATGTGAGTTTGGGTGCGAGTAACGAGGCATTAGTTATGGAGATATTTTACGCTTTTTTGTGTTAATTCATATTAGCAGGAAACCACCACCTTCAAAGGGAAGTTTCATATTTCCTGGGCCAAGGCGCTTTCCTCATTTATTGTCTAATCAAAATTTTGTGGTCTTGTGTTCTTATTTGCAGTAGTCCTTCCAAGACAAAAAGGAGTTCTTCGCAATCACTGATCTTTCTCTACGGTATGCACACACCATCTCGACATTCTACGGTATTCCTCCTAGCCCCCTAACCTTATCTCTGCTTTCTAAAAGGAACGAAACATTCCGAGTGAAACATTTTGTAACGCCGGTGGGACCCATCTTGGGTTTCTTTTCTCTTGCTTATTTTCATTTTAGGAAGCATACTACTGTGTTCTTTGCTTTTGTTATATATTTCAAAGAATTTGTCTTGCTTTCCTAGTTTCGCATTAGTGAAAGTCATCTCTCTTGCTTCATCGAACATAATTTTCGATTTGGGTTTAAAACACATGCATTGCATTCCTTCTTGTTGTTTTCAATTCTAGTGAACGAGATTAAGTAATAACAGTCGTATACGTGGGGTGATATCTATGGTATTGATTGACAGAAATTAATCTTACATTCACCGCACAACACATACCGAATCACTTCACAATTAACACAACACTCAAACATCCCCTTTTTTCCGCGGTATTCCTCCGCCCGATTGAGGTAACCTTATAAGCCAAAACAACTTAACATTTCCCCTAAGTCTCTTGTTTAGGATTCTCGACATCATTCTACGTCTAAAGGCATAAGCCCAAGATAATTAAAATTAACCCTAGGGTTAATCTCTCGATTTGTGTGTGCATCTTGCTTGTTTTTAGTTCTGCTTTCTTTCTCATACTGTCTTCTGTGATCAATAATTGACACGATATACTAAACGTTGTTAAAAATCAAATTAGCACCCTTTTTATATCTTGTTAGCCTAGACTTTTACACCGACATCGGTTAACCGACCGACGCCGGCTATAGTATAACCGACATCGGTTACTAGACCTATATCGTTCTTTCTTCCAATTCCTAACAAACCAAAGAACCTACCAATTTTACTCATTCTGAGTTTGTTTCTATTCTCTGATAGATTGAAACCCTACCGTGAACACTGTCCATGGTTGTTATCACTTTCGAAAGCAAGCTGCCACCATGGTTTCAAATGCTTTCTCTGTTTTTTACCCGAATCACCCTTCACATTCTGTGGGGAATCCTACTGATACACGTTGTGAGATCCCCCAAATTCCTATAGGAGACAAGGACTTTGCCAAATTTCTGATGCTAATCCTAGCGTTGTTAAAATACTATTTGTCTCATGCCCCGACGTATGCCCGATGGTCACTCTGTTGGCATGCCTATTAGTATAGCTGCTCATTTATCCCCCACTCCACCTTGATAACACCGCCTTGCTTCCTGCACTTTAGCCCCATCTCCCAATCCGACAAATTTCAGAGGTTCATACGACTCAGATTGGCTTTTCTTTGGCTAATCTTGGACCCCACATATCATTACCACCGACTGCCCCTACCTCATCTCTCTTGCAGACCACTCCATTCATGACTTGCTCTCTGCCACCTATCCACACGAGCTTTCCTTCTCAAGCTCCGCCTACCTTTTCATTCCCATACACGTATCCAATGAACCTCAACACCTTATATGGGACATCCCTATTCGGTCGCCTCAACATATTCATCCTCCATACCTTATCAACACTTAACCCCACCATTGTCCAGCGGAGGCCCTTGGCCCAATTTGCCTCCGTTTACCACAACCGCACCATCATCTCATCCAACCACATATTTCATCAAACAAATGATGGACAAAATGCAAAACTGGAGGCTTCGTGTCAGAAGTCGTAGCGCCTTGACATACGTGCAAGTTTTTCGGGAGCCCATTCACCTTCCTCGTCTCCTCTTCATTCATATCCTCCTCAATGGGAGTTGCCGAAATTTACTGCTTTTAACAAGAAAGAGGACCCTCAACAACACTTGCGATCATTTAGACATGCTTGTTATTTGATTGCCCATGATGATGCCTTCACTACTCCGCACCTTTCCCATGTCCTTATCAGACTCGCTTGAGTGGTACAAAGGCTTAAACCCAAAGACTCAATCTTCTCTTTTAACCAACTAGCCCAATCTTTCTTGGATCACTTCTCCATTAAAATTGCTAAGAAAGTATCCATCACCGACCTTTATGCCATTCCGAAAATTCAAGACGAATCTATCGCAGATTTCGTTGACGATGGCGCGGCCTTATCAACCAACTTACATATGCCTTGCCTCGGACTAAAATTATCGAACTATTTCACGCGGCTTACGCTAAGCACATCTCCCCTACCCTCCAAATTCAAACTTTCCGTACATTCGATGAAGCCTTTTACTATGGCTCTGAAAACTAGAGATTCGAGCCTTAGAGGAAGAGAAATTATGCGGTTGCACAACAAAAACCCCAATTTTCGAACTCCCGATTCTACCAATAAACCAAATACCACCACTCCTCACGCGTCCACTTCTTCTAAATCAAAAGGAGCTGTCCACGCGGTGATGGTTAAATCTCAAACACCGTCTAATACCCCACCAAAACCACCTATAAGTACAAAGCCGAGCCATCAACTACACTCCTTTGGGAGAAACATATGGTGTGATATTGGAAAAATTGCTCAAAGCAGAGCCATTACATTACCTCCCGTTAAACCTCATTCCGGGTTTGATTCCACTCATGCCATACCTTCCCGGTACAAATAAAATGACTTCAGAATTTCCACCGCATGAAGGGACACATAGTCATGAGAATCGCAAGATGTTGAAAAACATAGTGCAGAAATGGTTGATGCAGGGATATAACCCTCGATAATCCTAATGCCCCACCAACCGAAATTTGAAAATCTTCAACAAACCATTCCCGAATCACTCTCCAACAAAGAATACAAACCAGATATCTTAGCCGAGGAGAGTGTTCATGAGATCCATGCAGCTTCGATACCTACCCAAAGCCTCTATCGAGAAAATTTTGAATCAAGCCTCTTCACTAACACAGAGCCCGAACCTCCTTTACCACCATCAAACCAAAGTGAAATCATTCCTTTACCCATAAAGGAGTTAACTCGCCTGCACTCTCTTCCCATCGATGAGTCTTCTTATACCACATCCCTACAAGACTGCGAACAGATGTTATCTAATCTATCTATTTCCCAAACTTCTCCTTCTACCGCTCTTGCTTGCACAAGAGGAAGGTACGCCACTCCTTTTGACATCCTTAGACGAGAAATCTCTTGCACCGACATCACCAAATTCTTTAACCATGACAGATCCTCTCGAACATGCCCTCTTACCTATTAGTTCTTCATCACCTAAATATTTTCAATGACCGGTTGACCTCTTAACATCTATTGATACAGTGCCTCATCTACTCACTGTATCACACCCACAGTGGACTGGAATCACAACCCACCTTTCTTCCGTACCAAATTTACAATTCAAACCTGAAGACTGTCATTCTCCAGAGGATAGACAAATCCTATGGGAACGTTTGAGTACCCCTTATTCTACTCAAATGCAGATGACCGATCCTGAGACCTCCACCATATACCCGAAGTGTTTACGTGCTTAAAATGCCCATGTTCTCACCTTCACCCCCTTAGCTCTACCAAATGCCTCGTCCACTTCTATTAACTTAGCCAAATCTTCCCCTACGCTTGGGACCTTACCCATACCCAGTCTAACACACCCGCCTAAGCGACTAGATTTGTCCAAGAATAAAGCCGCCCCGCCACCTAGGAGACACACTCAACCCGTGCCTCTATCACAATCAAAACCATCATCGTCATACCTACCTTCCATATTGGGACCTCATCCTTCCACCTTGCACCAATATATCATACCTCCTTCGTTTTCTTCAAAACGATCTACGCCTTCTGCACCCATACAGGGATCTAAGGGTATATCAACATTATCACCCCACGTATCCTGTCCACCCATCAACCCTAAACAAACTCCATCATCAAAGGATTTATTTTCTGTCACTCCCCTTTCTCCGTGGTTGTTTCCCGCTACCATGTCATCTGTAGCCTCATCATCTAACCGGCCGAACGTAGCTCCTATGCCAAAGAAAACATGTTTAGTGAAACCACGTGTCAACACCCCTTGGCTAAACCACCACCCATACGAACTAACCACGCCCAAACATTACCAAAACTCGCACAATCAATACCCTCATCCTCTTCCGATTTTGACCCACTCAAAGGATCTTACACCAAAATCCTTGCTATGTTAGTAGAGAATACGACTATTTCCCTACCCCCACTTAGACCTTATGACCCGTCTAAACCTCGACCTATAGGTTATGATGAGTCTAAGATCTGCGCTATCACCGCACACCAGACATGATGTGGAGGGATGCAAAGCTTTAAAACCATCCTTCATCAGTCACCTCTCCCGGATAGAAAGGTTAAGAAAGACAACTTACGAAGGGAGAGACCTTTAGTTCCATTCCTCTCCTATACCATCTATCCCGCCTCACCAAGATTTGTCATTATTACAACCCCACCTCTTGAAGACCATGATTTATCCCAATCATCTTCTTCATCTCAAAGTCTGAGATTAATATGATTAGTGTTGCTACTCGAGCGCAGAAAAACAATGAGAAAGTGAAAGAAGGCACATCTGCGTCCTCTCCTTCTCCGTCCAACATCCCGATTGCACCACCACCTAAAGTGGTTATTCGTGGACCTGCTTACCCCGTCTCTAATGGAGCCGCCCATCGAGCCATGATTAAACAGCTTCACCAATCACCCGTAAAAATGACACTATATGATCTCATTCAGACTTCTGAATCTCATCGACAAGCTCTCGTTGAAATTCTTCAGGGGATCGAGGTCTTACCTAATGAAACCCTGCCTGTTGCCTCCATTCTAACACCCAATCACGTTGCCTCTCTCACCAAACAACCCACTACCCCAACCACTTCGTCTCTATACCACAAGTTGCAGCCGGTTTCTCTGAAGATGAAATTGTCGATTTTGGTACAAAGATCCCGACCCGCCTTTTATCTCACCTTACGCCCGGGACATTCGTACGTCGTGTTATGATTGACGGGGGTGCTAGCCTAAACATCATCTCTTCAAAAGCTTTTCAACAAATGAATATCCCTTCTAGCTACATGTGTGCCAACCCCATCATGTTGCGGTCATTCAATGATGCTATTACCTCTACCTTAGGCACCGTGATCCTCAACATTCGTGTAGGACCACGTACTTTACCCGAACTCTTCTATGTCCTTGAGGGAGAGTTCCAATATAATATATTGCTGGGTCGTCCTTGGATCTGGGCCATGGGATGCGTTCCCTCAACATTACATAGATGCATAAAATTTGAGTACGAGGGGAAGTCCTACACCGTAAAAGCTGATCCTCCCCCCTTTAAAACCTGCAATATGTTATACCGCCCTAACGATGTGCTTATACCAATCAAGACACCCATACATTCAACCCAACCATCCTCTTCAAATGTACCTCAACCATCCACCTCAACCGCACCTACGCCTTCAACTGATGAAACCACCGTCGCAAAAACCACTTCCCTTCCCGCAGCTAACATCCCAACCTCTCGACCCCTTAGTAGATGTTTTTCAACGCCTTACGCTGGGGGAGTACCGCCTATATAATGTTAGTTCTTTCCCTACCCCGCAGGAGTATGGACAATTACATGCACATCCCACCTACGACCGTCGCGTGGGGGAGGTAATCTCTTACGGACCACCCCATTGCCGCACCAACCTAACATATGGGGGTGTTGACGCATCCTCCATTACCCCTGAACCTCCTCTTGGTGTGGTTCCCTTCCAATCCGATTTTCAATACTTGACAAATCGTCGTTTCGCCCTCACCTTCTTGACTCGCTGTGCTTGGAAAGGCTTTGGTTTTGGTCTTTACGAACAAGGCCGACATACACTCATTCCCGTGACTACCCGCAAACACAATGATCGCAGTGGTCTCGGTTTTCCTGAAACACCTACACAGGAGACACCTCATGTCAGCTGTATTCTGGAAGAAGACGATGTCACCCCTACCAAACCATCATCACCCACTTTGCCATCATCACCCACAGAATCTATAGACCCTGAATCTATCCCTCCTAACTTTTTTTTTTCATAAATGCTATCTTCATAGGTCCTCTCACTTATCAACGCGATAATGAGGACCCATCTTCTCTTCCCCTTCTGTATCCAGACATGATCGAAGAGGATTCACCTTTGATTAATGTTGTTGAGTGTCAGGATGACGACTCCATCCTCACTTACCTTGGCGCGGATGATTCTTATATTCAACGAGCCTTACCATCTGAAACCCAAACCATGCTGAACGAATCTACTATAGAAATCAACATCCACATGGAGGAGGATCCTCACATTGTGAAGATCAGACAATCCCTTAACGCATCAGAACAAGTCGCCTTTACTACTTTCTCCGTTTCGCAACCAAGCTTTCGCTGGTCCTACGCTAACATGCCAGAATTGATCCTACCATTGCCATCCATAACATCACTCTAAACCCGGTTCCAAACCACCAAACAAAATTGAGAAAAATGCATCCACGCATTGCCCTCTTGGTCAAAGAAGAGCTTCAACAACTTCTTTCTGTTTCCTTCATTTTGCCTATTGATTATCCTCAATGGATTTCTAACA
The DNA here is from genome assembly GCA_018340775.1 of Taxus wallichiana var. yunnanensis. NCBI lineage: Eukaryota > Viridiplantae > Streptophyta > Pinopsida > Cupressales > Taxaceae > Taxus > Taxus wallichiana. The sequence goes on from CM031243.1 coordinate 533,427,165, forward strand.
TCGTACCTGTCACTAAAGCGATGGGGGGACTTCGGATATGCACGGATTTCTGGGATCTTAACCTCGCTTGCCCTAAGGATGACTTCCCCCTCCCAAGTATTGATCAACTTGTTGATCTCATTGCGGGTCATGAAATGCTTTCTCTCATGGATGGCTTTTCAGATACAACCAAATTTTGGTCCTTCGCCGATCAACACAAAACTACCTTCATAACTCCTCGGGAACCTTCATTACCATGTAATGCCATTCGGCCTTAAGAATGCTTGGTGCCACCTATCAATGGGCTATGACCTACATTTTTCATGACATTATGCACACTATCCTTGAAGATTACGTCGACGATCTTCTTGGAAATTCTAAACATCGTAGTGAACATCTCGATGTTTTAACCATTATTTTTGACCGCCTGTTACAATATTCTCTCCATCTTCAACCAAAGAAATGTGTCTTTGGTGTCGTTTCGGGAAAGCTTCTTGGTTTTATCGTCTCTTTGCGTGGTATTGAGGTCGATCCATCTAAAGTCAAAGCTATCCTAGAAATGCCCCCACCTACTAATCTCAAACAATTGCGTAGCTTACAAGGTAAGTTACAATCTATCCGACGTTTCATCTCCCAACTCTCTGGATCGATGTCAACCTTTTCATCACCTCCTTAAGAAGGACATTGAGTTTCAATGGAGTGAAGAGTGCGACCAAGCTTTTGAAGCTCTCAAAACTTATCTCTTACAGCCACTCGTGCTTATCCCACCTCAAGACGACCGCCCTTTCTACCTTTACCTTTCCACCACTGACCACGCTATAGGGGCCATGCTTGCACATCGTGACTCGAAATCAAGAACAAGCCGTTTATTATATAAGTCGTACTTTGGTGGACTATGAGACTAGGTATACACATGTAGAAAAGTTGTGCCTAGCCCTATCATTCGTGGCTACCAAACTCCGACACTACCTTCTGAATCACAAAACTTTCGTCATCACCAACACGGACCCCATCCATTACATGTATGCCAAACCTCATCTAAACCAACGCATCGCCCGATGGCTCATGCTCCTCACCGACCTCGACCTTGAGTTCGTCCACCAGAAATCAATCAAAGGACAAACCATCGCGACCAACTTCGGAGCCCTCTACCCGGGAACAATTTACCAATTTTACATTCCCCGACGAACTCATCGCCACTCTTTCACTCAAGGAGGAGTCGTATCCAATGACTCTCTTCTTCGATGGATCCAAATGCCAACGCGGTGGAGGAGCCGGCGTTGTTCTCATTCCTCTCGACGCCGAGCCTATGCCTCTTTCATTCCGACTCGATTTCCCTTGCACTAATAATACAGCGGAATACGAGGCCCTTGTTCTGGGTCTCCAAGTTGCGCTGCACTTAGGTATCAAATCTATCAATATTTTTGGCGACTCTCAATTGGTAGTCAATCAAGTTATGGGCATCTACCAATGTAAAAATGAGGAACTTCAAAAATACAAACACTACGTGGATTCGCTTCTAGCCTTATTTACTCACTATTCTATCCAAACCATTCCCCGCTCCACTAACAAATTTGTGGATACTATGGCTTGCTTAGCCTCACAAATTCCAGCTTCATCAATCGACTCAATTATTCATCGTGGTCCAACAACTCTTTGCCCCATCTTATTCAGCCCCGGTTGTTTGTACGATAAATACTGTGTCTACTAATTCGCAGGATACTTGGTTTCACCAATTTCACGACTACCTTACAACCTCTGTTCTCCCATCTGACCTTACTAGTACTGGTAAACGCGCTTTTCTTAAACGCGTTTCTCGTTATGTAGTTATGGGGGGAATCGTTTATAAACGTGGCTTTGATGGTATCCTCCTTCACTGTCTAACCGGCGCAGAGGTCACCTATACCATCCAACAAGTCCATGATGGGATTTGTGGTGGACATTTTAGTGGCTTTCATGCCATGGCTAAACGAATCCTTCGCCTAGGTTATTATTGGCCTACTCAATAACGATCGCTACGAATATGTTAAGCGTTGTGTTATGTGTCACCAATATGCCAACCTTCAACATACTCCTAGCCACCCGCTACAAAGTCGCTCGAGATCTTTGGCCCTTCTCACAATGGGGTTTAGACCTTATAGGTGAGATTCACCCGCCCTTCTTCACAACGTCACCGATGGATAATCACACAGAACCGAATATTACACAAAATGGGTGGAGGCCATTCCACTCGCTTTCGATCAAAAAGGAAAAAATTGTCGAATTCATTAACCATCACATTATCTGCCGCTTTGGTATTCCTCATCGCCTAATAATGATAATGGTAAATCTTTTAAAAACAAGTTGTTACAAGACCTTTGTGACAACTTTGGTATCAAACTTAGTTTCTCATCGCCTTACTATCCGCAGGCCAATGGTCAAGCTGAATCTTCTAATAAAACCCTAACCAAAATTCTCATGAAAGTTGTCAATGAATCCGGAAGAAATTGACACGATCACATCCCCTTTGCCCTTTGGGCTTATCGTACTAGCATTCGTACCTCTACTAATGCCACACCTTTTTCCTTTGGTATACGGTACCGAGGCTGTTTTGCCTCTCGAAATACAAATACCCTCCCTTAGAATATCTCTTCAGGATATTCTCACCAACGATGATTTCCGCCAAGAGCGGTTAGCCCAATTGGAGCTCCTTGACGAACGTCATCTTACAGCTCTTGATCACCTTCAAATCTATCAAAAATGCATCAAATGTGCTTATGATAAGTGACTTCATGAGTGTACCTTTAAGGTTGGTGATCTTGTCCTCAAAGAGAATCAACATGTCACCAAACTAGAAAAGAGCAAACGTGGAAAATTTTCTCCCAATTGGATTGGGCCTTATATAATCATCGACACTTATGGATCGCACTTATCATTTAGCTTCGCTTAATGGTAAACTCCGAGCCTCGAGCCCCTTAATGCCTTGCATCTTCAACCATTCTATTGTTGAAATTAGTGTTATATCACTTCTTATCTACCTCGCTCGTCCCGAGCTCACATACCACCACATGCACTTCGCTTCCTACACCTCATAATAAAAATCAAGCTCACATAGTTTGATTCTCACCTCACCTAAACGATGCCTTCCCTTTTTAGTATAGTCCATGACTTCAAAGTATTAAAATAAGCCATATTCTTATGGGATTTTTCTTGAGTCAAACTTCCTACCAAACTAGATACTTCACGCCAAAAGAACATCTAGCTATCTAAATTATATATAGACTGCTCCTCGAAGGACAATATGCACTAAAATCATATCTACTACTATAAATAGAATCGCATCCTCCTCGAAGGACATTGCTATACACAATCGACCTTTATCGAAGCTTCTCGCATTGATCGCTTTGTTAAGACCTCAAGAATAGCACAATCAATATCCTCAGTAGACTTCCCGCATCGATTAGTCTATATTCAATAAAATAAAAGCCTCATTCAAAAGAACTTTTGGGTCATGGACTTGTCTATTTAGGGTAGGTTCTCTTTCGCCGAACACTCACTTTGTAATAAATTCTCTCGTATTCCTCGCTATATCATCCACCTCACCTCACCATTTGTTTTAACTCAAGGGACGTAACGCTCACCCGATATATTGTGATCATACAACTCTTTTCACCTATGGACTTCTGCCTATGCACGATACCTAGGCTTCAAGCTCGCTCTACTCGGAATGTTTCGCCTTTTAGAAACACTTTTGCGCGCATCTTTGTAGAGAAGATCAGCCGATTGCGAAGAACTCCTTTTTGTCTTGGAAGGACTACTCGCAAATAAGAACACAAGACCACAAGATTTTGATTAGACAATAAATGAGGAAACGCCTTGGGCCAGGAAATATGAAACTTCCTTTGAAGGTGGTCAGCTTCCTGCTAATATGAATTAACACAAAAGACTCAAAATATTAATTAAGTTGCTTCGTTAAACTAGGTAGGGAAAGGCTGGTTTTCCTCGGTTTTGATCGGAGGAACCGATGCTGCCATCGATAACCGATGCGATTATCGATAACCGATACCGGTGGGTTCTAGGATCTATAGGTTAGTTGCTTTGTGGGGTAGTTGTGTTGTTTGTAAGGCTGTATATAGGTGGTATTAGGAAATAAGGTGATGAGAGGTAGATGAATGATAGTTAGAGGTAATATGCATGCTGGGTAGTGGATTCAGGGATGGATTTATGAGGACTGTAATTCAAAAGGCATAAGAAATGTTATAACAGAGGACATGCAAGATGTGACTTACTGGTTTTGATGAAGATGCAAGCTGATCTCCTTTGCTGCAAACACTTCTGGTATTTCCACTCGTCTCTACTCGGTCAAGTGAAGGTCTGGACTCTCTCGATCGCTCCTGATGCTCTTTCGTGGTTCAAAGAATCCTTTTCTCTGATCCAAAATGAAATTCCCATCCTTTGTTTTTGGTTTGGGAGCCCATTTACAGGGGAACAGGATGGCGGTTGCGTAACCGACGGCGGTCGAGTAGGAACCGCATCGGTAAGGAAAAAGTAGGCTATTTTTAGTAAAATAGCCCACCTTCCCCGCTTTCTCCCGAGAGATGGGTTGCGGGCTTGGTCAAGTGGCTAGAAGGTCGGTTTTGGGTGTGAGTAAGGAGGCATTACTTATGGATGTGAGTCTGACCAAGTCATAGGTCTTAATTAGGTTAGTTTATGGTTAGGGCTAGGTCATGATGAGGTGGCAAAATGAGGTGGCGAGTAGGGTGATGTGGATTTATCAATTACAAGGTAATTAATAAATAATTTTGTAAGGTTTAGGTGATGAGGTTAAGTTGCGAGATGAGATGCGGGTCACAGGGGTCGTAAGACACAAATTTAGTGTCTACATTAGCCCCTTATTGTCGTGTAGCTTGTGTTGTAAAGTGCGTGGACAATAATATGAAGTGGTTTCTCCTATTAAGGATATAGGTAATCCCCTCAAATCTAGCATGATTGAGTGAACGGGAAATCGTGATAGGGTTGATAAAGGGTGAATGTTGTAGAGGGGATGGTAAGGTGGTGGGGTAGGTCCAGAGGAAGCGACGCATTTACGCATGTTGAAATGTAATCGTATGACTAGGGTACATGATTTGACTAGCAAACCAGCAATGTATAGGCAAAGGTCGATAGTTTATCCAAACAAGGGTGATATAATCCTGGTATCCAAGGCATAGGAAGTAGCTCTGGTATATAATAGGTAAGGTAAGGTACAGGAACATTTAGGCGTGTTCGGCAAGATACCAAATGGTTGGTTTAGTTAAAATAAACGCCACGGTCTAGGTCTAGGAAAAGTTGGATGACGGATCAAGTCAAGGACCCTAATCATGCTAAAACACGAACATGTGAGCTCAATTGAACAAAAGGTACAGGATGGATGGATAAAATAAAACGTTGATTGTGGGTATGGTATCGAAGTGATACGGCCATGGGTCGGGCCAAGTTGTTAGGTTACAGCCTTGGTTCGGGCCGGATGGTTAGGGTGAGGCCTTGGGTCGGGCCAAATAGGTAGGTTGAGGCCTTGGGTCGGGCCAAATGGGTAGGTTGAGGCCTTGGGTCGGGCCAATGGGTAGGGTGAGGCCTGGTCGGGCCAAATGGGTGGGTTGAGGCCTTGGCCGGGCCAAATGGGTAGGTTGAGGCCTTGGGTTGGGCCAATGGGTAGGGTGAGGCCTTGGGTCGGGCCAAATGGGTGGGCGAGGCCTTGGGTCGGGCCGAATGGGTAGGGCGAGGCCTTGGGTCGGGCCAAATGGGTAGGGTGAGGCCTGGGTCCGGCCAAATGGGTGGGGCGAGGCCTTGGGTCGGGCCAAATGGGTGGGGCGAGGCCTTGGGTCGCCGAATGGGTGGGGCGAGGCCTTTGGTCGGGTCAATAGGTAAACAAATGGTGTTCAAGAAAAGTGGATATAGGCGATATGTGGTTAAAAAGGGGCAAATGGTAAATAAGGGCAAAAAAAAAAAAATTGGGGAAAGTTGGCAAAAAACCGATGACAATTCTACATGACCGATATCGGTTAAGGGACCGAGACCGGTTCATTAGGGCAAAATGAAACCGATATCGGTTAAGGGCGAAAAACCTATAAAAAGAAAAATACGGCTTGTCATTGTCACTTTTGTTATTTGAAAACCAAATTGAGTTGTCTGACGTGGAGAGTTGAGATTGGAGGTTTTATTGAGTGAGGTGGAGCTAGTTTGCTGGAGGAGTGAGTTGTTTGCGGGCCCGAGTGAGGAGGAGGCAGCAGTTGATTGGCCGGGGACCCAGCAGATCAGAATTGGAGCTATGGCACAGGCAGGAGGAGCAGGAGGGGCTGGACCAGCTGGACCACCACCACCCATCCCACCACGACGACGTGTCGTCGTACGGGTAGGCTCGGAACTCTTTATTTTGTGCATTTGAATGGTATTAAGTGAAATTGGGGGTTTGGGTAGGAATTTACATGTTTTAGGAAATAATGAATAAATTGACGTAATTTGAAAAATGAAGAGGATAGATGGGTAAAATAGGGCAAGTCGGCTGGGTGGGTAGGTTTTTATGGTGTTTGGGTGGGTAGATAAGTATAAAAATGCAAAAATATGGGCGGGGGCCGCGCGGGGGTTCGGCTCCTGGCAATTACAGCGACCGATGTCGGTTGCTAAGCGACCGACATCAGTCGCAAATTGCTTGACACGGTGATTTGGGCTGGACCGGCGTCGGTCGTATGTCAGCCGGCGTCGGTTTGGGTTTGTATGGGTATGGGTTGGGTTGGGTTTGGGCGTGTTTGGGTTTGGGTTGGGTGTGTTTTGTGTTTTGGGTTGGGTGGGTTTGGGTGTTGGGTGGGGTGGGTTGGGTTGGGTTTGTTTTGTTTTGGGGTTGGGTGGGTTTGGATTTGGGTAGATTTTGGGCTTTGGGTCGGGTAGGGGTTTGGGTGGGGTGGGTTTGGTTTTTAGGTGGAGTGGGTTTGGTTTTTAGGTGGAGTGAGTTTGGTTTGTAGGTGGGGTGAGTTTGGGTTTTGGGTGGGGTGGTAGAGAGTCGGGGTGTGGTCGGGGGGATAAAAGGGGGTTTAGAGGATAAAGTAGATGTTGTGATAAAAAGTAGGTCTAAGGATGTGGGTTGGTTTTGCAGGCACGTCAGCAGTTGACGATGCGGGATAGGATGCCCCCGCTGTTGGTGCGGATGAGACCACATGTGTCCGCAGCTCACTGGGTGATCATGCGCGAGGTGGGACTCGGTGGAGTCCGCAGAGTGCAGCGATAGAGAGAGATCACGGCTGATGGTCGCCCTCATCGAGAGATGGGATCCGGCGACCAATGTGTTCCATCTCCCGACTGGGGAGATGACTATCACGTTGGAGGATGTGTATCACATCCTTCGACTACCTATCGAGGGAGAGGCAGTCTTCCAGGTAGATTTAGAGACTGCCATGGACAACATATTATAGGTTTTTGGAGATGCAGCCGCGCTACTTACCTATCACAGTGCGAGCATTGGGTATGGTGACATGTCACCGTGCATCATGCATCGACATGAGACATGATCGGTCGTGCTTTGATGATGATTGGGATCGGGCCCGACCCAAGGCCGCAACCCAACAACTTGACCCGACCCACACCCATACCACTTCAATACCATACCCACAATCAACATTTTATTTTATCCATCCATCTTGTACCTTTTGTTCAATCGAGCTCACCTGTTCGTGTTTTAGCATGATTAGGGTCCTTGACTTGATCTGTCGACCAACTTTTCCTAGACCTAGACCGTGACGTTTATCTCAACCAAACCAACCATTTGGTACTTGCCGAATACACCTAAACGTTCTCCCATACCTTACCCGTTATATACCCTGGAGCTACTTCCTATGCCTTGGATACCAGGATTATATCACCCTTGTTTGGATAAACTATCGACCTTTGCCTATACATTGCTGGTTTGCTAGTCAAATCATGTACCCTAGTCGTACGATTGCATTTCAACATGCGTCTGCTTCCTTGGACCTACCCCACCACCTTACCATCCCCTCTACAACATTCACCCTTTATCAACCCTATCCCTGATTTCCCGTTCGCTCAATCTGTGCTAGATTTGAGGGGGATTACCTATATCCTTAACAGGAGAAACCACTTCATATTATTGTCCGCGCAGCTTTACAACACAAGCTACACGACAATAAGGGGCTAATGTATTCTGATAAAAGCAATCCAGTGTCTATTTTATCTCCATACTTGTAATATAAAAGCATTCGCATCTATGTCCATGATTCAATGGAATTGTCTCACAAATATTTATACTACCTCATGCATCCTCCTCGAGAGTATGAATAAAAACTTTATGTACACATCCTCAAATTCAATATCAAAATCTTCCATCATATTGCAAAAAGGATTTAAGTGCTGATCACTAGTAATAACATTATTTCCTTGAAATTTAGGCAATCTATTTCTAACATCTTAGGGCATAGCATTTGGATATCCAGCCATACCTCTACAATCTATAGGACCAAAAGTGTTCACAAGAAATAGAGGTCTCAGGTGGGGCCTGGCCATATTGTTTTGGGAGGTGATCTTATAGGAGAAATAGAATGATGAGGAGTGAGGGGTCTCATGGGGGCACAGGAATGCAATTCTCGGAATTAATGTTCTCTAAAAAATTTGTTTCTTGGAATATCCTATCATCTTTAGAGAACACAGGGAAAAATGAGATGTAAATTTTTCAAATACAAAAGAAGGACCCTCTCCAGTTGAAGAATTCTGATTTACAAAGAGACTACCTGATTCGGAAGCACTTGAGGAAGTATGGAAATCTTCAATGACAGTGATCAGTTTCCACAATTGATAATTCCTTTCTTGATTTTTGATCTCCAACAACTTTCCGATTCTTCTTCCTTTTGAATTTTTCTTTCCTAGATGTAGAAACAACCTTCCTTAAGTAGGATCTCTAGTGAATAAATATCTTCTTCCTTCCATCTTTGCAAAGATTAGTGATAAATTGCAATTGACAGAGGTTAAGACCTGGAATTTATGAAAAATTCATTCAATATGGAGTCGCCACTAAGGATTTTCACCTTAGTTCTGAAAATGCATTAAAATTGTTTTATCAAATGTCTCTCAATACTAAATTCATGCAAATATTTACAGATCTAACCTTCCTTTACCCATATTTAACATTGATGATGTAAAATTAGTGTAAAAACCACAGAAACTTGAAATATTACACATAGAACTTGTAACTTTTCTTGATTCTTACAAATCTAGACACAGGATGATGTTTCAACAATGTATTTGCACTTTAAAATTTGTAAGAAGAATTTACCAAGGTCTGTATGTGTCTGCTGATGGTGTTCAAAATTTGCACACAACTTCATGTCCCTAGCAGCGGTGCCATTCTGGTGTTGGTATCCAAATTGATTCTCCCTTGGAAACTGAGCAACATCAAAGATTTAGCAAGACACTGAGAGACAGACAAATCTTATTATGAGTCATTTTGTAGCCGGAGGAGGATTTGTCTAACTCTTTGTCACTCGAGCATCGGAGAAATAGATAGCACCTTCATTAAGGATTTGATCTATCCTCACTGCTTTAGGTTGTGCCTTTTGACCAGGGTGAGAGGACCCATTTTATAACCTCTGTCGGTGAAGGAGAATGAAGATATCCTTCTTTACACAAATTTGAAAGGGAACTCGAGAAAATATGATCAATGCACCACAATTTAACTCTCATGAGTTGTCACTTCTAAAGAATGGTGATATTTCCTAGATAGGGTTAAGGTTACTAAAGACATTATGGAATCCTAATTACTTATGCATATTTTAGCAGTAAAATTTATACATTTATGGACACACAGGGAAAATAGGGGTAGTTCAGGATGGATTCATGGTTTTTGAATAATTTTGGTGGGAGATTAAGCAGGATAAAATTGATTATACCAGATCTTTGAGAGACTTCACAACAATTGGAAAGATAAATGACAGAAAGCTTCGGAATAGCTAAGATATTCCTTCAACAAGAAGGTGTGCATAAATGGAGGCCCATATTTACATGGTTTCACACAATATCCAAGAATTTAACATGAAGGATCAAGCTAAAGACTCAATAAAACATCAAAGACCCTTGGTTCCTCACACCTAAGATACACTCGAAGGCTTACAGACAATATTTATCAACAAATGATAGTGAAGTGATTTTAAATTATTTATCTCATCACAGATGAAGGATCTTCTTGAAATGAAATTGTAAATACCACTAAACTATCACAGGGATGAGATCCTGTGTGATTCAGAGGGACTTTGACACAATATTGCAACAAGAATAAGAAAAACTACTTAAAGACATTATGAAATAATGCATACACAAAATTGTCCAAGATTGACATAAATTAATTTGAAATTGATTCGATTCATCAAAAGGGAAATTTTATTTGAACACTCTCGAGCTTGTCAATGGTTGTACACTCACAATCAACTTGACATAATTGAAATCTAAAACATAGGAAATTAATAGGTTTCTCATATTGGTCTCTCAGGAAGGTAAGCTCTCTAAAATTTTCTCTTAATAATTCAACCCCCGACCCTTTGCAAGAGTATTCTCATTGCTTTTATACATTTCACTTGCTCCCTCATCCAAAAAAATTTCCCCCAAAAAAGAAGAATATTTGAGGGATCTTTTATTGTTACCAACTTGTCTCAAAAAGTGACGTTTAACAAATTTGCAAAAATTTGGCAGCTTTCATAAATCATGAAATGATCATGTTTCACAGACCCTCGACTAATGACTAGGATGCCATGCCAAAATGTTTTTACTATCCTTCTAATCATTCTCTTTATTTTTTCATGCAAGAAATATCATTTTAATCATTTTTCTGAGGTCGTGTACACCTCGATCTAACAGTAATCATTTTCACTCTAGAGGAAACACCTTTTTCATCATTTACACCTACAACCTCTATCATTTCATCCTTTTCCTCTCTTTCCTCTACAACTCTATCCCACATCCAAACTTCTCTAGAAATTCATGTTTGTGCTAGTACCCAAGCAATTCCAACTTCAAAATACCGACCTTAATAGTCCTTAGACTCACAAATTAAGTTCTAAATCCATTAAATTCTACTTTGTAGACAAAAATGACAAGGAATTTCATCAAAAATGATGAAAAATAGTGCATATTCACATCTCCAGAGTCTTGGAGAAAAAATGGTGGAAAAACAGATGTAATGCACAACAACCGTTGATTCTTCCCCTTCTCAACTTTATTTTAGAGTCATGCACATGCTTCCTTGCACAACCGCAAAGGTGAGGTACAAAGGAAATTTTTCGAAAAAGCGTGGGCCTTCCATGTTCCCTGGGCCCCAAGAAAAACACCTTTTGGCCTTTGAAAAAGTCTCAGTAAAAAAGGAGCTAGTGGAATCCCCCACTTGTCGCCTTGATGCACCTTTGGTATGGTCCTCAAAAGTAGAGGCCCCAAACAAGCATGGGTTCACCACGTGTCTTAGTCCAGTAGAGTTGTTGAAAAATTTGAAGGACCAGTGGAAGGCACCATGTGTCTAGGGTCTGAGAAATTTTCATTGGTTGTTGAAAAGTCTAAGAAAGGGCAGGTGTGTGAAACCCGCAAGTTTCCTCCTAGCAATTCTTCAAAATAAAATTTAGTGGTAGGTCCCCAAACATACATAGTTCCTCCATGTGTCCTGTGCCTTAGAAATTTGATTTAAAATTTGAAGTATAAAGAGGAGCCAACAATCCTCGACATGTCTCCCAGATGTAATTTTTAGATGGTCCCCAAAAGTGGAGACCGTGAACAAGTGTGGGATCACCACATGTCCCTCGCACAACCTGTTTAAGGTGGGACCCTATGGTAGATCCTCAAATGAATGCCGGTCCTCCATGTTTCCATGGTCTCACAAAGTTGTACCATCCACATGAAAAAAAATGTCTAAGTCTGGGCAAGGCAATGGATACCTCCATGTGTCTCCATGTCGCAACTCCAAGTCAAACCAAAATGCAAATTTTTATATGAGCACCGACATCCACATGGACAATTTTTTAGTTGAAATGGGCCTTAGAGTTTCAAAGTGCCAAACCGAGCCTCATCCAACTAGAAATGGCCATGTTTCCACAGATGCTAAGATATAAATTTGATGGGGAAAACACACACAATGGAAACCGTAAAATGCAGGGAAATCACCATTTGTTGCCAAAATGAATCTTTCTTTCAGAAAGAGAATTTGAAAATGATATAAGGCCCAAATGTGATCCACGAGCCATATCCAATCGAAGGAGCACTTTTCCATAGGTATTGGGAAAAAATTCATAGGAAAACAAAACGTGATCGTGGAAAAATAGAAAGAAGGGAAAAACTCCTGATTCACGCCCAAGTTACAAATTCATTCACTTGGATAGAAAAACGGAAAAAAATTCTTTAATTTAAGTGATCCTCGACTAAAGGAAAATACTGATCATGTCAAGCAAATGAAGAACGAGCTTTCACACATCAATACGAGAGAGTTAAAAACATGACAAAGACCGCAAAAACTAAAGAGTTTCAGGGACAAACAGGTGAAATTAAATTGAGCACCAACATTTAGTTCCAAAGGGTTCATTTAACATTATAATAATGAAAATAAATGTAAGAGAAACAAATACAACTCATCATAATAAGTAATTATCCTTTAATTCATAGGCTAATTGTATAATGTTCCCACAAAATCCATGGGAAATTACTCATCAAGTACAATACATATAAAGAAAAATGCATATAAATGAAACTATAAATGCAAGAGAAGGAATAAAACCCATCATTGACATGTCTCGCATATGTGCGAGAGGTCAACTCAAAACTTTTGTTTCAAATTAGAGGGTTTAATTTGATGGACCTAACTAACGAAGAAAGGAAAAGTGAGTGTGGACTATCACTATGATAGTTTTAGAATGTATATTCTTCCCCTTAAATGTCTTTCCAAGTTAAACATCTTCATCATGATCATGCATCCTTCCATAAATAATTGATGTAGGATCATGATATAGATAGGAAAGACACGAAAAGTTGAATATGGACATCCCAAAGCATATGCTAGGGGTCAAGTAAGTTGCATTGTTGGATTTCATTTATTTTACTTTCATGCTTTAATCAAAGTGCAATTGATTCATTTTGTTATGAATACATAAAATTAATTAGTGTGTTGAGTTGCAAGAAAGGGTATATTTAACATTAAGTTAATCAAAATAAATGTAAATGTAATGCCTCCATTTTTGTAAAAAAATAAATAAATAAAATAATAGAAATAAAAATAAAAAAAAAGAACTAAAGTTTATTATACCTATGTTTGTGGGGGCGGATTAGGGCAAAACCCTTTCCACATTTTGAAAATGCAAGCCCAGTAATGTGTTGGGCAAGTTGGTTTGGGGTTGCAGAAGTCTGCACAAAAGAATGAGTTAGGTCCATGCTAATGCTAATGCTTTGAAACTTTCATGCTAATGCTTTGATCCACGTCAAGCTAGACTCTAAAACCACTCGGTAGATTCTCCCGTGCCGCGCCACACACTCTGCGTAGGAAAACCAAGCTCTTTGGAATGAGGGAGTTTGCCAGATGTGTTGCAGTCACAAATACTTTGGGGACAGAGTTTAGATGCCCCTCAAAGCAAAAATGGAGGTGTATTTGTGTCTGATTAACTGTCATGTTGCTAGCAAACTCCGAGCCGTGCCCAGACCTGCATGGATTTCTAGTAAATAAAAAAAAGGGGGGGCTTTGTCATTTGTTGCGATTCTAAGAACCCTAGTAGATTTTCATGCAAAACATGGAAGCATGCGCCTGGCAGGGACGGCAATGGCTTTGCTTGTTTCTTTTTTCCTTTATGGTTAGAACGTGTGCAAAACGTGGAAGCAAAAAAAAAAGGGGGCCACTAAACTGTTTGTTAGAATGCCTCAAAGAAATGCGATTTCATAGAATGCTATGATTTCAGGCTGTGCAAAAAAATGAGTTTGTTGAAAATGCTTTGGAAACTTTCAAGCAAATACTATTGCTGGCAGGTTTAAAGCCAAACTCCACAACACAGGCAGCATCCTTCACGTATGTGCCCAAAATGGGAAGCTTTGGAGCAGGGTTTGAACAATAGAATCTGGTTTGTTTGCAAGATTTTGTTCTTGCAATGACACAGCTGAGAGGTATGAAAAATGTGGAAGTGTATTCAAGGCATGTGATTTGTTTGACAAAATGCCTCAGATATTTCAGTCTCATGGAATGCAATGGTTTCAGGGTATTCGTAGATGAGCTTGTTGTAAAGGCCTTAGAAACTTTGAAGGAAATGGATTTGGTAGTGGTAAAGCAACACTTAACAATTTTTTTAACACCCTCTCAGCTGCGCCAAAATAAGCGTTTTAAATTGGGATATGCGCAAAATGGACTTGTTGAAAAGGCGTGTGACCTGTTGACATAGAAAATGCAGTCTCTTAGATCGGGATGACTACTTGAAAACACGAAATGGTTCTTTTGGATGAGACATGGGTGCACAACGAATGGCTTGGTTTGCACGTGACTACCTGGCATCATGTGGCAACAATGGTGGTCTCGACGGATCACGAGTGTAAACCGCTTGGAGCCCCTTGTACCTCTTCGCTCATCATTTCCAGGCATGGTTCTTCTTCCCTTACCTCTCATAATTCTCGTGTTTTAGTTCTCTTTTGCAACTAGATAGAATTTTAAATCATTAGGAATTTTAATACAGTTAACGTCCCTTCAACTCGTTGCAAAACAATAAATTGTCGTGTCGTAACTCACAACGTCATTATAACTCACCTACTTTAAAACATGGAATTTCACCTCGCTTCGAGATGATCTAGAAAATTCTTACCCGCCTTGATCACTTCGATATCGCTTTTATCGACTAGATGAATTTGAATTCCCATTGATTAAGTTGACCTTCTCCTAAGCTTAAATAGTTAATTTTTGTAATTTTTGAGACTCACCGAGTACCCTTCGTAACTCCGGGAAACGAGATGTGAAGTTTCATTCATGTACCTTGGTATACGAGAAGTCACCTTGATTTTTGGTTTGACCCGAAACGATCATATGACATCCGTTTGACGCTCTTCTAGGAGCCCTGTTACACTAGTTTACATCAGTAGAGAGTTGTTAAAACTAGAAAGTGGGCTTTCGTTTGGGACCACCATTTGAAACCCGGAAAGAGAAATCATGTTCCGTCTTCGCAAACCTCTAGCATTTATACTAGACAAATGCATGGAACATTTAGCATAGGAAAGAGCACTTGTCAGGATAGTTTGGCGAAGCCATTTTGTAAACCTCCGATCGCAGTTTGACGAGGTCAAACTGGTCCAATTTCATCTTGTCGCTCCAGAGAACTTGTTGCCATTTAAGAATGGTTCTCTAGTTCTCAGTCCCGTCGACTCTGATGAATTCTCTTCATATAGGGGAACTAGTAGGAGATGTCTCATTGTGTGTTTCCTCCATCGAACGTTGTTTTGGACGTGGTTTTCTGGGCCCTCGAGCTAACTTTTGTCATTTTACAACTGGGTGAACTACGACCAGTGGCCCCGCAGAGAACTAATCGCCAAGCACAAACCGCTCACTCTCTTTTCAATTCCGCCGGCAAGTATGAACTCCTTGTATATCCGGGGACACGTAGGAAGTTAATCATGGAGTGCGTGCTCATTACGGAAGATAACCTTTGGAAGTAGTTTCTTAGCCTCCGAGCCCATTTTGAATGTTTTGTAGCTAGTGAGAAAATGTAAGAATAGAAGTCATGAGACATCGTAGGGTTGCCAAATCACCCAAAAAAAATTTAAACACACATAAATAATCTGTTTAAAACACTATAATGAAACTTTTTGTGTGTATTAGAACTTTTGGCAAAACGATGTTTTCTCTCTCTTCCTTTCTCTTTCTCTCTCCTGGGTTTATAAAATGAAGAAAAATGAAATGCAATGAATACATGTTTCTAGACCTTTTTTATTTCGATTGCATATTATAATTATTGTCGATGTAAATGGGAAACTTAAAATGATAATTATGATTGATTAGGGATGGATACTTATGCCAAATAATTATCGTTGATTTCATGCTCACGTGGGTTTTGCAGGATGGAAGAATGACGACTTAAAAATGCGATGTGTAATTTAATTGTTATTATAGTAATTTTTATAGGTCTTTGTAAAATGAATAATTGTGCAATTCACTCTCTTGTTACCGAAAAGTTATAATTGAGATTTGCTAACATGCATGATATGTTAGTTTTAGGGATACTTAGGAAATGTTCATCTAATCACCAGGTTGATTTATTTCTTAGTTGTGCATGGAAAAAGGGTTTGATTTATACATAGTAAATTGAAAAAATTGAAGTTAATATCTTGTAGTACTTTCTCAAGATTCAATAAATGATTAAATTAATTAATGGTTATCTTCTTACCTTTGCAAACATAATAAAAGTTTTAATGGGAACACTCAACATTAATAAATTATTCGTGCATAACTTGCCTGCATGTGTGATTCTTTTCTTACCATATAATAAATTAAATCGTAGAACGACCTTAAGCTTGCACTCAATGAGACCTCCAGGTTAGGTAAATAAAACCCTAGCTAGAGTTTCTGTCATAGTCATTAGGTTTAACGATATTGTCGTGAACCCATATTTTAGGAATGTTATGGTCCAACTTTATCCAGAGTATGCGGTTTCCTTCCAGTTTTGGTAATCTTGAGAAGAATGTACTCTCTTCAGGTCCGACACTAGGCTGAGTGGTGAAGACTACCTTGGAAGTCACCTCATGAGTCCTTGTTAGAAGGAATGACTAAGCAAAGGTAACCTTCCTTCGTGGAGTAGGTAGAGATATTACTCCCTAGTATCCTATTGGATTTTCGGGCCTTACAAAATTAGATGTAGAAATTAACTTCATCAGTGAATGGAATCCCTGTTGGATCCAAACGACCTAAATGAAGGTCGTGATATAGTTTTTCTATGTCTTGCATTCTCGTTAGTGAACCCTTTTGTCCCTTGTAGATAAATGTCTTGTCTTGGGCTTGTGAAAATTTAGTGTCTTGATCTTTCACGAAAGGATTATAGGGTAAATACATTTTAACCTTAATCACACCTATAATAGAGATTGAAGCCCTAGGTGAAATTGGAATTAAGCTTAACCATGTGCTTCTTTAATATGTCGACAAGTACTTTCGTAACTCTTATGTTTTAAACGATGGTAATAATGAGACCCTAGTGCGACGCAAAACTAAATCATATGAGAGTAAAACCAAAATTTGAGGTTAGGATTAAGGGCACTATTGGAGTCCTTTTAACTTAATTAAGTTTTTTTATACATCAGAAAGAATATAAGTCACCCCGATGCATACCATTCTTTGAGAAAACAAAAGATATATAAATATAAATGGAAATCCATAAGTTAGTGAACTTTATTAACCTTGGGTAGTGAAATAAATGTTCCGTGATCGAAGGATGTTTTTGGGAAAAAGCTATCTCGAATCTATGTCTTCCTCAATCCCAAGACTTCATCTTGACATCACGTTAGATTCTCTTGTGTAGAAAGGGTAAATTTAAAACATTAAATAAATGCTTGAGAAGCATATTCTTAACAAAATAAAAAGATAATTAAGTATTGTATATGTGATTTGAATTGTGCCAAATAAGCAAGTAAGTTATGGAAATTTCCGTGAGGCATAAAGGAAGCCAACCTAAATTGGTCGAACTATAATTTAAAAGTGGAATGAACTTAAGATCTTGTAGGTGAACAAACGAGAAGCTTATCCTTGCTCATAATGTCCTTGTAATGTAAATCGTAACTAAGATGTAATTAAAGGAATGATGTGTTATGGGTTGCCAATCCTGGAGTCATTTGTCTTTTGGTTGGGTCATTGCTGGTATTCGTTCATTCATGCGAGGTGTGGCATCAACATGCCTATGTTGTTTTCTTGAGTCTATGTGAGTCGATGACTTATGTCATTGTCATATGCGAGTCGAGTTTCTGTACTTGGAGCCCTTGTTGTGTTATGTGTAGTGTCCATTGTAAGTCAAAAAAATTCCTGGTATTTTATTGTTGACATTGTGTGTGTAAAATGTGGGCACTACAAGAAAAGAAACAAATACATCTCATCACAATAGTTAATTCTCATTTAATTCATAAGTTAATTGTAAAATGGATGTGCACAAACCATGGGATATGAATCATCAAATACAATACTTACAAAGGAAAGTGCATATAATTGAAACTATAAATGCAAGATAAGGGAATAAAACCATGTTATCCATTTCCCCACGGAAAATGGACAACAACTAGAAAATTGAACCTCGGGATTAAACAGAGGCTTCACAAGATAATCTAGGGTTCACATGTGAAATTTTTTTGTTTTGAGAGCATTGCAGTTGATTCGAGGGCGTGAAATCATTTAGAGGAATTTGTCCTCTTCTGGATTTTGAAAAGGCTCAAATTTTTCTAGAAGAGAAAAATAGGCCCCGACGGGCCCACATTCGATAAAAATAAGTGATGCAGCCTAGAATTTACTGTATAACACCCTATTTGTGGCTTTGGCACATCCTTCACCTTGACCGAGTGCTCACCCAAAGCATGCAAAGGTACTGTGTCCCTCTTTATGGTTTTTAACAAGATGTTAACATGATGAAGGAAGAAACATATAGATTCATAACTAATCCATCATTCTACAATGCATGCTACCCTCATATCTATGAAAGAACAAGCTTAAACAATAATCATGATTGAATTAATAACATGCACTACTCAACTACACACAAAATGACACTTAGATTCAGCCAATATCTTCCATCTATTAATAAATACAGAAGCTCCTTACAATATTTTCAATCTATACCAATGTGCGTATGGAACTAATACAAGTAATGCAATGTCATATGCGTATACACACACTTCACACTCACCCACTCATACAATCATACCTCTACTATGTACCTAACATCATATATATAGGGTGGGGACTTTCCCTTCACCGCTTATCTATTCTAGAAATAGGCCGCATGCTATTGATATCCACACACCATTTACAAGCATAACCACACATGTAAGTGTGCTATCTATAGTCCTCTTGTAGTTAACTAAAGTATCAATTCTATTCTCATGTCATCTCCATGAAAAAATGCTTTGATCCGCTTCTCCAAAGATAGAAAATGCATGGCGCACACATCTCTACATCATTGATGTGTTTCACACGCCATCTTCTAAAAATAGGTCTTCATGCTCAAAATCGGCTAAGTCCTGAAATCTAAACTTGCCTTCCACATGTGGGTCCTTCCCTGCTTCTTGCCCTTGGTTCCGTGCCTTCTTCCCCACATGGACTCCTTGTATGATATTTGACAAGTATTATTTGATCAACATTACCCCACATTAATCTCATTATCATCTCCTATAATGGGTATCTCCAAAAATTGAAAAAATAGAATAAGAATGAAAGAATATAGATGAATAAATAATTTCTATGAGGTTATGAGGAAAACTCCTCTCGATATCACTTTGCATATATCAACTTTGGATACTCCTTTATTTTGGCCTTCAAAACCTATCATTTAGTGAGTGCTTGCTCTACTTTTTATGGGATGTCTACATGCTATGGATTCCAAATCATCCTCGCAATCTCTCCTTTCTCATTTTGTAGAACCAACACAATGCCGGACATTGATGTCATTATTTCTTCTAAAAGGTCCATTTTCTCGTGTAATTAGCTTTCCAAGCTCTTAAATCAAGTCTTGTGGAGATCTTATGTTGTTGTGAGGGCTCGCACTCTATTTAACCATTGAAAATCTTTCTGCGTGGTGCAATTTCTCATCTTTCATCACTTTCTAGACCTCGTTGTCCTCTTCTAGCGTCTTGATGTTGATAAACACCTCTAGAGCTGTGCATACATTTAAAGCCTAGTCTACTTTCTTCAATACTTCATGTAATGCTTGCAACAACCCTTCATAAGATGCAATGTTTCTCATCACCAATGATTTCCCCATTCGGCATCTTGTTCTGAGCTTTCTGGCACTTGCATACATAGAGTTTCATCTTCAAGTACCAAGTCCACCAACTTTCCCACATAGTGTATTGCTGAAGGAAATGTTTGTGGTACCTTGGCCTCTAAGTGTGGCCTTGCTTCTCGATGAAATTGTCCCCAATCTCCTCTATAATGCTGATAAACACCTCAAGTATTATTCTACATAAAGTCCATCTCCTATGTTATATGTGCTATCTCCGTGTCCTTTGTCTTCACCTCCTAGCACAGTTGCTCGATCATGGCAACTTTGTCCATGATTCTTCTAGCCACCTCAAGGTAGATACCTTCACCAATGCATTACATCGACCTGCTCATCATCCGACATGACAAGAGGCTTTACTATCATGTGTTTAACTTGGGGTTCCTTCTTCACTCATCTCAAATGCATGAATATTCTCACACATAAAATTCAAGCTCATCCATGTGGGTTTGCATTAACCATGATAGTTGCTTTTGAGTGCTCACAATTGCCATATCCTCATCCATTAACTCCCAAAGAAAATAAATCCTTTTGTGTTATCATGCTCTGGAGCGAGTGTAGACAATTTTTCCTGTGTCCTCTGCATACCCCATGGTTAGTGGAATGTGGTCTCCACTTTTTCTTCTAGACCTTTTCTTCTTAAAACTTTAGCCTCTAAATTTGGGTCTTGTGTCTCCATGTCCCGAAAATCCTCTACATTGTCTCCTCGGGTATTTTTTCATCCCTTTCTTTTTCCTTTTATTCCTCACCCTATTATTTTGTATTTTCTAGAAGTGTAGGAGAATTAGGTGGACTTTCCTCTCACTCTTCCACCTCCTCATTCAACTTAGTTTCCTCCTTCTCTCGTGTGGTTTCCTCCTTTTGGAGAGAGTCTAGGTGATTTTTGTACATGGTTGAAGTAGCACCATCGGTCCTTATTCTCCTAAATACCCTTTTAAACCTATTCTCCCCCATGGATGCATTCAAGTCTTGATCACCCCCTCTTATTGCTGAGGTGGCGTAATGGTGTCTTAGCTTCACCCTTATTTGTAGGATGTCTCCTACCCTTATGCTCCAAACCACCACTATCTTTATGCTCCTCCTCCTCATCCTCCACTTCAATTGGCTTTGTGGGATTAAAGGCGCTGGGATGTTCTCCATTGTATGCTTTCCCTTTGGTGGTGCTCAAATGCAAACTCACCTTCCACATATTTATTATTCTCCATCTTTAGCTTTAGCTAGAGATACACCAATGTTGTACCCACATCTGCACATGACCAAAATCATTGGCTTGATATTCAAGACCTCCGAAATGATCCTCTTTATATAAGCACTTTTTCTAGGATACACATACTTCTTCCTCAACATATGGTAGTCATAGTCTAGCTTATCTACATTGAAGACTAGCCGGCACTTGTCTATAAATCTATGAACAAATGCTTAGAAATACCTTGCAGCTTAATGCCTAAGGAAATTTTCACTACGGGCTCCAGACTCCATCTTTCATTGGGAAGCATGCGATGCGAAATGCTAATATACAAAAACTAAACTTGTTTCCCTACCAATACTAGTAGGTCATTTGGGATGCGCCACTCTTCCCAAATGCCATGCAGATCCTGTCATATCACTTCTTCACCCTTTGCTTTATGTCATCTCATCATGTCCCTCTTTACATGCATAGCTACTTAAAATCTTTTAGCTGGGGACTTGTTCTCCATGGGGTATTCCCATACTTTCTCCTTCGATCCATCCGTAATCCAATCTCTATGAATACTAGTGATAGTAGAATAGCCCCAAAGCTGATCTTCCCTCCTATGTGCACTTCTTTGACTATTTTCTCTATAATATAGCTTGCAATGTTGTAGATTGTCCCTTCTGACATCTTACGCACCACATGTAACCACATAGTATTTACCTGTGACCACCGCTCTTGATCATTCAACTTGGTAACAAGGTGTGCTACAGCTTGTACAACTGGACAGTTCTTCAATTTGTCTATGTCCATTCCACGTGGACCCTTCAAGTACCCTAACTCCTATCTGGTCTTTAAAATCATGGCTTTATCTACAAGGTCACCTTTTATATCCTCTCATGTGGCCTTTAGACCTATAACTGATGAGACAAGCGTAGATGAGATTCTAACTTTGCATCTTGCAAAGTAGAAGAAGTCCTCATGCACCCTGCTCATGAGCCACTGATACAAGGGCTCATACTTCCCGAAATATGGAAGCTCATATAACTAGTAGACCCCAATTCTCTTCAAAATATTCTCACCCGCATCGTCATAAATTGGCATGTCATCCACCGTGCGCTTGTTTATTCTAGTAGTGAGCAAGGAATCAAGCTCCTTCTTATTCTCCAAAGTCCTATGATTGTATTCACTTACTTTTCTCTTTCTAATGGGTGAATCCCATTCCTAGCCAAAGATGACTCCTTCTAGATATTGCATCTTTGAAAAATGGCTTCCGGGTGCCATTTGTTCCTCCTCGATGACCAAATTTTTCTTTCCTTTTACTACTGCTATAGATGCCTTCTTTGGTGCCATTTTTACCTTGCAAATGTCTCCTCTTCAACTCTACAACTTTGTGAATCAAACCCTAGCTTGATTCAACCATGTCCTAGGTGGAAACTTCGTAACCTAAATATTTTTTTGTCTCCTTCTTGGCTCAAACCCTTCACCATCGAGGATGCAAGCTTCTTGTCACATAGATCTAGTTGTTACGCTTGGTTTCACACCCTTCACACGTTAAATCAATCACTCGGCTCTTCACACTCAGCTCTTTCCTCAAATACTCTTAGTTGCAATGGTAAAATGAATCTACATTCCATCCTTTTTTTATATTTTTTTCAAATTTTGATGCATTTATTGCTCCTTCACGTACCAAATATCCCCTCATTCATTGATAAAATCTGCTCATTACACATGACACATCTTTGCGCCCAACTATAACCTTCTAACATTCCTTCCTACCCTTTGGTCACAGTACTTCTCTTAAGCATGTGCTCTTGTGCCTAAGTACCCTCGCCACCGTACCTTCTCCTAGTAGCTATCATGGCCTCTCTGCTTACCTCACATTCTATTGTTCTTTCATTCATCTCCATCCTTGGTCACTTTTGAGAAGTAATCTTCTTTTGACTTAAATAACACCCATAGCATCATATTCCTTTCACCTTTCAATTCCCAAGATTTTTTCTTGGATAACTACAACCACCCCACACAAAAATTATGTGTGTAGCCCTCTACGTATAAACATTCTTCATAAAGTAATTAGCTTCATGCACACAAGCGTGCTTATTACATAAGGAAAACAACTAAATTGACAAAGGATAGCGAGAATGAAGAAAACACATTAATGAAATTCAGAATTGAAAACTTAAACTAAATGGCAATACTACCTTATTACAAACACCAAGAAGACTTATTTATAGTTGGGCTTCACCTACTCCCGTTAAAGTAATCCGGGTAGCCAGTTCCATTAAGTGCTTCTAACTGAAAGCACTGATCTTCAAGTATAGAAGTGATGACATATGACCCCAACCAATGTACTTTGAGCTTTCCTAGATGGTGTAAGAACTTTGAGTTGTAAAGAAGTACCATTTTTCCAATCTCAAACTTTAAATCCCTTATGTTTCGTCCATGCCATGCCTTCTTCCCTAGCCTTTTCCACTTCCGACTCCATCGTGTTATGGATCAATGCTCATCCAATTTAATCATCTTTTTGATATGATATTTTAAATCCTACTCATTAGCTAGACCTCTAGCGCGTGTAGTGTACAAAGAAGGTAACATAACTTCTATAGGGAGAACATATTTTCGCCAAACACCAATTGAAATGGTGTGGCTTTGTTCAATCTCTTGGAATTTGTTCTATATGCCCAAAGAACATCCGATACTTTGTCATCCCAATCCTTTCTTCCAACGTCACAATTTTTTGTCAAATTCTGCTCAAAATCTTATTGAAGGCCTTAGCAATTTTGTTTTCTTGAGGATGATAAGGTGTAGTTTTATGGTGTGTAATCATAAACTCACTTAATAGGATCATGATTGTCTCATTCAAAATCATGTACCTCTATCACTTTTCAAGCTTAAGGTACATCCATATCTTGTAAGAACATTCTCCCATAGAAACCTCGCTAATGTAGCTACCGTATAGTCCTTGGTAGGTGATTCTTCTACCCATTGTGTGCGATAATTTGTGTAAGTAATGACATAACATGATCCAAATCCTTATGCATGGCCGGTGAAATAGGTCCTAAAAATCAATGGCCCATTTCTCAAACTATTCGACTCTAGTAATCGATCTCAAAGGAATCTCATCTCTTTTCCTTGGTTTTCCTAAGCACCGACAATGATCACACACTTTACAATATTATTTACAATCCTTATATAATTTCTCCCACCATAATCAAGCAAGTAGGATCTTCTGTAGTCACATCATCTACATAATGGCCTCCTACAATAACACCATGAACTTCTTCCATGATATCCTTATGGTCATGCTCTAATACACAATGAAATAATACCTCATCTCTTCCTAGCTTGTATAGGTCACAACTTATTAACATAAACGTGGTGTCGTGCATATAGCAAGTTGATTCTTTTCTAATGTTTTCATTCCTTCTAGTGCCATACCTATTCATAGAAAGACAACAATGTCTTCTAATTCCATGGGTACATTCAGTAACCTATATAATCGTGCATCTGGAATTGTTTCTTAAATTGTTTGTGCATCCTATTCTCTGAAGTGATTCTATATAAATGGTCTAGTCTAGAATTGCTTTTCCTTGGTTTCGCCACAACCATGAAGTCAAACTCTTGAAATAGCAGCACCCATCTACATATGCACCCTCTAAGAAGGGCTTGTTTACCAAGTACTTCAATGCCATGTGATCTATATAAAACACAAATGGTGTAGCTAATAATTATCAAAACTTGTACAATGCATAGATCATTGACAAAGCTTCACGCTCCGTAGTTGTATAATTTTGTTCGGTAAGAGTTAGCTTCTACTAGCAAAACATATTAGATGATCTATAATACCTTTGCACAGTTGAACTAACACAATGCCAATGGCCATGCTAGAAGCATCCATATGCACATGAAATGGTTTATCCCATGAGGGAAATCACAAAATGAGTACGGTAGTAAGTTTCTCTTTTAATATCTCAAACGCACTCTGCTCCGGTTCTCCCCAATAAAATGTACCTTTCCCCTTCATTAATTCTTCTAAGGGTGAAACAATTTTGGCATACCCATTTATGAATTTTCTATAATATCCTATATGACCTAAAATCCACGCACCTCACTTTGACTAGTAGGTGCTTCCTGTGCCTAAAATGACCGCAACCTTCACTGGATCAATTAGCAAACATTCCTTGCAGATTATATGTCCTAACAAAGATTCCAAATGGCGTAGAAAATATGCACTTCTTGATGTTCAAAGAGATACTCAATTGTCTACATCATTCAAACATTAAGCGTAGATTTTCACAATGATCTTTCACAAGCCCATATATTGTCCAATCATCTAGGTAGACCTGTAAGAAGTTGTGAATAAAATATTTGAATGCCTAAACAACTATGCACGAGAATACAGTAGGCACATTTTTCAATCCAAAGGGCATCACAATATAGGCAAAACTTCCCCATTTATTAGTAAATGTTTTCTTTTCTTGATCCTCCTGAGCAATCCTAACCTGATGATACCCGGAAAATCCATATGTGAAGGAATATATTTCACGCCCTGCAACTCCTAGTATTTCCTCAGTGAATGGTGTAGGGAATGGATTTGTGATGCATGCAGCATTCAAATCCTTGTAGTCCACACATATCCTAATCCATTCATCCTTCTTGATACTTGATCACCATTGGGCTAACCCATTTTGACTCATCAAGGGGCTTGATAATTCTAGATTTCAACATTTTATCAATTTCTTCTTTTACCTTTTCACGCAAATTAGGATTCATTATGTAAGGTCTCTTTCTAACTATCCGTGCACCATCCTTAAGTTTGATCTTAATTTCCCTAAGTGATTCATGCACACCTTTAAGTTCATGATATCCTCAAGGGAATAAGTCTTGATAATCCCTGAGTAACTCAATGATCTTTTCTACCTCCAAGTCTAACCAATAGTCTCTAATTATGGCCTCCTTAGGCTCATCCTCCAAACCTATATTCACCTTCTTTGTCTTCATGGGTTCATGGTAGGTGTGCGTATCCTTGTTTGCACTATCCAAGACCTCACGCACCCCATGTGAATGTTCAATATCCAGGTTCTCAACTTCCTCATCATCCATGACATAAACCATCTTTCTTTCTCTTTCTCAAGGCAAGCACATTCAAGTAGTATGGAGTCCATTTATTCTTCCTTTTCAAAACATGCTTTGAAATCTACCTCACCGAATAATTCTTGAATATGCTCTTCTACTTTTGCACTATCTCCCATAGTTAAGCGCTTAAAAATTGTAATGCCTCTGCTAGAGGAGGTTTAGCTGAGAAGTAGTCAAAATTCATCTAGATCATACCCAGTCAAATCTTACCAATTTCCAGCTCGATGTAGTTATGCATATACATACCAAGCATGTGTGCATCCTTATAGCATAGAATACAATCTATGCACCCAAAGAAGGTGGTAATGCTTCTTTTCCTTTTTTTCGAGAGTCTCTCACACTACTAAGTGTGATGCTAAACAGTTGATTACCATGATAAGTGCAAATTTATGTAGGGCATTGTCCCTTATAAACCTAGTAGACAAAGCTATTCCAATCTCTTCCCAATGTATAAGATTATCTCTATGAACTACGCACCAAATACGCTTCTATCCCACGCAGTGTATATACTAATATATCTCTTCTCTTAATTTGATTTTTACACTATGCTTCCATGGCCTTCAAAGGCAAGAAGATCTTCTTCCCCTATATACCAAGGTATTGTGCTACCTATCCGTTGAATCGAAGGAAGTCCATATTTACATGCAACCAAACTTTTCACCTCATGCCCTACTAATTCATATATGTACCATGAACCCAATTATCACAAGAAATACTCACAGTATCACTAATAGAATGGGAATCCTCCCATTGTAGGATTCCTTCTTTTGATGGTTTAGTGACCTCTGGGTCCCGAATAGTGTGTACATAGACTCTTTTTAGTCCTCCTCACTTAGAGGCTCAACATATGGCATAGAATTTCCATCCATTCATAGGTATCACAACCCTTTCCTCTTGTTTTCAAAGCTGATATACCCCTTATTGAATCTCAAGTCAAGATTATTCACATAACACCAAGGCCATCCAAGTAGAGCTAGAAAATTGTTTGCTTCGCAAGTGCTAGTACCTCAAAATCCCCAAAGTGAACTTGGCCCCTTCTATAGTTATAGATGCATATTTAAAAACTCCTATGGGAGTGGACTTAGTCCAGATTGCCATAAATAACACATTAGATGATGGCTGCAATGGAGGCCTCCCCATTTGTACCCATGCATATAATGTAAGAAAATTTACTTTCACACTGTATCGAACAATATGTTGCACAATAGCCACCCATCCACAAAAACATTCAACATAATTTATTTATCATAGTCAATGTTATCAAGGGGAAGATTCACATGTAGAATCTATCATCCAGTCTTAAGACTTGCACATGGAGTAATGTTCCCTTTAACTAACCTCCTAATATTTGAATAATGTTATCTTGGTGCAACATCTTGCACACCTCTCAAAAATCATCGATATCAGTTTGACTATCTCTGATGATTTCTTCTCGCTCCTTTAGGTATTGATCTCACCCTGAAGATTCCTTAACACTTCCATAGTATCATGGTAATCTTCCTTCTAATGAGCAGGATCTCGAGTACCTTGCATGTAAAAACCTCCTCCTTGGTGATCAGGATTCAGCAATGTGTAGTAATCTTCACTATCAATGCCTCGTGTCCTTTTCTATCTTGAGAATGTACTTGATCTTATACTTTGCGTGATGGATTCTAACCATCGTAACACCTTTTTTATATTGCTTATGCTACTTATTTAGATGCTCATATAAGTCCTGGGCACTCTTCATGGCTATGGTTTTTTCCACAAAAAGAACATAAAATATTCTCGAGGACATTCGTGTCTATAGTGGTCGGAGATCCACACGAATAACATGTTCCACTAGGGAACTCACCTTTTCCTCCACCACGTCCTCATCCTTCATATCCACATCCTGTCAACAAAAATCGACACTCGATAGTATTTGACTAGGAATTCCTCGTACTATGATTATTTTAGTAATGCACAACTTTTGTTTGGTGGTAGTAATTGGAAACACAAAAACAGTACATAACACAAGAATACCACAGACTATGACATAAAAGAATGATGAAAAATCTGAAATACAATCAGTAAAATGTATTATTAACAAAAAAATTACAATCTCACCGATGAATTACTCCAAGTGTTACCAACTCCACTTGTTTTCCAACAATAGTTACCAAATAAAACTTCACAATTACTCCTCTTGATGACTTCCTTAACACACCTTCATAATGAATCCTTTATTCCTAAAATAATTATTACAACTTTGTTTCTATGATAAATGAGAGGGTGGCCTCTCTATTTATAGAAATTTAGGCTTATCCACCCTATCTCTAAGATAGGATAGGAAATATCTTCCACCCAATCATATTCCATGCCTAAACTCTTACCTTTACACGTAGGCTTATCTTCTAAGATAAGATAAACCTTATCATCTCACATGGTTTCCACCTTTTTAGACTTTTCTACAAATAAAATACACAAAATATTTATGACATCACTCGTTGTCCTTATTACAAATATAATATTTCTAATTCCTAATAATGTAGAACCTACTTCTCTACTTACCCCAACTCGACATTTTAACATTACCGAGCACTTACAAAAATATTTACTTTTTACGACAACTTGATGTTAATATTGTACTTTGAGTATTACCATACTCTACTTTATCGGTAACCGTTTATCTTCTACAGACGCCTTTATCTTCTATAGGAAATCACTACTAATTATACATACATTAATGAAATAGAAATTACAGAGGAAAAATTTAATGTCGACATTTTCCCCTAACTAGATTCTATTATGTCCTCGAAGTAGACTCTTATGGACATTCTGAAGTTGGTGCCTGAAAATATTTAACTTATCATGGTTGACCCATTTTGTAATGGGAGTGCCATCCAATTCCTCTAGTCGATATGTACCATTTTCATGCACAACTACTATTTTGTAGGGCTCCATCCATTCACATGAAATGGATACCAATGGAGACATATCTTTTGATCAAAGTATTCTTTTTGCTTCATTTTCTTTTTATAGCATGTATCCTTTGCTATTTCCTCATTTCCTCTAGTAAATGAAGATGTACCAACATTTCCTTTACTTGAATCACTTTCATTCAACCTTTCATTTTTCATAACTCTCATGAATGGGAATATCAAACTCAATAGGAAGAACTGATCAATGCCATAAGCCAATTGGAATGGGGAGTATCTTGTTGCTGATTTTGATGTTGCCCTATATGCCCACAATATTGCATGAATCTTTTATCCCACTTATATACCTACAAAGATGCATCTTTTGCTAGAATTGGACACAATACATATTTTTTTCTCTCCACCTATCCATTTGTGCTTGGCTTGTAAGTTAGTGCCTTCCTGTGCTTAATAGAAAACATGTTTACTAGGGCCTCTACCACCTCTTTAATGAAGTGGATTCCTTGATCTGTTACAATTTCTAATGACAACCAAATCTGGTGACAATACGTTCATACATGAACCTTGTCACTTCATCCATGGAAGTTGTTTTCAAGGACCTAGTTTCAACCCACTTGGTTAAATAATCATGTGCAATTACAATATAATTATTTTGGCTTAGGGTAGTTAGAAGTGGACCTACAATATCTATTCCCCACTTTTCAAAGGAACCAAGTGGAATAATAGGGCATAATGGAGCCGTTGAATTCTTACAGTTACCATGTGTTTGAAAAATATCATGTCTTACAATAATTATAAAATCTCTAAAAAGAGTGGGCTAGTGATAACCTACATCCAAGATCCTTCTTGCTTTAATTTTTCCAAAGAAGTGTCATCCACATGTACTAGTGTGGAATTATTTTATTAGCTCCTTCCCTTGATCATGTCTAATTGCCCTCTTATACTATCCATCGTGCCTTATTTGAAATAATACTCCATGCGAATATAATATGGATGAATAGCTTGAGTAATCTTCCTCTTAGTCTTTGCATTAGAACCATCAGAAACTTGAATTCATTTAGATAATTCCAAATATCTATGTATTCACTAGGGATTGTGTCAAGGATAACAATGTTGCATCTCGGGAAATCATCATCATCACAAGATGAACCTAAACCATCATAGGCTCTAGAGAGTGCATCAAAATTGACATGATTCTTTCCTGGCCTATCTATTATATCAAATTTAAATTCTTGTAGAAAAATTATCCATCTTTCTATCCTTCCTGATGGGTTAGGCATATTTACAATATATTTTAGAGCCTAATGATCTGTTACAACCGTAAAATTATTCCCTAGCAATTAATCTCTAAACTTTTTATAGAAAAATGATAGCTAGAGCCTCTTTTTCGAGCCATAATATAATTTACCTCAACGCTGCTCATTTGTCTGCTCCCAAAGTAAATTAGATGATCATTCCTATTTTCATCATTTTGGCTTAGAGTACTTCCTAGTGCTGCATCTGAAGCATCAGTATACACAATGAATGGCTTGCTCTAGTCTGGATTCTTTAAAACAGGTGAAGACACCAAATCTTCCTTCAGTTGTTCAAAATCTTCATGTGCCTTCTTTCCTAGGTTCATAAGTAACATCCTTCTTCAAGAACTAGGTTAGTGGTCAGTGCAATCTTTGATAAAAATTTTATGAACCTTCTATAATAACACATATGGCCTAAAATGGATCTCAACTTACTTCTATTCATAGGAAAGGGCAACTCTTTCATTTTTGAAAATTTATCGATTAGTACCAATACCATCTCTGGATACAACATGCCCTAACAAAACACCTTTAGAACATCCAAAGACACACTTTGTAGGGTTTAGTGAGGGTTTTTCTTCATCTAACCTTTGAATTTTTGTTTCCATCTGGTTTAGGAGGTCCATTTTGCTCCCATAGATGTAAAAATTATCTAGAAATACTCTGATGAAGCTTCCAATGTACAATTCAAACACCTTGTTCATCAAGCACTGGAACGTTTCGGAGCATTACACAACCCAAAAGGCATAACTCTATATGAAAATGTTCCCCAAGGAGTGGTGAACATGGTCTTCATCTTATCTTTCTCCACTATACAAAATTTGTTGTATCCATTATATCTATCAACAAAACTATAACACTTCCGCCAACTACTTCATCCAAGATCTGATCGAGAATGGAAGAGGGTAATGATCTTTCTTTGTTGCCTTGTTGAGATTTTTGTAATCAACATAAATGTGTAGCTTCCCATTCTTTTTTATTAAGATCATAATAGGAGAAACCCATTCTAAATTATCGACATCAAATATTAATCCTTCATCAAGCAACTTATCTATTTCTTCTTTTATAGTCTTGGAGAAATTAGGATTCATTCTATATAGCATTGCTTTATGGGCTTAACACCATCTACAAGCTCAATAGAATGTTATACCCAACTTACTTGATGGAGTTCCTTGTAATAAAAATTGAATAAGTGTATGTACCTTCGAAAGAGCTAGAGATAGGATTCCTTCTCACTCTCCATCACAACATCACCAATATTTATTTGTTGGAGACAATCATCAATTTTTTCTTTAGATAATTTTATGGGTTCATGATTTGGTGTGACTAGAAGGATATCCATGAATGAAACATCAACCTCACTTTCTTCATCTTCTGTGTCCACTTCACTAGTACTAGAGTAATAAGAGGATGTTCAATCATCAGTTTCATCACTTGAATCCAAAATTTTTGCCTTATGATGTAGAGGGATCACGTTTATCTTCACCCTCTCTCTACCATGTCCAAGTGTCATGAAGCCTTCATTCCAGTACTTTCTTACACGAACTCTCCTTAGCCATGGCCTTCCCAACAATATTGGGTATGGAATAGTACCATTCTTTATCACTTAGAAGTCTACCACACATACAACACCAATGATAGATATTGCCACATTTGAAACAACACCTTCTGGTTTAGTTTTTCCCTTATTTAATGACCTTAACATAAGTGTTGAGGGGCAATAAATTTTTAAACTCAACATATTCATTATAGACTCGGTCATTACATTAACTAAAACACCTCCATTTACTAAGACATCATGAATTGAAATACCATTACATAATACCTCGGGTTGTGGAGAGTAGGGATTCACCTCTTCTTCCAAAACAGGGACCTCAACCTCCTTCCTTCATCAAGCATTGATTCCACTTCGCATCTCATGCATCTTCTCAAAATACATAGCAAGAAGTTGACCATATGTAATTTTTTCAAGCCTTTTGGATAGATCTTCTAAGATGGAGTATGGCCCTTGCCCCCGTGAAATCAAAAATCATACACACCCAACTTTCTTCCCTATGTTTCTTACTAGTCTCTTTTATCATCTTATTAGGATCATTTCCATCTTAGTTATATTTTTCATTCTTTATTTTTGTTACAAACACATCTGCTTCATTATTTATACTCCTATCTACTATATCAAATGAATTCACCGGTGCTTTTCCTTTATCATTATCTCTTGTACTAGATGTAGAAGCTATATCTTGACAATTATAATTATAATGACCCTTTTATGACAACCATAACATACAAATTTAGATATATTTCTTTTTGGACCTCTATCTCCTCCCTAGTAACTAAATTCTTTTCCTTGAAGAAGATTAATAGTTAACTGGCCCATCTTCTGACACTGATCTTCATACTCGGTAGATGTACTAGGAGAAATATTTGTGCTCACCAAGAGTGGTTGTAGATTTTGGACCAAAGGTGTTGGTTTAGGCTCTACCATAGCAAAATTTCTTTGCGCTCTTCTTCCATGATTTCTTTTTGCCTTCTTGCAATCTCCTTTTCTTATTTGAGGGTCACTTTGGGAAGTCATATTTCACTTGTCGTCCCGATCTCTCGGCTTTAACCCAAGAATGAAGTGCTTACGGAGGATATTATCCATGCCATTCATCAACCCATCCGTTAATCCTTACTTCCGGATCTGGGCATCGAGCTTCCTCCTTAGCTCTAGAACATGTGCATGATAATCCCTTATCTTATCCTTCTCTCCTTGGGATAGCTTTGTGATATCGATCATGAGATCTGCATATTTATGTTGTTCACCAAATTCTTCAAGAAAACTTTCGCTTAATAAATCCCATGAGTTTTCCCATTATCACCTAGTGTTTCAAACCACCTAAGGGTTGAACCTTCCAAAACCTAGGAAAAATTCAGTCCATTGTTCCCTTCTTATGAGGACATTACAAATGCAATATCGTTTAAACTCTTGAATGAAAGAGGAATCATCTTCATTAGATTGAGCTGAAAAAATAGGTATCTTCCACATTTTCGAAATTAACCATAGTGAAATACAAATCCACAAGTAAAATCAACAAGACTTATGTGCAAAAATAATTGGAATCACTATAAAAGACAAAGTGACTTTACACCTTTATACATAAAATAGGAATGACCACGGTAAACTATGGTAAAACTTGATTGACTACGGTAAAAAAATTACTATGGTAAACACTATTCATGGTAAAAGTGAAGTTACTATAGTAAATACTATTCATGGTAAAAAGTAAAGTTATTGTGGTAAATACTATTCATTGTAAGTACTATTCATAGTAAAAGTGAAGTTCTTGTGGTAAATACTAATCATGATGAAAAGTGATTTTACCATGGTAACTACTATGCATGGTAAAAATAAGGTTACCCTCCAAATGATTTCGACTAACGAGACTATCTCTCCGGAAAATCCACCAACGAACAAAGAATGGTCAGCAAAACGGAACCAAAATGTCAACATGAATCCAAAGCACTTTGATAATATTTCACTAGGAACTCCTTGTGTTATGATTATTTTAGTAATGCACAACTTTTGGTTTGGTGGTAGTAATCTAGAAACACAAAAACATACATAACACAAGAATACCATAGACTATGACATAAAAGAATGATCACAAATCTGAAATACAACTATAAAATGTATTATTAACATGGAATTGTTACAATCTCACCCATGAATTACTCCAAGTGTTACCAAATCCACTTGTTTTCCAACAATAGTTATGGAAGAAACTTCATAATTACTCCTCTTATCACTTCCTTAACACACCTTCACGATGAATCCTTTATTAATAAAATAATTATTACAACTTTGTTCTATGATAAATGAGAGGGGATGGCCTCTCTATTTATATAAATTTAGGCTTATCCACCCTATCTCTAAGATAGGATAGGAAATCTCGTTCGGCCAATCATATTCCATGTCTAAACTCTTACCTTTACATGCGGAGCTTATCTTCTAAGATAAGATAAACCTTATAATCTCACATGGGTTCCACCTTTTTAGAATTTTCTATAAATTAAATACACAAAATATTTTTGACATCACTCCTTATCCTTATTACAAATATAATATTTCTAATTCCTAATCATGTAGACCCTACTTCTTTACTTACCCCAACTTTGACATTTTAACATTACTAAACTACTTACAACAAATATTTAATTTTTACCACAACGTTCCTATTGTACTTTGACTATTACCGTACTCTATTTTATTGGTGGCACTGCATCAATAACATCTTATCTTCTATCGACACCACTACTAATTATACATATATTAATGGAATAGAAATTATGGAGGAAAATTTTAATGTCAACAGTCCCCTTCCATGACCTCCTTCAAAATGCCCCGCATTCTGTCATAGTATGTTTGATTATGATCCTAATCTCGGTGCTCATTCTTACCCTTTGAATTATCTATTATACTTTTCTATCGTACCCCAAGGTCTATAACATCCTGGATCTGACCAATCAGATGACAATCCTCGATATCTTGGGTTGTTGACTTACAAATGTTACAAAATCAAGATACATTCTTCCTTATTACATGTTGTAACAAAGGACAAAGATAGCATCATGATTCAAATGAAAATTTCACATTCCAACAATAATGAGCGTACAGATCTGCAAGGGAAACTATTCTTGATGTGACCTTCCACTTCATAATCTATGCACCAAATTCCCGAGCGCATTTCATGGGCTAAAATTACTTGATAGCTTTTTTAACTACTTTTCCATTGCTGCAATCTATGCCTCTAGGAATGGATTAATGCTAGTGTCAATGCTCCTAACTTCCTCATTATGCAAAAGCTACTTCCAGTGCTTCACATGGATCGAGTGTATGTCTTATGTGACAACACTATTCTAAAAGGTGTAATCAATCCTCCAACAAAACACCGTGCATGCTAGCATGAATATCATAAGATAGCTTAGATAGAAGTGTCTTATAATGGGAATCATACTCACATACAATATCGGTAGTGCCTTGCTTGATATCCTTGAGTGCACTTATACTCTTCTGCTCAAACTCGGGGATATGGAACTCTTTTAAGAAAAAATATCTCAATGTTGCATAATCCACGCAAGTTTGATCAGGGTAAAACTTCATATACCAATTGTGTATGCACCCCGTAATGTAGTGGAAAATTGACTTGCCTTTCACTCAGTAGCCATGATCCCTTTAGTGCACCACAATATTTCACACATATGCACATGTTTGGAAGCATCCTCTATACCTCTATACTCTGGAAGATGAAGATACATCTCCATATAGATATTCTATGGTTGTTGCAGACCTTGACCACCCGATCCGGAACCTCTTTTGTTCCCTCTCGCCTCCAAAACCACCAGATCCACTTGAGCTGAAACCACCTATACCTCTTGATCTACCACCTATAGTCAGAATAGGGCCTATAGATGTACTCCCCGTGCTCCGACGGTAGTTCTATATTGAACCCCTATAGTGCCGTGAGGTAGTTCCACTTCCGTAAGTGAATCCAACATTCCACAAGCTCACATTTTGTGTGGATGATGCACCTAAGAATGCTCCTCCAAATGAAATTGAATCATGTTATCCTACCATTGATGTACTTGATCCTAACTTACTCCTCTCCTACTTCCCAAGTTAGTTTACTTGGTTACTTTTTGTACTAGATCTTGAAAACTAAAAGGAAGGGCTAGGTCACTAGGTGGATTAAGATGCACACCCATGGTCTAGATAGTATCTACTAGCGCACTTCTATGTGAGGCCAATGGGGGAGTTCCCGATGCTCGCTCCACATATTCTATATGAGATGTAAATCCTTCATGAGCTATCTCTCTCCTCCACGCCATACTTTCTGCAATGAAACGCTACTTCTCTATCCCCTCTCGCACACCACATTATACTTAAGTTTCCTTTCCTCTCTTTGTGTCTCTACCACTAAGTCTTCCATCTTAGACCAAACCTATGCCTTCCCTCATGCATGGTGAAGTTTAGTTAGCCATCGGTTTACTCTCCAGGTTCAAAGTTACCATTAATATCTTGATCTGCTAGTGGAATAGCTTGCAAATATGTTCCTCTTGAATACCACAAAATCGGGATTCAGCTACCTTTGGGAAAGAGTACGTAAAATTGATTATTCTAGAATATAACTGTTTAGAACACCATGAAACCACATATCCACCGCATGAGTCTAGATCAGATCAGCATCATAGAGGGCCTAAAATTATTCCTGTGTCCAGACAAGTGTGTGATACCTCCAATTCCACTGAGATGGATAAGCAGTAAGCCACTCATATAGTTCTACTAGAAAGATAGCAAAAAGATCTCATATAAGATGTCATACAGGTTTTGATCTACCTAAGTGCGTGCGTTAAACTTAGATCCACTACTGAACTTTCATGCATATTCTTCCTCCAGATCGTGTATCCATTCCTCAATACTTGCTAGAGCTAACCGGTACATTTTCATCGTGAACCATCCTAAAAATAACCGCTGAGAAGAGGTCCCGACAATGGAACCAATGATGCAACCTAGAATTTAGCAGATAAAACCCTAGTCGTGTTGGCGCATTACTCGACCTTGATTGAGCACTCACCCAAAGCGTCTGAAAAGGTACCGAGGTCCCTCTATAGGGTTCTTTGTAATAGGATGTTAACATGATGAAGGATGAAACATATAGATTCATAACTAATCCATCATTCTAAAATGCATGCTACCCTCAGATCTATGAAATAACAAGCTTAAACAGTAATCATGATTGAATTAATAACATGCACTACTCAACTACACACAGAATGACACTTAGATTCAGCCAATATCTTCCATCTATTAATAAATACAGAAGCTCCTTATAGTATTGTCAATCTATACCAATGCGCATATGGAACTGATACAGTAATTCAGTCATATGCGTATACACACACTTCACACTCACCCACTCATACCATCATACCTCTACTATGTACCTAACATCATATATATAGGGTGGGGACTTGCCCTTCACCGCTTATCTATTCCAGAAATAGGTCGCATGCTATTGATAGGCACACATCATTTACAAGCATAACCACACATGCAAGTGTGCTATCTATAGTCCTTTTTCGCTTAACTAAAGTATCAATTATATTCTCAGCTCATCACCATGCAAAAACGCTTCGATCTGCTTCTCCAAATATAAATAATGCATGGCACACAAGTATCTACATTGTTGGTGTGTTCCGGACCCCATATTCTAAAAATAGGTCTTCATGCTAAAAATTTGCTAAGTTCTAAAATCTAAACTTGCCTTCCATGCGTGGGTCCTTCATGTTCTTCCACGCCCTTGGTTCCAGTGCCTTCTATCCCACGTGGATTCCTTGTGTGATTTTTGACAGGTATTATTTGATCAACAATGAGAAAAATGAAAAAAACATGGAACGGGTCTGAAGTCATTCCACTTAGTTTCAATTATACTTATGGTACGAGAAAATAAAATAAAATCCAAAATTTAGGAAAAAATGTAAAAATCAGCCTAAAATGACCACCGATATATAAAGTAGCTCATCGAGCTTCTTAGTGAGAAGCTCGAATATTTGAAGTGGTGTATCGGAGGATCAAGCCCTTAGGTGGCTTGGTGAGATAATGATATTGGGGTTGGGTTATGTAAAGTGATGCCAAATAGCCCGTCAAGCTAGTTGGTGAGATACGTTAACGATGGTGTCGGTTGGCGACTACTCAATATAGGGAATTGATGAAGATCTTTTAACCTTTCTATGGGTTGAGTTGGTTAGTGTGTGGCTCAAGACCTTTTGGGGGTCAACCTAACACTTAATAATGAACTAGGGTGAGTCGGTGCTTCAAGATCTCGATCCATAGCTAATGGAGCTTGACGCGGGCATCGACCAAAGGAAGTGGAAACTAGTTTGGTAGTGCCAAGCTAATATTAATGGGAGGATTGAGCTAGTAGGGAAAATTTCAAAAATGGTGGATAAATGGAAGCGGTGATGATTTTTTTGGGATCACCAAGTTTGGAAATTCGGCAATTGGAGTTTCGAAAAGACATGTGAGTTGTGTTAGTGTAGATTCACAAGACGCGACCAAATCGTCACTCAGATTCACTTTGTAGACAAATGGCCAATTCGGTGTGAATGCACAACATGGAGTTTTCCTAAGTGAGGGACCTTGCAAATTGGGAAAACTCTCTAGATTGACGCTAGTTCCTACTCCTCTGTTTAGGTATATGCATGCAATTTTTGCAGAGGCTATGATTCAAAATTCCTACTCTAAAACTACCAGGAGATAGGGTTGAGAGAAAACATGGAAATGGGAAACAAAACTCGAGGAAAAAAAAATTGATACACCAAAGGAGTGTTGAACTTCTTGTTTTGCAAAATAGACACAGATCATGAGGATGCAACATCAAAACATGCACAAATTACCAAAATGCAATGAAAGATCAAAAGACAATAATAAATGCATGAGAGGATTGAAAATCGATCACAGAACATACATTATCATTTCCAAGTTTGATACAATACATTGTAATGGCAAGGAGGAAAAAATGTGCTAAAATCCATATGGGAGGTTTGAAACTCCTTCAAATCTACCTACTAAGGAGAAAATAAGAGCTTGCAAGAGCAAGGACGTCCAACCCTTACAAAATGAGCCAAAACTAGCTTTTAACGATGAAACAGAATGAAGAAAGGTGAAAAAACGTGGGAAAATTGATTTGACATCTCCAACCACTGAAAATATTCATTAAAAAGAAAAGGCACCCTCACAAATCCATTTTTTGATGCATTTGACCATGCTGGAGAAGAAACGGATGCCATACTTCATCAATTTTGGTGGTTAGGGGTCGGTTCTACTTTTTTCCCATGCCAGGGACATTTCTTTAGTTTTCTCTCACAAAAATTTCCCAAAACTCAAAATTGAAGCTTTCATGGTGTAAAGGGAATTGATAGCTTTCCAATGGTACAAAATTTGATGAATTTCGACCACTGGGTTGAAAGATATGACCTTTTGAAATTCTCGTGGAAAAATTAGGGAAAAAATGGTGAAAAAAGGGGTCCGTGGGCTAAACCTTTCCTTTTTTCCCTTTTTGCAAAATTGGGAAATTTTCCCAAAATCCTCCACCGGTCCGCCATTTTGATGACATGTGGTGCTTCCCAATTTACTGATGGGATCATGGGCTCATTTCTTGCCTTCAACCTTTTTGACCAAAAGGAAAAAAACTTAACTTCTTCCTGACCCCCGTCACATCACTACTGATGTGGACTGGACACATGGCACCTTTCTATTGGATGTGGAACCTTGGCCATTTTCCTCCATTTTCTCCTTTATTGGCTTGCGGCACGATTTTAGACTTTTGATTTTTAGCCAAAGAAGCTAAGTGTCAAAAATTTCTCCCTGGCCCCGCGAGTCCGCTTCCTTCCTTCATCGGGCCTGTGGGCCAAAATTTGTCTTTGTGCCTTTTAACCCCAAAAGGGCTACTCGCCAAATTTATCTCTGCGCCTCCATCAACCCACTAATTTCCTTGGAAAAATTTTCTTCTCTCTTTCTACCACTGAGATTCCCCGGCAAATTTTCCTCCTTACCTCCATGGCCCGCCTAGGGCAAATTTTCACTGTTAACTCTGCCGAGCCATAACTCAAAAAATACAAGGAGTTACGAGGAATTCTTTACCTTTCTAGAAAGGGGAAGTAAAATCATATCTGAAGATGCAATCTCCGGGAACTTTTGAGTGCTTTAAAGTTGTAATAATCTTACTCAATCATAAGGAAGGAAGAAATGAAGGCAATTTAGCCCAAAATAAGCATGGGCTTATTTTGGATAACAATTTTGGTGACTCAGAGGGGTCATCTACCTACTAGATGAAATGACAAGCTACCTTGAAGCCTCCATTGGGCATGGAGTCTAGAATGATAGCTATTATCCAAAATAAGCTCATGCTTATTTTTGGCTAACTCCTCCTCCTTTTCCTTTTCTGGAACTTAAATGAATTTTTGGCATACTTCAAGGACTCAAAATATTCTGAAATGGATTCATCAGATAGGATTTTTCTTCCCCTTTCCAAAAAGGTAAAGAATTCCTCCTAACTCCTTGTATTTTTGAGTTATGGCTCGACAAAGATTGGAGGGGAAATTTTCCCTAGGTAGGCCCACAACCAATTAGAAAGTGCCATGTGTCAAGGTGGAGCGGAGGTGAAGAAAACTTGACACTTAGCCCTTTTGGCTAAAAGGCACAAAGTCACAAACCGGCCTGCAGCCCACGGAGGAGGATGGAGAAAATTGGTTAAGGCCCCGCATCTAACCGAGATCGCGCCAAGTGTCTGTCGGCGCGCGAGAGTTGGGGCCATGGAGGATTTTGGAAATTTTTCCAAAGTGGAAAAAAGCACAAAGGTGAAAAATGAAACCGCATTCACGCAAGGAACTAGAGGGTGCCATGTGTCTTGAAGCGGAGGGGCCGCGGAGGATTTTTGGAAAATTTTCCAAAGTGGCGAAAAGGGGCAGAATGTTATTTTGAAGGCCACATCTCCTCAGCGAACCAGACGATGCCACATGTCTTGGAGCAGCAGAGGTGTAGAGGTTTTTGGGAAATTTTTCCAAAAGGGAAAATTTTAAGGTTTGACCCCACCCCAATTTTGACCCGTTTTTTACCAGTTTTTCCCTAAATCTTCAGAGGGCCATATCTTTCGAACCAGAGCTCGGTTTTCACAATTTTGGTGTCATTGGAAAGGTATTGAAATTATCTACATGATGGATACCTCAATTTTTATTTTTGATGGATATTTGTGGGAGAAAATTGAAGAAACGTGTCTGGCATGGGAAAAATGTAGAAATGACATCCAACTACCAAAATTAATGCAGTATGGCACCCATTTTTCTCTAGCATGGCTCAAATGTGTTGGGAAGTGGATTTACAAAGGTGCCCTTTCCATTTTAATGGATGTTTCTGGTTAGTGAATGTAAAAATGGATTTCTTATGTTTTTTCTCTCCTCTGTTCTATTTTTCATCAATTAAAAGCCAGATTTGGCTCATTTTGTAATTTTGGATGTTCTTGCTTCTGCAAGCTCTTCTTTTCTCCTTAGTAGGTGGATTTGAAGGAGTTTCGACCTCTATGGAGACTGCAGATTCATTTTTTGCCTCTTTGCTATTGCAACGTATTGTATCAAATCTTGGAAATGATAATGTATGTTTTGTGATCAATTTTCAATCCTCTCATGCATTTATCATTGTCTTCTGATCCTTCATTGCATTCTAGTAATCTGTGCATGTTTTGGTGCTACAATCTTCATGATTTGTGTCTAATTTGTAAAGCAAGGAGTCCAACACTTTGCTTTCATGTAACACCTTTCTATTTTTTTGCTTAGTTTTGTTTCCCTTTTTCTTTGTTTCCTCTCAACCTTGTCTCCTTGGTAGTTTTAGAGTAGGATTTTGAATCATAACCTCTGTAAAAATTACATGCATACACCTAAATAGAGGAGTAGGAACCAGCCTTCTCGGAGATTTTCCCATTTGCAAAGGTCCCACACTTTGGGAAAGCTCAATGTTGTGCATTCACACCAAATGAAATTGCCTTAGAAAAGTAGATCGAAGATCATTTTGGGGTCTTTGTGAATTTGTAATAACAATTTTGGCATGCCCAGTCGGACCTTGAGGTCTTCCAATTCATCTTTTGTAGGTTGGTGTGTTCTTGTGAAGATTTCAGCCTTTGGAGGCATTCTCAAACACATCTGGATGACTCCATCTGATCAGCAACCCATCTCTGAAGTTACAGATCCTCTTTCCATTCATTTTCATTCATTTTTCATCCATTCTTCCTTCCATATCTTCCATATTCTTCCATTCCATGAAGTTGTGCAATCATGAATTCATTTCCATCATGGAATTCACATTTACAATAGTATTATATACCACCTCCAACATGTTTTTCAAATCCTCTAGATCAGCATTTTGATCAAATTCTTTGGATTAACCAATATGCATACCAAAAAAATGTGGAGGTTGGCATGTGTGCGATCCCGGGCTCAAGCACAAATGAAGGAATTTCAGATTGGTTTCAGAGCACCCTTTCCATGGGGAGGCCCTTTTCCAAAACACTACAGCCATCAAGAGAAACTTGAACTCATGGTTGAAATGTTTCCCCAACTTGCACAATGGATTGAGGAGATATAAGCATATGAGCAAAGTCTGAATCAACCTTATCAATGGGTAAGTCATTCAATAGCTCCTTGTTTTTTTTTCACCCTCTCAAGCTTTATCATTTTAGCAGTGTCAAGCTTCAAGTTTCCCATATGCTGCCCCAAATGTTGATTCCATTTCTCCATCTCCTAATCTCCCATCCCACCTCAATTTCTCTACTCCTTTCCATTCCAAACAACCATTCCCTCTAAAGAAACAAGAAGTTTCACCTCCTCCACCACCAAAAATGATTGCAAAACCAATCGAGCCATAACCCACCCTTCCACTTACATTCCCAAATCCATGTTGGGAAGATGAAAATCAGAAATCCAGTCAAGGAGAACAGCAAGAAGAGGATCCCAACAGAAAAGAAATGATAGACAATCTGAAGAGTTGGGCTCTCAAATTTGGGATTACAAAAATCCCCTTGATGGTGAAGCCAAAAGAGGAAGTTGGAGTTGGAGAACAAGTGGTAAACAAGGCTGATTTTATAGCAACAGAATGAAGAAAGAAAAAAAAACAATTTTTTATGATGAGTTGAGTGTCCATGTTGGCACTTTTCCCAAAGAAAATGTTGATCCAATTTGCACTACAAAATCAGTCATTATGGAGGAAGAAAAACCAGCTCAAAATCCCATTTTTGAGGAGCAAATGGATGAGATCAAGTCATTTTTTGCAACAATAGAAGAAGGAAGCATTATTGATACATTTTTTCTTTCATTTGAAGGGGCTGATTTGATTAATGAAGCCATTATGGAGGTGAACAAAATAGGTCCAAATTGTGAACAAGAGGCACAAGAAATTTCATGTTTCTCTCCCACTTCATCTCTCCAAAAATCTATTTTTTTGGATGAGTTCAAATTGCAAGTTGCATGTTTGAAAATGAAGTTACACATGGTGAAGAAAACATAGATTTGAAGGTCACCATGCAAGAGGAAGAGACTTTATTGTAGCATGACAATGAAGAGTTTGATTGTTTAGCGAGACATAGAAGAATGTTTGGATAAGGAGCCAACCAAATTGTAACATTCTCTTCTCCACTATTCATTCTTCAACATCAAGAGCATCTTTACCACAAAGGAAAAAATTGAAAAACAACAGCATGTGTTTTGTGATAGCCTTCTCGAACCAAGTTTGGAAGATTTAAATCTTCCATGTACTTTATGGGAAAAGAAAGGAAAGAGTGAGAGATTATCACCACTTCTTCCACATCATCCATTCAAAAGGATCTATAAGAAGACTCCACTTTTGAAGGATAATTTTAGAGCTATGGACATATCAAATGGATTAGACCTTTCCCAATAAGGTACTTGGCTTCATTGGAGCCAAAAAGGGAGTTTCCACCAGTCATGCTTGCTTCTAGGCATGAGGATGATATGCAAAGTACCAAGGGTCAGTTGCAATGCCTCTTCAATCCAAATACAGAGCAACTAAAAGAGGTATTTAATTTGTTTTCAGTTGACACCTTGCTGATTTGGGTAGAAGACCAACTTCTTGTAATTTTCCACTCATCCAAGTAGCCATATTCAGCTCCAAATCAATTGTATGGTTGCCCGATTTTGAAGAAGGGAAGCTATTTTGCACAACAAGTTACTGGGTTTGTTTAGCTTACATTTGCTCTTGGTTAGAGTAGTGTAGGTAGGTTTTAT
Organism: Taxus wallichiana var. yunnanensis; assembly: GCA_018340775.1. NCBI lineage: Eukaryota > Viridiplantae > Streptophyta > Pinopsida > Cupressales > Taxaceae > Taxus > Taxus wallichiana. The sequence continues at coordinate 533,471,458 of CM031243.1, forward strand.
TTTAATAGAATAAGTGCTTGTGCACACTCAGTATATCCCACTTGTGGTATGTATCATTTCATATTTTGATAGTGTTTGTGGTGCTGGTTTTCCCTTGCATGGTGCATTGTCTTGGCATTTGGTCACAACCGGTTTACATTTTTAGTGGTTTCAAGAAGCCTAAAATGGAATTCTTCAAGTAGAGGATCATTTTTTAGGCTATCTATCATGACTGCATGCCCAATGCATGCCTCAAAGCAACTGATTTTTCATCTAGCAGGTAGATGACCCCTCTAAGTCGCCAAAATTGTTATCCAAAATAAGTCCATGCTTATTTTTGGCTAACTCCTCCTCCTTTTCCTTTTCTGGAACTTAAATTAATTTTTGGTATGCTTCAAGAACTCAAAATTATTCTATAAATTGCTTCATCAACTATGATTTTCCTTCCCCTTTCCGAAAAGGTAAAAAAGTCCTCCTAACTCTTTGTATTTTTGAGTTATGGCTCGGCGGAGTTTGGAGGGGAAATTTCCCTAGGCAGGCCCACAACCAATTAGAAAGTGTTAGGGATCAAGGTGGACTAAAGGTGGAAGAAAACTTGACACTTAGCCCTTTTGGCTAAAAGGCACAAAGTCACAAACTAGCCCACGGGCCCATGGAAGAGGATGGAGAAAATTGGTTAAGGCCCCGTGTCGAACTAGAGAGTGCCAGTGTCCTATCGGTGGCGGGAGTTGGGGCTGCAAAGGATTTTGGAAATTTTTCCAAAGTGGTAAAAAGCACAAAGGTAAAAAATGAAACCACATTCGTACCAAGCAACTAGAGGGTGCCACGTGTCTCGGAGCAAGGAGGCCGTGGAGGTTTTTGGAAATTTTCCAAATTGGCGAAAAGGGGCGAATGTTATTTTGAAGGCCGCATCTCCTCGAAAAACTAGACGATGCCACATGTCTCAAAGTGGTGGAGGTGTGAAGTTTTTGGAAAAATTTTCCAAAAGGGAAAATTTTAAGGTTTGACCCCACCGACCCCAATTTTGACCCGTGTTTCACCAGTTTTTCCCTAAATGTTCAGAGGACCAAATCTTTCGAACCAGAGTTCATTTTTTCATGTTTTTGTGTCATTGGAAAGGTATTGAAATTCTCTACATGATGGACACCTCAATTTTGATTTTTGATGGATATTTGTGGGAGAAAATTAAAGAAACATGTCTAGCATGGGAAAAATGTAGAAATGACATCCAACTACCAAAATTAATGCAGTATGGCACCCATTTTTCTCCAGCATGGCTCGAATGCATTGGGAAGTGGATTTTCAGAGGTGCCCTTGCTATTTTAATGGATGTTGTTAGTTGGTGGATGCAAAAATATATTTCCCATGTTTCTCTCTCCTCTATTCTATTTTTCATCGATTAAAAGCTAGATTTGGCTCATTTTGTAATGTTGGATGTTCTTACTTCGGAAGATCTTATTTTCTCCTTAGCGAGATGGATTTGAGGGAGTTTCGGACCTCCCATGGAATTACAATTTTTTTTTGCCTCTTTGTTATTGCAACATATTATATCAAATCTTGGAAATGATAATGTATGTTTTGTGATCGATTTTCAATCCTATCATGCATTTATCATTGTCTTCTAATCCTTCATTACATTCTGATAATCGGTGCATGTTTTGGTGCTACAATCTTCATGATCTTTGTCTAATTTATAAAGTAAGGAGTCCAGCACTCCTTTGGTGTATCACCTTTCTATTTTTTACTTAGTTTTGTTTCCTTTTTCTTTCTTTCCTCTCAACATTGTTTCCTTGGTAGTTTTAGAGTAGGATTTTGAATCATAACCTCTGCAAAATTACATACATACACCTAAACAGAGGAGTAGGAACCAACCTTCTCTTGAGAGATTTCCCCATTTGTAAGGTCCCACACTTTGGGAAAGCTCAATGTTGTGCATTCACACCAAATGACATTACCTTAGAAAAGTAGATATGAAGGTCATTTTGGGGGTGTTGTGAATTTGCACTAACAATAGCACGATAACCGATCTTCACTTAGAAAAATTACCTTTTAGGCCTCTTGGAAACCACTGAAACTAAAACCGGTGACCAAAAGCTAAAATAATGCATTGTGCAAGAGAAAACCAACACCTCAAAAACTTTGTACAAACATGAAAATCATACATACTCAAGCGAGATATACAAAGTGTGAAAAAGAACTTCTTATGCTGAAAACAAACCCACCTACACTACTCTAACCAAGAGCAAAGGGAGCTCAAACAAAGTTTGTAACTCGCAGGAGAAATAGCTTCCCTTCCTCAAAAATGGCTACCATGCAACTGATTTCACACTTTGAACATGGCTGGTTGGATGATTGAAAACTAAAAATAATCCGGTCCTCCACCCAAATCATCAAGGTATCGGCATTAATGGAAAATACCTCCTTAAGCTGACTTGCATCAGACTTCTGGAGGTGTTGATGATGACCCTTAGTACTTTGATGCTCATCCTCATGCCCTGAAGTAGGCATGACTAGTTTGGCTTCTCCTTTGGCTCTAATGAAGCTAAGTACCGATTAGGCATGGTTTGATCCTTTGGATGTGCCCATTTCTCTGAAATCCAACTCCAAAAATGGAGTCTTCTTGTGGACCTTCTTGAATGAATGGTGTGGAAGAAGTGGTGAAAATATCTTGCTCTTCCCTTCCTTTTCCCATGAAGCACATGGAAGATTTAAATCTTCCAATCTTGGCTCCAAAAGGCTGTTACAAAATGCAAGTTGTTGTTCTTCAATGTTCTCCTTCATGGCAGTGGGCTCTTGATGTTGAAGAATGAATGGTAGAGAAGAGAATGTTGTAATTTCAGCTAAATCATCCTCAAGACATTCCTCTAAGTCGATAAACAATCAAACTCTTCATTTTCCTACTGCAACAAAGTCTCTTCCTTTTACATCGTGGCCCTCAAATCTGCGGTTCTTTCACCATGTTTAGCTTCATTTTCAAACATGAAACTTTGCAACTCGAACTCATCCAAAAATCATATTTTTGGAGAGATGAAGTGGGAGAGAAACATGAAGTTTCTTGTGCATCTTGCTCATAATTCAATGCCTTTGGACCTGTTTTGTTCACCTCCATAATGGATTCATCAATCAAATCAGCCCCTTCAAATGAAAGCAAAAATTCATCAATAATGCTTCCTTCATCCAATGGCTTCAAACATGATTTAATCTCTTCCATTTACTCCTCTTCAATGGGGTTTGGAGCTGGTTTTTCTTCCTCAACTGCTGTTAAAAAATCAGCCTTGTCCACCACTTGTTCTCCAACTCCAACTTCCTCTTTTGGCTTCACCATCAAGGGGATTTTTGTAATCCCAAATTTAAGAGCCAAGTTCAACAAACTTTTGATCTTTTCATCCTTGTTTGGCTCTTCTTCTTGTTGCTGTTTTCCTTGACTGGAATTCTGATTTTTATCTTCCCAACATGGATTTGGGAATGCAAGAGGAGGGGTGGGTTGTAACTCAATTGATTTTGCAATTTTTGTGGTGGTGGAGGAGGTAGAAATTCTTGTTTCTTTGGAGGGGATGGCTGTTTGGAATGGAAAAGAGCAGATAAATTGAGGTGGGATGGGAGACTAGGAGATGAAGAAATGGAATCAACTTTTGGGACAACAGATGGAGAGTTTAAAACTTGACACTGCTGAGATAAAACAAATTGGGAAAGAGGAAAAGAAAAGGCATGAGATGGTGTGCTTACCCATTGACAAGGTTGCTGAATACTCCTCTCATAAACCTTTATTCCTTTAGTCCACTTTGTAAGCAATGGCAAAGTGTTGCAAAAATGAAATCAAGTTTCTCTTGTGGACTATAATGCCTTAGAAAAGGTGCCCTAAAACCAGTTCCTAATGCTTTCATTTGTGCTTGAGCCTGGATTGCACCATGTTTGCCTCCGTTTTTGGATTTTCTCCAACAAATCTGCATTTTCTTCTTGACTTCCCTCATCATATGCATATTCTTGTGCTTGACATGATTCATAGCCAAACTGATTTTGGAATTGCTCATATGGATATGCATACTGATTTTGAATTTGATCAAAATGATAATCTAAAGGATTTGGAGAATGCGTTGGAGGTGGGAAACATTGTTGTTATTGTAACAAATGCAAATTCCATGGGAAAATGAAGTCATGATTGCACAACTTCATGGGATGAAAGAAGAATGAAGAGATGGAATGAAAAATGAAAGAAAATGAATGGAAAGAAGGTCTATAACTTTAGAGATGGGTTGTTGATCAGATGGAGTCACCAGATGTGTTTGCAAGTGCCTCCAAAGGCTGAAATTTTAAACAGGAACACATCAACCTACAAAAATTGAAGTGGAAGACCTCTTGGTCCCACCGGAATGCCAAATCGTTAGTGGCACACGTGCTATAAGATATGTTATTATTTGCATGAGGCACTAAGAGAAGATGAAATATCTAACCCCAAGATGTCCCAGTAGGTGTGCCAAAACTATTAGTGGCACACAACGGTGTAAGATTTTGTTTTTGAGACACTAAGAGAAGATGAAATATCTAACCCCAAAGATGTCCCACCGGCCATGCCAAAAGCGTAAGTAGTGCACGGTGGTGTAAGATTTGTTGTTTTTTCTTAGACACTAAGAGAAGATGAAATATCTAACGCCAATGTCCCACCGGGCATGCCAAAACTATTAGTGCGATTCATAGCACCCCTAAATCATCACTCAGATTTGCTAAAGACAAATGGCCAATTCGGTGTGAATGCACAAGATGGAATTTTCCCTAAGCTGTGGGAACTTGAAAATTGGGAAAACTCTCCAGATTAAGGCTACTTCCTACTCCTCTATTTAGGCGTATGCATGAAATTTTTACTGAGAGGTTCGATTCAAAATTCATACTCTAAAACTACCAGAGGAGACAAAGTCTTGAGAGAAAACATGAAAATGGGATACAAACCGAAAAAACAAAAACAATGATACACCAACAGAGTGATGAACTTCCTTTTGCAAAAAAATAGACCACGAGATCATGAGTATGCGACATCAAAACATGCACAATTACCAAAATGCAATGAAAGATGCGAAGACAATAATAAATGCATGAGAGGATTAAAAATCGATCACGGAACATACATTATCATTTCCAAGTTTGATACAATACATTGCAATGGAAAGGAGGAAAAAATATGTTGCGATCCATATGCAAGGTCTAAAACTCCTTCAAATCTACCTGCTAAAGAGAAAATAAGAGCTTGCACGAGAAAAGACGTCTAACCCTTACAAAATGAGCCAAATCTGGCTTTTAACGATGAAGCGAGAACAAATAAAGGTGAAAAAATGCGGGAAAATTTATTAGAGCATCTCCAACCACAAAAATATTCATTAAAATAGCAAGGGAGCTGTTACAAATCCATTTTTGATGCATTCAACCATCTTTGGAGAAGAAGCAGAAGCCATACTTTACCAATTTTGTGGTTGGGGGTCGGTTATGCATTTTTTCCCATGTTAGAGACATTTCTTCAATTTTCTTCCACAAAATTTGCCCAAAACTCAAAATTGAAGCTTCCATGGTGTAGAGGACGTTGATAGATTTCTAATGGTACCAAATTTGATGAATTTTGACCATTGGATCAAAAGATATGACCTTTTGAAATTCTCTACGGCCAAATTAGGGCAAAAATGGTGAAAAAGGGGTCCACGAGCACAACCTTTCCTTTTTCCTCCTTTTGCGAAATTGGGAAATTTTCCCAAAATCCTCTGTCATTCTACCACTCATGACATTTGACACTTCCCAATTCCACTGATGGGATCATAGGATCATTTCTTGCCTTGACTTTTTTGACCAAAAAGGCAAAAACATAAGTTCTTTCTAACCCCGCCATGCCCAGCTCTTTGACATGGATTTGGACACGTGGCACCTTTCTATTGAATGCGGAACCTATTCCATTTTCCTCCATTTTCTCCTTTATGGGCTTGTGGGCCAATTTTGGACTTTTTTATTTTTTAGCCAAAAAGGCTAAGTGTCAACAATTTCTCCACAGCTCATGTGAGTCAACTTCCTTCCTTCATCGGGCCCATGAGCCAAAATTTTCTTTATCCCTTTTAACCCCAAAGGGTTAAGTTCAAAATTTATCTCCATGCCTCTCCCAACCCACCAATTTCCTTGGAAAAAATTCCTTGTCTACTTCATCGGCCCAAGAATCCTGGAAAATTTTCCTCCTTACCTCATGTGTGCTGCCTTTAGGAAAATTTTCACAATAAACTCCAGCGAGCCATAACTCAAAAATACGAGTTAGGAGGACTTCTTTACCTTTACTACGGAAAGGGAAAAAAATCCTATTTGATGAAGCCATCTCTAGGAACTTTTTAGTGCTTTAAAGTTACAAAATGTTAAGCTGAGTAATAAGGAAGGAAGAAATGAAGGCAAGTTAGCCCAAAATAAGCATGGGATTATTTTGGATAACAAGTTGTTTTCGGGTGGGATAAATGTCCAATCGTGGAGTTCCTTGATGTTTAAAGTGTGTTACTTTGGAATTCAAATAATTTTTGAGTCGATGGGAGATGTGGAATTTAGGGTTTTAAAGAAAATGGCTAAGGATATTTGGTTGGCGGTTACGTGATGTGGGAGTGAAAATTGGAACAAAAATGTGAAAAGCTTGAAATGGAGGTTATTGTCGAGTAGAGATAGTGGTTTTGATGTTGGGGGCATGAAAGGCTGAAATCCTCCGGTGTAAATTACTGAATCACGAGCTAAAAGTGGAGTTGGGATTTCGGAGTTTTGGTGGGTGTTTGCAGGTGTGAGGTGGCTAAAAATCCAAAAGGTCGAAGTGATAAAGTATGAAGTTGGCAAGTTTTTAATGAGATGCACCGAGCCCCTTAGAAAACCAAGTCATTTTGGACTCTTTTGAGTTTGTTTGGAATTTAATGTAAAGTGATTGTTTCGGGGAGTTGTGGGGATCTCGGGTAAGTAAAGGAAAGGCGAAAGAAGAAAAACTAAAATACTATGATGATAACTTATTCTATACTTCATCATTTTTGAAAAATTATATTTTTGGAAATCTATTTAGAGATCTATGATATGATATGATAAAAAATGAGGAATTAATTGATTAGATAGGTGAAAAATGATGATGAAATTGTAATATATTGAGGCCATACCTAGGTTCGAAATGGAGTAAATGAAGGCATAGAGATCCTATTCTTATTGCATAAGGAAAAGTTCTATCATCGGATATTTAGATCTTCCCATACACTTTTCAAGAAAAATAATGTTTTTGTCGGTGATTTAGGCAATTTTGGACTTCTCATGTCTCTCTCCTTTATTCATTTTCTTTCTATATATTGTAAAGAGTGTCATATTTTAAAATCTTGAATGTTTTTCATCTCCCCCTCCCTTCTTTCTTAAGCTGTAAAATATATCTCGGAGTTTCAAACCTCCCCATTTGAGCAATGTAATTGAAAATTATGCCTTTGGCCCTTATTGTAATGCATTGGATCAATATTTGGGAGAAATAAAATAAAATTTGTGCATGATTTATAACCCTTTTTTTCATTATTGCAACTTTCTCGATATTTTTATTGCATGTAAAGGTTTTTGTGCTCTCTCTTATTTTCATCACGGGGTTTAATGGTGTTATTTTTATTAGAATTGTTTATTGAATTTCATTGTATTCGGTGGTGCTAGACCCACTTTGTCCCCACATCCGTTTTCCATCACTTTCATACATACGAGTTGTTCAACATCCCTTTCTTGGTGCATCACCATCCCTTAATGCATTTTCATTTTCATGTAATTCCCTTCCATACCTATCTCCTTGAAGCTTTAAGGTAGGATTAATTTAGGTCTTTTCTATGTTTTGGAGTAGTTAGTGCTAAGTATTGGGTAGAGAAGCTGGTCTTCTCTAGAGAGCTATCCTATTTGTAAAGTCCCACACTTTAGGATAGCTCCATGTTACCCAATCACTCCAAATTCCTTCGTTCTGAGCTAGAAATTTGGGAGTGCAAGTGATTTGGTGATAACAATTTTGACACGCCATGTGGGGTAGAGAAGTCATATCTTCATAACCTTGGAATCAATTTGCAAGAACACTAAAACTTCGAAAGTTGCGGTGCATTTTAGATGTAAGAGATTTAAGATTTCAAACTTTGGAGGTTACACTATAGAGTCTAAGTTCGAAATTGATTTTTGGTGGTTTCACATATGTGAGACATGCCTTAAGTTCCCAAAAGAGTGGGGTTAGAGGTTGAAATTTTTTTCTTAAATTCTGATTTTGGCATTTCAAACTTTCGGTGTCATTTTGCATTTTGAATTTTGGAATTTTGGAATTTTGGATTTGAGAGATTGCACCGCATTTCAGATTTTGGAGTTTTGAGACTCCATTGCATTTTGAACTTTAGAGATTACATTTTTTGGATTTAAGAGATTTTAGATTTCAAACTTCAAAGGTTGCACTACACTCTACATTTCAAACTTCAAAGATTTCAAGTTTCGATTTTGGAGATTGTTTTACATTTCAGGTTTTGGATTTTAGAGGTTATGGTGCACGAGCCAAGTTCGAAATTTCATAATTCAAATAATTCTAACTTAAAACAAGTTCTAAGATTTAAAAATACACATCTAGGCCCTTTAATTTTTACATTTCCATTTTTGATGAGTTTATATGTGTAACTTGGGAAAATCTTAGCCTTTGGAGGCTCATACCAAACACATCTAGTGACTCCTAGAGTATAACACAGTGGTGTAGTATCCCGAGGTTTCCTAAATTCATGAGAAGGATTTGAAACAAATCTTAGACAAGAGAAGAAGGAATATTTGTGTACTTGTAGCTATCTAAAGGAAGAGGAAGAAGGGGAAGGAAAATCAAGAGGCCTCCTTCTCCTCCAAATAGAACTTTGTCAACACCTTGACATGGTAGACATTTTCTTCAATCAACCAAGGTCCTTATGATAATCATAATGGATCATCAACTAGCACCAAACCCCTTTTTCAAATTCACGGAAAGTTTCCACTTTCCCTCAATACATAGAATCCTATTGGGGTGGCGGGGTTCAAGAACATTCTTTACTTCACCGGGAGAATCATCTGACAACCGCTTATTGATCATATTCAAGACATTACAAATGTATGTGACATTCATAACATCAATGAAATGGACATTACGGATAAATTTTTAGCCTCCTCTTTTAAGGGCAAGGATTTACACGGTGGTTCATAATCTTAACAACAGGAACTATTACTAATTTCAATTAATTGTGCACATGCATCTGTAATCATTTTGTAGAAAGGGCATATAATATGTGTTTATTGGAATAATTGATCACAATTAAGAGGGCCCAAAATGAACTAATGGATGATTTTAATTTCCTATTTCGAAGACATGGAAAAAAATCCCAAAGGCCATGAGGCCGACTTCCCAAGGTGCATTCCTATACTTTTTAAAGGCTCTTAATTCTAACATAGCTATGATAATATAGTCCATCGGAGGACAACACTATTGGGGCCTATAACATAACCATTAGAGAAGAGAACTACTTGATTCAAGCTTGTAAGCTTGTGCCAAGGTATTCTATTCCTCTATATTTGGAAATTTGAAAACCCACTACCATTTAAGTACAAGATTTAAATCCCATTTCGGCCCCTAAAAATCAGAGCAATGGTGAAGCCTCCACTTCCTCTAGCACTTCTAAGGAACTTTAGGAGGTTATGAAGTAACTTCGTAACTTAGGAACGAGTTGGTGACTATTAAGAGAAAGCAAAATTAGAGTTCCAGGCCGTATCAACCTCAAGATAAACAAAAAGACATGCATATCAATCAAATAGACCTCCAGCTCAAGCTGCAAATCAAAATCAGAACTAAGGAAAACCTCAAGTGGTCAAGCCATTTCAACCATATAATCCTAATAAAACTTCAACATTTAGTTCCTTAGTTATGATACAAAATAACATCGCACAAGAACATGAATGGTGTTTCCCTTGTGGACAACCCCAAAATAAGGAAAAATTCTTCAATGGTGCTTTGAATAAGTCTTTGATGGTGCAAACTATCGATGTTGACAAAGAAGCAAGTGAAGAAGAAAATCAGCAACAAGCACCTACTAAAGAAACACAAGGTCACATAAGAGGAATATCGAGGATGGGTAGTAATCTAACCCATTTTTTTTCATCCTCCTATCATGCCTATAGGAGTTAAAAATATGAAGCCAACCCCAAATCCATAAAATCAACCCAAGGCATCGCTTATAAAATCCCATGTACCATCACATCTGCAGGGAGAAGGTTGTCTTTAGGTAAAAGACAACAACGAGATAATTCACATCCTTTCAACATCATTGATTAGATGAAGAAGACAAACATGAGCATTTCTATGTAGGAATCACTAGAAATAATGGGGCGTGAGATCTATTGCAAGCAACCATGGCCAATGGGTCCACTTCAAATGAGTCATCCAAAATAAGGAAAACCTTCTCGTGAATGCGGTGCGAAAGAAGGAAGTTAACCAAGAAAGAACTTGAAGCCTCTTCCAGTCCTATGTGTCCTTGATTTTTGGTGATAACTTAGTGCATAACTACATCATTGAATCAAGAGAAAGTAATTCCGTAATGCCAAAAATAGATAGCATATCAATTGGGCATAAAGTGTGAACCAGTCTCTAAGGAGTGCTTGTTGGATGGGACAATAGTCATAACATTGGTTGGAGCGATCAAAGGATTAAGTCTTACACTCTATGCATGTCTCAATTTCACCGTATTACAAGATGTGTCTATAATTGATCTACCACAACTCGTGCATTTTCCTTATCAAGGACTTCACCGCTAAGATTGAAGGCTACCTATCTGCAAAACTAGTCCCATATTCTCTTTAGAATGATATATGGAGCCAAATCCACGATTATATAGGAATCAATTTTAATATCCATGTTGAACCCCATATGCCAAGCTCGATCAATGCCAATTTATTAGCTCTTGATCAAGCAGATTTCCTAAACACTCCATAAACAAGTAATAAAGTTGGGGGCATTCAGAATTTGACATTAGATGAATAGGAAAATAAAAGGAATTATTTTGATCCCTACAAGGAGATGAAAGAAAATAAGTTAGGAATTTATTTCTTACATGAATAAAATCCACCTCTCCCTAGCATCTCCAAGATTAATGACAAGGATGACAATGAAGTTTGGCAACTATTCTTCGATAGTTCAAGGAGCATACAAGTTCTAGAGAGAGGTGTAGTGTTGGTGTCACCACAAGATATCAAATACTACTCATCTTTCTGATTTTAGTTTTCTTTTCAAATAACACCGATAAGTACAAAGCATTAATTCATGGATTTCATTGGGTTGGGAAAAAGGTACCAAGAACTTGTAGGTTTTTAGAGATAATGAACCGATTGTGAATCAAGTCAAAGGTAATAATCCTAATAAAAAGATATCCTTCAAATCTATAAGGATAGGGTATGGTACCTCATTTAATATTTCGAGGCACTCATCATAATTTCCACTCCAAGAAATAAGAAAGAGATTATAGATAGGTTGCGATATGGCTTACAGTAATTAGGAAACTTTTGTTGTGGTTGATAGTATCAAGAGGGATAAAACACAACCCCATATCAAGGTAGTTGTGAGGGAATCTATTTTGGACAACAACACAAGCTGGAAATTTTTGAGAATAATTGAAAAATCATCGATTTCCTAAAAGAAGAAGATGAATTCTCTTCTAGGAATCAAAAAGATAGAGCAATATCTGAGGATCAAGTGGTTTAACTAAGGATGAACAAGCTCCCAAAAGGCTTGGTGATATTGGAGTCAATATTCAATTCGATGATCAATTCTAGAATGAGAAGGAAAATATTCATGTCAAAGGGAATATTCATAACCTAATTCTGTTGGAGAGGGCAAGATACTCTAGATTGGCAAGGTGAGTACTGATCAAGAAAAATCTGATCCAATAATTCCCATATGTATTTTCTTAGAGCTACGAGGAATTGAAAGGATTTAATCTAAAGTTAGCACAACACATAATTCGAACTTGGACCCAAGAAGCCAAACCCATTAAATAGAGATAAATACCAATCAATCCTCATATTGATCCTCTCATGATGAATAATCCGAACAAGCTCATTGAGGAAAGAATTATTTTTCCAATAAACCACTCTTCATGGGTTCTAATCTAGTGCATGTCAAGAAAGAGAAATAGATAAATCAGGTTGTGTGTGGAATTCGATACTCGAATAGGGCTTCAATCAAAGACAACTATTTTATTCCCTCTATGGAGCAGATATCTCAAGTAGTATCCAGTTCCCAAAAGATTCTTTCTCCTAAATGGATACTGGGCTATAATCAAATTATGGTAAAATAGGAGACTAATTCATACATCCTTCACAATAAAATGGGGCACTTATGACTATAGTTAAATTCCATTCAAGTTGTCAATAATCAAAGCTACATTTTAGAGGGCTATGGAAATGGAATTGAATGGGTTGATAAAAATATAGTTCTTGTGTACTTACATGACATTACTATATTTTCCAATAACGCAAAAGTCACTTTTTTCACCTTAGGAAAGTGTTAGAAGATACAGGAGATTGATTGTCTCTAAAACCAAAGTGTATATTCGTAGCTAATGGAGAAAAGATCCTGGCTACACTATGTCTAAAGAGGGGTTAAATATTGATCTAGAGAGGGTTGAAGCTATCTGAGAACAACCACTACCAAGTCACAAGAAGGTTCTCCAAATATGTTTTGGGAGAATTAACTTTGTCCAAAGGTTTGTTCCTAATTTTCCCACTCTTGTTAAACCATTTACTATGAAATTGAAGAAAATAATGGCTTTCACATGGACATCGGAGGAAAGGAGATTTTTGAAGCTATCAAGAATGTTATATCTCAAGCTTGACTCTCATCAATCAAGAATTCTCTAAAGACTCTATTCTCTATGCCTTTCTTGGTTCATACAAAAAAGGAAGAATATGAACAACCGATTACATTCTTCATCCATAGTTTGGAGGATTATGAGGTGAGGTATTATTTTATTGAAAATCACGTCCTCGCCATTATCGTAGGCCATGAAGAAATTCAGACACTTAGTTTCCAACAACAAAATATAGTTATTAGTGTCTCATGTGAGTCAAGGACTTCCACCGAGGAAGAATTTGAACAAGAAAATTGAAGGTTGGATAACTCATGTCATGTAATATGATATAGAGATTAAGGTCACCAATTTAGCTCATGGCAAAGGATTATGTGAGAAGTTACCATTTATTCAACATGTTGAGACAAGTGACGAAGATGAAGTTATTTTGGTTTTACAATAAAACAAAGGACAAACAAATGAAGGTGTACCCACCCATTGTTGGACTCAAGACATGATACATTTCCTATAAATAGGTATATGCCCTTTAGAGTTGAGAAAATAAAAGAGGAGATACTTTAGAATCTAAGCCATTCATTCTCCCAGTATGTCCTCATCGATGGTGTTCTATTCAAAAGGGACGTGAATGGGGTTCAATTAAGGTGCATTGGGACAAATTAGATTGAGGTGTTATATGAATTCCATGATGGAGAAGCTATATGTCATTCTTATTCACAAGTAACAACCCTCAAGATCATGAAGGTTATTTATTAGTGGCCTATAATGTTCAAAGTGGTTACCGTACATGGATCAAGAAATGTAAAAATGTGAATTCTTCACAAGCAAGGAGAAGATAAGAACACTTCCATCAAACCAATCCCAATTGACCAGCCATTTAAGAAGTGGGGATTGGATTTCATTGGGGTCATTGATCCAAATTTGAACAAAGGCCACAAGATTATTATAAAAACAACATACTATTTCACCAAATTGACTCAAAGCGGTGGCACTCAAAGAGGTAAATGAATTTAGTATACTCAATTTCTATGAGGAACAATGACAAGATTTAGAGTCCCGATAACTATCATATCACATAATGCTTTGGAATTCTTGGGTACAAAGATCACTAAGTGGGTTGTTAGAAATGAGATATATTTGAGCACCCCATAAAACTATTATTCCCAGGAAATGGGTAAGAAGAATCCACAAATAAAAACTTGTTGAGAGTCATCAAAAGGACCCTAGATGAAAACCAAAGGACATGGAATGCCAAGAAAAATCAGCCCTTTGGGCTGAGATAATCACACCTAAATGGTCAACGGAAGATCCCTTGCAATTTGTTCTATGGGAGAGAATCAAGGCTGCCCATATCACTTGGAGTTATCGACATTGGACCTTCTAAAATAACTAGAGTTGTTTAAGTTTGAGACTATGGAATATAGGCATGTGGAACTCATGGAGTTATAATAAATAAGAGAACATGAAATGTAAACCATGGAGAAGGAGGACCTTAATCAAGTGGATCTTTGACAAGAAAGCTAAATCATGTACTTTACAAGGTCAAGACTTAGTACTAAAATGGGATGTTGATACGGAAAACTGGGAAAGCATTCCAAGTTTGATGTCATATGGAGTGGCCCTTACATGGTCATAGGATATAACAGTAGTAACTCTTTCCAACTGTCCCAAGTTAGATGTAGAAGAGCTCCCAATTCCAGCCAATGAAATCTACCTTAAACACTTTTTACTAAGGGAAGAATTCTCACCTTGTATATCTTAGTTTAGGATTTTCATCCCTCTAAGTGCTTATGAACATTTTATTGTTCTAGAATAGGTTTCATTTTCCCTAAGTGCTACGGGCACAAGTTTTATTTCTCCTAGTTGTATCATTGTAAAAATTCAAGTATACTTCCCAAAAGGATTGTTCTTACTTACGAAGCTCAAAATTACGGAAATAGTTGTAATCCTCAAAAGGTTTCAAATGTAGATAAAGTAAAATTTTATCAGATATAGATTTTCATAGTATTATTCTTAAATATGTCTGTAAGGATCAGTCATGATTTGGGCTTCTAGAGCCTCTGCAAAGTCGAAAAGTAGTCCTAGGTGCTTCCTAAGACAATATGGATCCACAAATCTATGTGGTACCCAAGGTATTTACCAAGAATCATTAGCCAATTGTGTTTTACATGCAATAATAACCAGATTTTGGAATGGGTTCAGTCCAATGATCAATTGGAGAAGAGAACGGAAAAGGAAAATTTCATCAAAACAATTTTCCACTCAAAACAAAATTTGAGACTTTCTTATAAAGATTGGGAAGTGCAAGTGGAGGATCAAATCCAGGTTCACTAGTGTCAAAGTGGATTTTAGGTCTAATTCAACCACATCAAGTAGGAATATGTGCTCGTGAATCACCAAAAATGTTATCCATTTTTACCCCACGATAAAATGGACAAAAAGAAATTTGAACTTGAGGATTAGACAGGGATTTCACAGGAGAATCTAGGGTTCAAAGGTGAAATTTTATGTTTCAGAACATTGTAGTGATTCGTGGGGGTGTGAAACCATTTAGAGGAATTTTTCCTCTTCTAGATTTTGAAAAGGCTCATTTTTTCCTATAAGAGAAAAATGTGCCTAGTGGGCCCACATTCGATCAAAATAAGAAAAAATGAAAAAATCAAGGCATGGGCTAGAATGATTTCTACTCAATCTCCATTATCCCTCCAAAGACGAGAAAATTTGAAGGGAATCCAAAATTCAAGGAAAAATGCAAAAATGGGCCTTAAATGGTACCCAACTAAAAAGTAGCTCATTGAGTTGTTTAGATAGAACCTTGGTGAGTTGAAGTGGTACATGGGAAGATCAAACACTTAGGGGCTCAGAGAGCTAATGACAATAACATCAGGTTATGAAAATGGATGACAAGTAACTCGCCAGCTACTTGGTGATCTAGGTTAACGACGGTGTTGGTTGGTGACTCGGTGCGGGAATGCCTCACCATGGAAATCCCATCGGTGTGCTAAGTATTTTAGTGTGTGGATTGTGACCTTGTAGGGTAAACTTGACACTTAAGAATGAGCGATAGAATGGAGGGAAAATCTTAGGGATATTTGACATTTCAAAAGCTCGGTGCATAGCCAACGTAGCTCGATGCAATTTTCTCTCGCCGAAGGAAGTAGAAATGGGCTCAAGCAGGCCAAGCTAAGATTGATGAGAGGATCAAGTTTGTAGGGATGTGTTCCTAAATAGTTGTTAAAAGGAAGCACCATGGAATTTTGGAATCACCAAGTTCAGAAATTTGGCGTTGAAGTTTCAGAAAATATGGGCGAGTTGTTTTCTCGGGTGGGCTAAATGTCTAATCGATGATTTCCCTAAGTATGAAGTGGGGTAGTTTGGAAGTCAAATCAATCAGCAAGTAAATGGATGATGTGGGGTTCTGGGTTTGAGAGAAATTGGCTTTGGAGATTTGGTTGGTGGTTGCGTGATGTGGGGGTGAAATTTTGAACCCCAAAATGCAAAAAAAGCTCGAAATTCGTTATTCTTACTACTATGTAAATTATGGATTTGGATTTCAGGTTGGAGGTGGTGGTTTCAATTTTGGGGGCATGAAAATTTCATAATCCACCAATTGGAAAGAATGAATCACCGAATGAAAAGTGGAGTTTGTATTTCATATTTTCGGTGGGTGTTTGTAGTGCGAGGTAACTACAAACCTTCGAAATCCCGGCGATAATTCTACGAAGTCAATGAGTTGCTCGGAGGCAGGCCAAGCCACTTAGAAAACTGAGTCATTTCAGACTCTACCAAGTTGAGTTGGAATTCAATGTGAAGTGATTTTATGATGAGTTATGAGGAGCTCGAGTAGGTAAAGGGAGAGGTGAAGAAGAAACCCCGAACTACTACGATGATAAATTCTTCTATACTTCACCATTTTTAACAAATTTATAGTTTTTGGAAAGGTATTTCAAAGCTCTATGACATGTGATGATAGAAAAATGAGAAACTAATTGGCTAGGTAGGTTAAAAATGATGATGAAGTGTTAGGAGTTGGAGGCCATACCTATGTACAAGGATGGAGTAAATGAAGGCACGAGACACCTTTTTCTTCTTGCATAAGGAAAATTATAATCATGGGATTTATAGATCTTACCATACCAATTGAAGTAAAAATAATCATTTTTGTGGGTGATTGAGGAAATTTATGACTCCTCTTTATCTCCTCTATTCATTTTTCTTCCTAAAAATTATAAGGAGGTGCATATTCTAAAAGGTTGGACATTTTGCATCTGCCCGTCCCTTCTTTCTTAATTGTAAAATATATGTGGAGTTTTAAACCTCCCCATTTGAGCATTGTAATTTAAAATCATGCCTTGGGCCCTTAGTGTAATATATTGTATCATTCTCTATGAGAAATAAAATCATATTTGTGAATGCTTTACAACCCTTGTTTGTTCATTATTGTAACTTTCTGATATTTTCATTGCATGTAAATGCTTTTGTGCACTATGTTATTTTCATTATAGGGTTTAATGCTTGTGTGTTTATTGGAATAGTTTGGTGAATATCATTGTTTTCTATGGTGCTAGACCATGCTCGCTACATCCATTTTCCATCACTTTCATGTAGCGTGAGTTTTTCAACATCTGTTTCTTTATGCATCACCATCCCTTAGTGTAGTTTTCATTTTCATGCAATTCCCTTCTATCCTTATCTCCTTGGAAGCTTTAGGGTAGGATTAAATTATGTGTTTTTTACATTTTGGAGTAGTTAGTGTTATGTTTTGGGTAGAGGAATTTGGTCTTCTCTCTGAGACCTATGTCAGGTTGCAAAGTTCCACACTTTATGATAGCTCCATGTTACCCAATCACACCGAATGCCTCGGTCACAAGATAGCAATTTGGGGGTGGTGATTTGGTGATAACAAACCCATCATTTCCTCGAATGAGGTGGATTTTATTTATTTCTCCTCAAATCAAAAATACCTCATTCTAGTTCCATTCCTCTCCAATGTTTGAACACCCGAGAAGAGAGACCAAAATTTTGGTAGAGCTCAGGGTTTCATCGTCCTCATACACTATATGGCTTCAAAGATATAAATTTCTCTTCATGTGTATAGGAAAATTAGAAAAAGGAAAGGATGCATTGCATAAGGTCATAAACAAAATGAAGAGAACAAATTATCATCATTTTGAGGCATCCAGGTATAAATTTCATAAATGTATCATGAAAAAAATTATGAAAAGATCCAAATAAAAGAGAGGAATATGGCCTCCACCATTTTTATTAATGTTTTCTCACCGTGGAGGTACATGTATTAAAAACATACTTTATCCATGTTTTATTCATTCATGAAATTATATAAATTGATGAATTTCATTTATGTTTCATTCATGTTTGAATGATAAAATGAAGCTTTTAAAATTCTAAATGATCAAAAGTATAGATCAACAAATTGTTTCATAGTACAAGTTATTTTCAGGTCAACAATAAGCTCAAGAGACAATAAATTTCCAAGATCAAGCATGATCATGCTTCGCCATAATGATTGAAGATCAAATGACAAACTTGTGAATTTTAATCAATTTCAAACTTAACAAAAGTTGAGGAATTACAGAGTTTCAGGACTCAAAAAAATATCACAAGTATCCATGCATATTACATCGAAAGGATTGCATATTATCGTAGGTACATTCTTG
Organism: Taxus wallichiana var. yunnanensis; assembly: GCA_018340775.1. Taxonomy (NCBI): domain Eukaryota; kingdom Viridiplantae; phylum Streptophyta; class Pinopsida; order Cupressales; family Taxaceae; genus Taxus; species Taxus wallichiana. The sequence continues at coordinate 533,489,966 of CM031243.1, forward strand.
GGAGGTTGTAGGCTTGCATAGTTCAAATAGTTTCCCTAATTTACAGTTGATATAAATAAAATATGGATATTGTCAATTCAACAACAACACGTAATCATGATTAAGAGGTGGATTTTTTTAAGGAAACACAGAGATATGCAATAACTTAAAATACCCCGAATCGGATCATGAGATCAAATGGAGTAGGGATTTCTAACTATCCGGGTAATCTACAAGTACAAATGATGAAAATATTTGTAATAGAAGATTTTTCGAATGATATTTTTCCGGGTGTGTAAATGAGAATGGAAAATGATTCATAGCTTTGTTATAAAACTCTAATATTTGTGACCATGATATATGATGCAAAAACTGCATATTATACCTCACAAAGTATAGGTAGAAGTCACAATATAAATCACATAGATAAGAGTTATACAAAACAAGGAGAAATTGCACAAGAATATAGTGTTAGGGAAGCATATAGTTTTGTAGAGTCATTTCACAATAGGGAAACAAACAACATGTTACTTCAGGATCCAATTTCTTGAAGGTTGATCATAATAAAAACTAAATAATGTTCCGATAAAACAAATAATAGTCCATATTTTGCAATAACAAATCAACCCTCAATCCAGAAGTGATTCAAAATGCAAATGAATGACGTGTTTTATGAGTTGTAAGACATATTTTAAAGCACAATCATAGAATATTGTCATGAGCTTATGAATTAATTTTTACAAATGAACAAAATACAAAAGAAGCAAACTACATGTTGTAAATGTGATCATAATAATAATACACTTAGATAAAACAACATTAATGAGCACGGTGAATGTTAACCTATAGCTTCTTTTGTAAAACATCACATAAAGAGGAATGAACTCACACACATTGGCACGAAGGGGTTAAAGGAAAAATTTGATATCTTTCATTATTTGTTAGATGTAGACAATAAAGGAAAAAGGGAATTGAAAAATATTTCAAGATAAAATATAAAGCATAAGTCCAAGGTTACAGACCATAAAAATAGAATCAAAACACCAAGAAATTTTAATTCGGATCATAAATTTCATGCATAATATTAACATTGAGAAAAATAAAGTAAATAAAAGGTCAAGTTACCAAACTCATGTAGCAAACAATGAGTAAATTTCAAACAGAGGGGGTTTATTTGGGTAGGGAAATTAGATCTAGAACAATTTATAGAGTAAAGCATGAGTTACCAACACATCCAAATTAAAACCAAAAGACAAAAATTAGGTCCAAACCTAAATCGAGTTAGGTTATTAAGAACAAATAGTGAGGTACACAGATTAGTACAAATCTTTCCCGATCAAAATCAAAGCAAAGAGCTAAGTTATTTCACAGTGGTCAAGTAGTGGGAGATCACGAAACCATGAGTCAACAGAGACCCTTAGGTATATCTCATTGCTAAAATGAACACACCCCAAAAGGAAAGGTAAATACAAGCAATGATGAAAAATGGGAGCATAGAACAATAATTGCCTAACCATATTGAGGTCAAAGTGTTAAAATTTTAACCAACAATATCTGATAACAACAAGCGGCAGCTCAACCCTAAAATCACAATCATATGCCAGACAAAGTGGAAACATGCAAAATGAGTAAAAATACATAGTATCGTAGAAAAAAATCAAAAATATCAAGCACAACATCATGAATCTCATGGTGTCATGTAAACACATATGGTGATTCAATGGTTTTGCATGGCCAAGCTCGACGCAAGAAGAAAAATTAACCAGATATTCTCGGTTAGCTAAATCTAATAGAACCTTGCACATATACGATGATATGAGGTAAAATCTTGGAGCCAGATCAAAGATGTCAAAAAATTGAGAATGTATAAAGCTCAAAAGCACAAAGCTAGCACCCACTTTTAGATCAAGTTAAGAAAAAGAAAGAAAACCATGGCTTACCTCATTTCAATAGCGGTCATGATAGAATCCTCATGTGGAGAGATCTAAGATGGGAAGACAACATAAACACGAGTTCAAAATCATCAAAGAAACTAAAAGGGATCTGAAACCTCCACCAATGGAATCCTTTGAATCAGACAGAAGAGCACAAAGCACTCCTCATGGGTGGTCATGGATGAAAAAAGCACAAAAATATGAACTAGTAAATATCATGACATCTAGAGGAAAAAAATACGAGAGTTTCAAAAATATCCATGGATACCAAAAAAGATGGCCATGGTTTCTCCCCTTCTCTACTATATCACAAAATCCAAAATGACAAATGAAATCCTTTAGGGTTAAAGTTACCTAACATGAGTTGGGATAACTTGACTATGGTAAAGTTAAAATATCATGCCTTGTTGATGTAAAAGGTGATCTTTTTTTGTTGATAATAAATCATTTGCATTATAATAGTGGGTATGATTACACATATTTCCCAAGGTCAAAGTATCAAAGCTATACTTTTACATTATCACCAAAAGGGGGCAAAGCCATGATTATCTCTAACATGTTATAAGGTGTTAATATTAGACATAGTAAGGGAGTGACCAATCACTCATAGGTCAAAAGAGTTATAATTTCTTTGATGTCCCAAAAAAATTATTAAATTTTTCCATGCATGTATTTCAAAAGTAAGAAAATTAGAAATAAGATTAGTAGATTTTGCACTTGAGGACAAAAATAACTAATTAAGAAAAGACAAAAGAATCTTATGGATGAATGCATTCCACAAATAGCTTGTTATTTCCAGAAGGTTACCTTAATTTATGTAAAAGGGGCCCATACACATGTTTTCTCCATGTAAAAGGAAGAGTCAACATCAATTTGACAAGTTAACAAAGAGTATATATAGGCCAAAAATATACTTGAGTTTATTTTTGTTTTATCACCTCATGCATGGCAAAATTGGTTCATACTTTTGAAGGTTATATTTAATTAGAAGAGATAAATTATTCATGTAAGAATTAAGCGATGTTGTAACTAGGTTGTTGAGCACTTCAGCTCCACCTCATTTTCTTATATATACTATTGTTTTTGCAAGCATTGGGGATTTAGTTGATGTACAAAATTGCTGTCAAATTTTTTCCAACATGTGCCCATTAATAATAGAAGTGTATTTCCTTTCCATAAAATAATTGCAATATTTTACATTCGGGTAGTTTATTCTTGTTATTTTTCCCTAAATTCGTTACGTTATATACTTATGCTATCTTCCATTATTAAGAAATAGGTGTTGTGTGTTTAGTTTAGTGTGCATCCATATTGTAATTTTTTATTGTGAGTCATCCCTTAATATGTTTCCATTAATTTCCTTGATATCTCACCCAAAACCCTTTGGTTCGTGCAAGTTAAATATTTTCCTTTATCACATTATGCACATCTCCATAACAGTAGTCCCTAAAAATCCTGGTGTATCACCCTATTTTCCATTTTTAGCTTTAACCCTTACCCTGTAAAATTTATTTAGGGATATACTTGAAAGGGAACCAACCCTTCAAATCTAGAGATTCACCTCACTTTCAAGATACCCACAACCCATGAGGTGTTTCCATTATCTATCCACATAAGTGAGGAGAGAGAAGGATTAAATATTCCTATCCTCACAAGGGTGCACTTCTCGCTAGATAAAAGTTTTGGTATGCCTAGTTGGAGGAGGACTAATATTAATGAATTAAAAAATTGAAGATTTAAAATGAAACACATCTAGCGATTTTGAGAAGCTTATTTCAAACCAATACTACACTTTCCATGTCTAAGGTATTTTCATAAGATAGATCTGAATATTTTATTTGTTTAAACAATCTTTTCACCATAGAGAATTTTTCTTTTCCCATTTTTCCATTTTTTATGAGCTCATGCAATCATGACATCAGTTCCTCAGTGGAATTCCTTTCTCTAAGATATGAACCATCCAAATCCACCTCTATTTTACCTATATCCTCCTCTAAATTATTATTATAACCCTTATCAATATGAGCATATGCATGAACCAAACCTTGATTATTATTATCGTCATCATTACAATAATTATGATGGCTAGGAACAAGGTTATGCAAAAGAATATGTAGGTTATGCAGATTATGGAGGAAATTCCACACAGGAGGAATATTTTGAAAGAAAGTTTCAGAGATTATAGTGGACATATAAGGCTCTCAAAGAACTAATTGAACAATTACAAGCATTAGAGGACAACAAGCTCAAGGTAGAGGAACCCTATCAATGGGATATTCCCACATACCTTACATGTTGACCATTTGAGCCCAATTTTAAGATTCCAAAATTTCTCGTTGCTAGTATTATCACTCCCTCTTCGTCACGTGCAGATTTTACACCCTTACCATTTGTACAATCATTGTCAAATAAGGTTGAGACCTAGCCCACCCCTCCTCCTTCATCCCCAAGCCTAATTAAGGAATCGATGATAAAAAAATAAGTTATAAGGTGAAGAGAATTCAATAAAACAACATGTTTTAATCTATGCTAAATTTATAGGAGTAGGTCTCCAAGTTTGGGTTCAATCATGTTCCGTGATAAGAGATTGAGTGTATGAAAGAAGAGGAATTTTAGAGAAGCCGCATGATAATGACCATCAAGTAAAGGTTAGTAAAAATTATCTCCGTCCTCTTATGTTACAAGGTATAGTTGATGTTTTGAACAAGCACATAAAGGATCCTAAAATTTGTATCAACAAGCAAGATGTTGTACCATCTCCTAATATAGTTGTTGATTTACAAAGTGTTTCTTTTCATGATGCTGATATGAATGTTTTTATTTCAAGAATGAAAATTTGTGAATCATGCATGAAAATATTCCCATAAGTGTTGATCATGAAACATATTTTAAAGAAGATGGTTTTCATATTCAATCTAAAAATAGATCAACAGATCTAGAGTTTCTTTAAGATGAGAAATAAGAAGATTTCAACGTCACATCCATCTTGTTAGATGAAGAAAATGATAAGAATAAAGATGGGAAGATATTTCAAATAAAGAAGTGATTTCTTATGATCAAGATGATGCCACAAAATGCAATGATCCATATTTTTGTGCTTGTTTAGAAATTTCTTCACTTCTTGAGGGTTGCAATGATTCAAAAGGAATATTATAAGACAACGCAACATATCAAAAAGAGTAGCGAGGATTGTAAAAATGATTTTGGCCTTTCTAGCTATATTATGGATCAGAATGAAGAACTCAACATTGATATCATCGTTGAATCAGTTTTCAAAGGAACGATACAACAGATTAAAGAGGTAAAACAAATTTCAAATCAGCTTGAGAATTTTCTCAAGCATAAAGATGAAGGCAAGGAAACAAGGCGTGATCATTTTATCATCTATTAGAAGACCATGCCCAATCAGGAAATGAATGATTTGAGACTAAAACCATCAATACCAAAAGTTGTGCTTGAGTTAGAGAACAAACACGAGTTTCATGTTCTCAAAGGGAAACCCCAATACCTTCCAAAAGCAGATTGTAGATCCGATAGAGATATTTTCCATCTTTTGTCTTGGTCTTTTGAGAAAATTAATTAAGGTACAAATCTTGTTTCTATATTTTCCATGTGATATGATTATCAAAAGGATCTCAACGCCTCATTTTTGAGAAAAGGAAGGTACTTTTCTCAACATGTATAAGGATTTATTTCATTTTACTTTTCATTGGTTAGAGTAGGCTAGGTAGAATTTCATTTTATAAATTTATTTCGCACATTTTTGGAAATTTAATTTTCAATAAGTGCATATCATGCACACGATCTAGTTTCTTCCTAGATATTATTATGTTTTTGTTTTTGGGAAAATGCAAAAAAAAATGTCTTAAGGAAAAGTTGTTTCAATCTTTGAATCCATTCCCAATGGACATAGTAAGGAACTTAATCATTACATCTAGCAGGAATATTACCCCATACATCTCCAAAAAAATTACATTTCTTGCACATGTGTGAGAGGTCAACTCGAAACTTTGTTTTCATATTGGAGGAGTTACTTTGATGGACCTATGTAAGAAAGAGTGTAAAATTGATTGTGGACTGTCACTATGATAGTTTCGGGAATGTATATCCTCCCCCTGAAATGTATTTCAAAGTTCATCATCTTCATCATGATCATGCATCAGCCCTTGAAGAACTAGTGCAAAAACTAGATACGAGACGAAAAATTAATGACAAGTTAAACTTGGACATCCTAAAGAAAACAAAGGGATAGTCCATATGATTGGGGTTGAAGTAAGTTAGGTTGTTGGATTTCATTCATTTAAGTTTTATGTTTTAATTAAAGTTCAATTGATTCATCCCCTTATGATTACATGAATTTACTTAGTGTGTTCAGTTCCAAAGAGTTCATTTAACATTACGTTAATGAAAATAAATGTAAAAGAAACAAATACAACTAATCAAAATAGGTAATTTTCATTTAATTCATAAGTTAATTGTACAATGGTCCCACATAAGCTGTGGAAAATGAATCATCAAGTACAATACATATAAAGGAAAATACATATACATAAAACTGTAAATACAAGAGAAGCGAATAAAACCCATCATTTCCTAGAATATGGTGTATTTTCTTCATGGATGCTCAACTTATAGCTACTCTATTCTTGCTACCTTCCTCTCCAATTTTTGAACACTTGAAAATAGAGACCAAAAGTCTATTATATCTCAAGGTTTTCATTTCCCTCATAAACTATATGGTTTCAAATATATGAATTTCCCTTCATGTGTACAAGAAAATCGGAAATAGAAAAGGATACATTATATAAGATCAAAAACAAAATGAAAATAATAGATCATAATCATTTGGAGACATCCAAGAAGAAATTTCATAATTGTATCATGAAAATAAGTTATAAAAAGAACCAAAGAAAAGAGAGGCATATGGCCACCTCAATGTTTCTAATTGTTTTCTCGAGTTTTCAAGTACATGTATTAAAAACCATACTTTATCCATATTTTATTCAATCTTGAAATGATCTACAAATTGAATACTTTCATTCATGTTAGAATGATAAAGGAATCTTTCCATATTATAAATGAAAAAAATTACATATTATCAAACTATTTCAAAGTACAAGTTATTTTCGGTTCACCATAAGCTCAAGAGAAGAAATTTTGAAGACTAAGAATTATTATGCTTCTCCATAATGATTGAAGATCAAATGAAAAACCTGTAAATTTTAAGCAATTCAAACTTGTTCAAAATTGAAGAAGTAAATATTTTCAAGAGTGAATACAAAATCACAAGTATATATGCATCTTACATCAAAAGGATTGCATATTATTGTAGCTACATTTCTAATTATTGTAGCTACATCAATATGAATGGATCGTGGAGCAAGATCTAACATTTTTTTATTCACAAACAAAAAGATCTTGTTTGTGTTTACAGTGATAAAGAGTGGAGATGGACCCCCATCCTCCCTCCCCCAATTTAATGGGGATATCCAACCCTTTCATGACTTAAACAAGAAACTCAAGGATTCCTACATCCCTCTTGATAGAGCTCAGAATGAGTGGATCCAGAGAAACACTTACACAAGGGAATATGATGTCAAGTTAGGCTATTTGATAAAATCTCAAAACTTGGAACCTAATTACTTCTGGAGGAAGGTCTGGAAAAAAAATATTAGTCCCAAGATCAATATCTTCTTCTAGGAATTCGTCAAAGGTAAGATCCGAACTATGGAAATACATAGAAGAAAAGGAATGACCATTATAAATAGATGTGGGTTATGCAAAGAAAATGAAGAATCCATTAAGCATTTATTTCTAGAATTCCCCTTCTCTTTTCAAGTCTTTGTTGAGGTTCTTCACATCTTTAAGGTGCATATGGTCCTTCCTAAGTAATTTTCACTCCTACATGAGCAATGGATTTTAAAATTCTAGAACATTATAGACAAAGAAATGTGGAAATTGTCTCTGCCTCATTTTTGTGGGGAATATGAATTAAACACAATAATAGGGTCTTCGAGAATAAGATGGCTAGGTTGGGCATGGTAGTTGAAAAAGTGGAACATGTGAATTAAAGGATAATACTCGGATCCTAAAACCCAAATAGGTAAAAGAATTTACAGAGTGGGAAAAGGGCATCCTTAGGAGCATGGATATTGTTCCTACTAGTCATGTGTAGAAGATTTTGAATCAAAATGTCAAATGGTCAAACCACCAGATGGTAGCTTCAAGCTTAATTTTGATGGCTTGGCACATTTGAAGGAAAATGTCACAAGAGGAGGGGGTCTAGTGTGAGAACAGAACATCGGATGGATTGGAGCCTATGTGGGTCCCATTGGGAATCATACTAACAAAATTGTCAAGGAAAGGGATATGATTTGGGGTGTTAGGATGTGTAGAGACTTAGGTCTAAAAAATATTATTATTGAAGGTGATTTAATGTGTGTGATTAATTCTCTCAAGGATCGGAGAAATTTTTTTGGAATCATAATAACTTAATCATGGAGGCTCATGGAATTCTTGCATCATTTAACCAAGTGGATATTCAACATACTTACCGTGTTGGAAACAAGTTGGGGGATGCGTTGGTCGATAAAGGTACTGGCATGGTGGATTTTATGATGTGGATAGGGACACGTATACCACAGGATCATGTTAATAATATCATTAATGAAGACACAAAATAGGAGGCTGAGTAATGATGAAACCCATAGCTCTCACACTTGGGTTTTTGAAAGGACTTTTCTTTTTGGAAAAGCTGCCAACTTCATTTCATTTGTTTTTTTTTCAATTTATTTCAGAGACGATCTTAGGTGCTTGCGGGCCCAAAGAAGGCAATACTAAATGAGTCGTGGGGGAGACAAAGAGTGCACCAACCTACTACTTTTCTACATCTTAGAAATGATAATGTTATGTGGAAGCTGCTACACAATGGTGGTTTTACTAAGTACATTTGTCGGGTAAAAGGTAACAATCTTGGCCTTTCTCTAGAATTTTTGAATGCTTGGATTGATGGGGTTTCATTTTATAGGGGTCCAAATTGGGGATTCAGAGGAAGCTATTGGTAGGATTACGGGTTTGAAAATTGATGGGCTCAAAAATTTTAAAGACAAAACCCGGAAAAACATGAAATTGCTACTTTTTTTTTAAGTCAAGGAGAATGTTATTGCTATGAACATGGTATCTCTCACACCTTTCGCCTAATAAATGGGTTTATTTTTATCTTTTGGTCATGAAATATCTAGCCGTAAAAAGAAAATTTTTGAAAGATCTTTTCTCACCATCTATCTATCCTAAAAATTTTCCGCCATGATCAGACTACAAGTTTAGCCTTTTTCCTCTATAGGTCATTTCTCTCTACTATTGAGGATTTTAAAAATAAGAAGGTGGACATACCTCTTCACCAGGGCTTGATTCTCTTTCTTGTTCAAAGAAGAAAACCTACCATCCTTGCTCAACCTAGTCATGTCAATGACCCTTACTCGCACTTTGAGGAGACCCTTGCATCTTACCTCAAGTGCATAAGGAAAAGGAAATAAATTGACCCTTCTAAGGGTATTGTGGATGCCTTGTGTAACTTGAAGAAGGGGATTCAAAATTTGGGAGAAAGATCCACCAAAAGGGACCATAATTTTATTGATTGGGTGGTCGAGTCTAATAAGATTCGAGTCTAGAACTAACACCATCCTCACCATATAAAAAACCTCATCCAGAACCGAAACACTTCCATCACCGATTGAAGCTCAAAACATGACTATTAGGGGTATTCAGGCAGATTATGTTATGCAGGAACAACGAATTTCCTTACTATAGGATCAGGTTACCACAGAGGAGTGCAAACCCAACATGAAGCTTAGGTTGAGTTCTTTTAAAAGTGAATCCTCAAATCTTGGTCCATGTTTGGGCATGGTTGCGGCATCCACCTAGGTCAAGGATTAGGATGAGGCTAACGTGGAGACCTAGATCTAGAAAAAGGAAGAAAAAACCCTAAGTGGGTCATCATTAAAGTGGATGATAGGAGAGATGGTGGGCTGAGTACTAGATCTCGTAGCAAAGCCATCTGCAAAACTCTTAGTGGGATATTGCGAGACCTTTTATTTCTATTTTTGTAGCCTTTTCTTCGTGGTGTTTCGGTAAGAAAATTGATGTTTAAATATGTAAATTCTTTGTAGTTTGGTCCTATTTTGAGTGGGTATGTCAACAAATATTTTTTACTATGCCTACATGGCTCTATGGTAGTTTTTGTTCAAAAAATTTCTTCTCTTTGTATGTGTTTTTTTTTGTCCCTAGTTTAAAACCAAACTTTTTTATCTTATCTAAAAAAACCATTTCGAGGAGGTTGTAGGCTTGTAATAGTTAAAATAGTTTCCTACATTTATAGTTCATATGAATTAAAAAAACAAGTAATCCAGTTAAGAGTTGGAATTATTTTAAGGAAACACAAATATGCAATAACTTCAAACACCAACAATCATATCATCGAGATCAAATTGAGCAGGGATGTCTAGTTATCTAGGCAATCTACAAGTAAAAATGATGAAAATATTCGTAATAGAATATTTTCTATAATGATATTTCAGGTGTGTGTAAATGAGAATGGAGTATGAGTTACAAATTTATTATAAAACTCCAACATGTGTGACCATGATAGAAGATAAAACTGCAATCTCATACCTCACAAAGTACAGGTAGAAAGCACGAGTATAACTCTCACGGATAGGAGTTATAAAAAACAAGGAGAAATTGCATAAGAATACATTGTTGACGAAGTTTATATTCTGTATATTTCTCTCACAATAGGGAAGTAGAGAACATGGTACTTCTAGATATAATCATAATTGAGGATGATCCTAAGAAAAACTAAAAATGTTCCAAAAAAACAAAGAGTAATCCATACTTTGCAATAGAAAATCAACCTTCAATCCAAGAATTTCTTCAAATGCAAATGAATGAGGTGCCTCATGAGATACAAGAAAAATTTTAATGCTCAATCATAGTATACTATCACAAGTTTATATCTTCCTTTTCAAAAATGAAACGAATACAAAATAATCAAGCTATAGGTTGTAAATATGATCATAACAACAATGTATTTAGCTAAAACAACAATAAGGAGCACATGTGAATGTTAACCTAGAGCTTCTTTTGTAAAACATCGTATAAAGATAAATGAGCTCACACATGTTGGCCTGAAAATGTTAACGGAAAAATTGTATATCTTTCATTATTTGTGAGATGCAAACAATGAAGGAAAAGAGGGAATTGAAAATAATACCGAGATAAAATATCAAACACAATTCAAAAGTTACAACTCGAACTAGAAGAAAAACACCAAGCAATTTCAATTTAGCTCAAAAATTTCATCTATAATATTAACATTGAGTAAAGGAAATTAAAGAAAAGGTCAAGTTACTAAACTTAGGTAGAAAAAAATGAGAAAATATTAAACAAAGGTTTGTTTTATTTTTGCGAGGAAAATAGATCTAGAAAAACTCATAGAGGAAAGCATGATTTACTAGCACCGCTAAGTTAAACCGAAAATGACCGAATTAAATCCAAATATAAACCGCGTAAAGGTTGGGTTGAGAACAAACATTGAGCTACACGAATTGATACAAATATGTCCCTAGTCAACAAACAAGGAAGTGAGATTAGGTATTTCATAGTGGACAAGAAGTGGGAGATCTGCAAGCCATGATTCAATAAAACCTTGAGAATATCTCACAACTTAAAAAACACACCCGAGAAAAGGCAAGGAAAATAAAATCCATGATGCAAAGTGAGTAGAGAGAAAAAATGCCTCATCCATCTTGAGGTCAAAGTGTTAAAATTTCAACCCACAATATATAATGCAACATCTCTCTCAAACCCAAAATCACAACCCTATGCCAAGATAAAATGGAAACATGTAGAATGTGTAAAAAATATAGAGTATCGATCCACAAAACAATAAATCTTACACAAAAATCACAAAGCTCATGGCACCGAGCCAACCCATATTGTGAGTCGATGGTTTATAGAAATGAGCTTGACTTAAGAAGCAAAATAAACTAGAGAATATTAGTGAGCTAAAGATAATAAACCCTTACACATATACACTGAGGTGAGGTAAAGAGTTGGAGATAGATCATATATGTACAAACAATCGAAAATGCATAAATTTCAAAAGCGCAAATCAAGCACCTAGTTTGCGATCAAATTTAGAAACAAGAAATAAAACCATGGCTTACCTCATTTCAATAGTGGCCATGGCGAATCCTCAAGTGCAGAGGTCTAAGATGGGTAGAAAAATAACAACAGTTTGTACTTGTCAAAGAAACCATTAGGGCTTTGAAACCTCTTCCAATGGTGTCTATTGAACTAGAAAACATAGCTGAAAGCACTCCTTAAGGGCAGCCATGGATGAAAAAAGCATAGAAATATGAACTAGTAAATATCATGGAACCTAGAGCAAAAAGATACATAGTCCCAAAAAGATCCATGGTGGCAAAAAAATGGCCATGGGTTTCCCCCTCTGCACTAGATCACAAAATCAAAAATGACAAATGAAATTCTTTAGGGTTAGAATTCCCTAATATGTTTCCTGGATCCAAGTCAGGTCAACTTGAATATAGTCATGTTAAAATATCATACCATGTCCACATAAAAGGGGATCTTTTTGTTTAATTGATAATTATTCATTTGCATGATAATAGTGGGTATGGTTATGCATATTTCCCAAGGCAAAAGTTTTAAAGTTATACTTTTGCATGATAATCGAAAGCGGAAAAATCCATGATTAGCTCAAACATGCTAAAAGGTTTTAATATTAGTCATGGTAAAGGAGTGACCAATCATTCATATGTCAAAGGATATATAATTGCTTTCATGTCACCAATAGTAGAAAGATTAAATTTTACCATGCATGTATTTCAAAAGCAAGAAAAAAAAATCTTTAGTAGCTTTTACACTTGAGGACAAAAACACCTTATTCGGAAAAGACAAAGGAATCTTATGGATGAATGCATGCCAAAAATAGCTTGCGATTTCCCAAATGTTACCATAATTTATGAAAAAGGGGCCCATGTAAATATTTTATCCATGTAAAACACATAGTCAAAATCAATTTGAGAAGTTAACAAGGAGCTTTGATAGGCCAAAAATAGAATTTAGTTTATTTTTGTCTTATCACCTCATGCATGCCAAGATCAGTTCATAGTTTTGAAGGTTGTATTTAATTAAAATAGATAAATTATTCATTTAATATTTAAACTAATGTTATAACTAGGGTGTTGAGAATTTTTATCACCAAATCACAACACCTTATAATTTGCACAAGTGTGTGTTCTTGAGCGCATAGTTTGACCGGGTAACATGCATATTATCTCAAAGTTGTGGGACTTTCTACTTGAGATAGACCTCTAGAGAAAACTTGTTCTTCTTCCTAATACAAGTGCAAACTAACTCTACTGATATGAAGCTACTAACTATCTCTATCCTATAATTCCCAAGGGACCAGGAGAGAGAAATAACATGCAAATGAAGGAAAAATACACTACAGAGGTAATGCACCAAAAGAATGGAATGAGAACAATTTCCAATGTATGAAAATGGATGTAAAATGCAGATTAGAGAGGGTGATGTTAGTTCTCCATAGTCTAATAAAAACATTCACAACATAGTTCCATGCATACACAATAATAATAGGTCCCCGCAAATATATAGAGTAGACACAAAAAATTTCAATAACATTAGAGAGGCGAGGATAATTCAACAAACTCGGTAAGGGAAGATACATCCACAAACTTGAATCTATTACTTCATTAATATGCACAATGCAAACTATTACAAGGGAAATGCCTGGATCACCATGTAAGGAGTCCACTAAAAAGGCCTATATCACATTGGCTTCACATAATCAAAATGACAGAGTTTTGCTACTCAAACTATCCTCCTTTTAAAATGAACCTAACATTTAAATTTATAGAATTTTGGGAAGAGAGAGAGAGAGATGATGTAATTCCTGAAATATACTTTCCAACCACTTGAAATATGTCGTAAATGTTCCCAAATGATTATATATTACCTGAATAAGGTACCCCATACTTTGTCCCATGACTTCAAGTAAAAAAATGTTTACCCATGCCCATTACATGCATCTCCAACCACTAATAAATTTCTATTCAAAACCGACACGTTTTCCTCATAATCATTATCATAAATTCATCGGTTTATGTATTTATTAATTTTTTTCATCATTCTTGGAGCCATGGTTCTAACAATACAAATTTTGTGAAAATCCATTGAGAATTGCAAAAGTTATGGCCTTCGAGTGTGGGCATCTATTTTGAGTTTGTCAAGAATTTATCACATTTTACGGGATGAGCATTTAATTTATTGGAGCTAGAAATTCTTATTTTATTTTCACCAACCTAACCTTACTATAATTAAGAAATTGGAGTGTAGAGGATGTCGAGAGCTTTCTCGAAAAGTCCAATTTTGTCAAAATCAGAGCTCTATCAAAAGTTATGACTATTTTAAGATCAGGGTCGGGGTGTTCCACACGGCTCTCATAATCCACATTTCCCTTTGCATTGTGGGTATTTCACCCATTTCATGCATGCAAGGCCTATGGGCCATTCGGGCTAATTATCTCCACCATACTTGCATCTAGTTTATTGCATGCGTTTCAGCTTTTACGGGCCCACGATGCACTTGGGCCGCTTAGACTACTCGACCACACAATCACTTGCACCATATACAATTGCAGCCATTTCGGCCATCTTGTGTACCCATGTCCCAACCTTCTCGGGAAATTTGGGTCATATGATTTTCCATATCCACAATAGACTAACCGGCTTCAAATCCTTCACAAATCGAGAAAAATCAACATTTCATGGAACTCGTGGCCAAATGGAACCTGGACCACAGGCCACAAACTTATGCCTTATCCACAATATACTAGACTTTTTTAATGCCTTCTAAAATCAGAAAAGTTGGGATTTTGGGAACTTGTGGCTTGATGGAACTTAGACCGCCTGAGACCGTGAACTTCGTGTTTTCCGCATTACAAAGAATCCGCTTCAACCCTTTTACAAATCGAGCAAATTATTTTTTAGGGAACTTGTGGCCCAATGGAATTTGGACCACCTGGGCCACCAGGACTGATTTTTCTATAATTCATTGTTTCCTTAGCATTTCGGACCCAAGTCAAGGATGAGGAACCCTAGTTCAATCTGCAGCCGTTCCACCCGTAGCCCCACTGGACCAGAATACATTAAAATAGGTTCTTTCTTCAATTTTTTCAATTTTTTAAAAAATTTCACTAACTCCTTATATTTTCCTTGGATGGGGAAGTTAGAGAAAAACAACGGCATGCCCCAAAATCTAGATTTCTTGTTTTCACCATTTCTATCTATCCGAGTCTAAAGAAATTGTGCAAGTTATTGAAATCACCTTGGGGTAAATTTCGGATAACAAGCACTTTAGATCCACCTCATTTTCTTATATATACTAGTGCTTTTGCAATCATTGGGGATTTATTTGATGTAAAAAATTACTATCGAAATTTTCAATGTAGTGCTCATTAATAATATAATTGTTTTCCTTTACAAAAATACTTGCAATATTGTACATTCAGGAAGTTTATTATTGTGATTTTTTCCCTAAATATGTTAAGTTATCTACTTCTTTTATTATTTACCATTATTGAAATAAATCATGTTGTGTGTTTATTTTAGTGTGCATGTATATTGGAACTTATTTATTATGAGTCATACCTTCACAATTTTCAATTACTTGTCCTTGAGATCTCACCCAAAACCCTCTCGGTTCGTGCGAGTTAAATATTTTTCTTTATCATATTCTCGCACATCTCCATATCAGAGTCCCCAAAATCCTAGATATATCACTCCATTTTCTGTTTTAACTCTAACCTTTAACTTGACCTAATTTAGTTAGGAATACACTGAAAGGGAACCATCCCTTCAAATTTGAGATTCACCTCACTTTTAGGATACCCACAACCCGTGAGGTATTTCCATTGTCTATCTGCATAAGTGAGGAGAGTGAAGGATAAAATCTACCAATCCTCACAAGGGTGCACTTATTCTAAATAACACCTTCTTATGAATATTTCTATAATAGGGAACCTTTGTGTTCCCTCTTTTCATTCTATTTCTTTTCGAATGTTCTTATTCAATTGCCTTGAGTTGCACTAAAATGAGGTTTGGTTTGTAATGTTTCTTCCTTATTGCTCATTTGCTTCCAATAGGAAAATAATATTTATTGATTCTTCACACATGATGGTTTTGAGTTCCTTGATAGCTTGATTAGCTCACTTCAACTTTCTTCTTAGAGAGATTTTTACTGATTCAAGAGATGATGACCCTCGACCTACCCATGAGTTTTTCATTTCAATTTTTAACATGATTACACCCTTTTTCACTTCATAATTCACTTCCTTAACCAAGACGTCACCCGAGTGAAAACATACCTACAACATCACAACACCATTAGGATCAATTTTTTCATCGTGGAAATGAAACTTGAAGATAACTCACGGGTTTTTAACCTCAAAATTTCACTAAGATCATCACCAAAAATTATTTAGTATTTATAAACACTCTACGGAGGTATGCCTTGTTTGGAGTTATGAGATTGTTAGCATCACCAATGTGGTCTTCCCCATCGTTCCATCTCCTTGCATCAAGTTGTGCTTTTCAGATATCACTTCAGAACTAATACTTTGAGATCCTGTGGAGCGTTTCCTTTCTATTTGAGCCATAGAAAAACATCCCAGCCTCGTGATGATAGTAAAAAGAAAAAAGATAAGCATAACGAGAGCTGCAAAAACTTTTAGGACTCAATTCTAAGACTTACTATTTTTAGTAGGTCGGTATCTAGGAGTGTTATTTTTGGAAAGTTTTCAATGTTCTTGTCCTCTCGATGTCTTTGTCTCATTACAATTGATGAATGTTTACTAATTTTATAAAATTTCTATTTTTAGATTCCCATTTTTCCCGCTATTTCAATATTTAATTTTTTTCCCTGAATTACCCTTTTTGATGTTTTTTACTTTTTAAAGAGATTTTGAATGATGATAATTCATCACTTTGAGAAACTTACTATTTTTAGCAATCCATAATTCGAGATAACTTTGTTATTTTAGCAACTAGAGTTACCAGTTTTGGGTTGCAAACAAAAACTGTCACAAAATCTTTTATTATGCACCGGGTCTTCTCTCCAAATTTCATCACTTTTTGTTCTCTCAATATCTAGAAGACTTAAAGAGGTTTTATGGTTTTAAATTTCAGTTTGATCTTGTCAAATTTATAGGGTATCGATTAATTTTGTGTAACAATATTCTTAAAGGCGTTGGAGAGAGAGATTTTGGAAAAAGTTCACAAAGTGATGAGACTCCCACTTTGAAAGATATGAGTAAATCTTGTTTTCGATCGCTATGGTTGTCTGATAAAATTATGGCCACACCTATCATAAACAATTATATTTTTTAAGGGTCTTTTAGCAACATCCTATGAAGAAATGAGTTACACAATTGTTTTCATAAAATTTTAAATTGATCTGCTAACCATGCTTATAAATTTGGTTGAATTTGGGTTTAAATGTGGTTAAATTTGGTGTAATTGGGAAAAATTTTATAAACAAGGAAGATAATTGCACTAGGAGCAAGATTATAACAAGTGGTAGCATGGGATGAGAGGTGGTTGAGTTGATGGGGCTGGGAACTTTCGAGAGATGGGTGAGGTCAAATGGGAGTCCAAGAGATTCAAATTTACAAAGGGAAACATTTTCTTGTCCCCAAGGGCTAGACATGAAAATTGAGACAATTGGGACACAAAATTTCACTTGTGGTGAGGGATTTATGGTGCATTTTTGTGTACCTCATGTCCCTCTTGCACTATGGGGTAAAATAGGACAAACGAGACACGTACGACACACATGACACAAAAGTGCACCTTCGAGACATGGTTAAGGGTGATGGTTTTTATCCCTTATGTTCGCCTTATCCCCAAGGGGAAAATTTAGACACAAAAAATGAAAAGAGCATTATCGCATAGAATGGAAAGTGAAATTTTCTTAAAATATCTAGAAATAGCCATAGAACTTGCATATTTCACCATGAAGGCTTAGAATAATTTTTTGGGGTCAAATATTAAATGTTTTGGACTCCAAAATACATTATAAGATCAATGAAACAACTTTCATAACTTTAATGTTCCTAAAATTAGAAATTCGAGATCCATTTTTGTCCAAACTCGAGAGGGACAACTACATGTTTTGTAATGTTTGAAGAACATTTTAGACCTTAGAACAAAATTTATGTTCCCAACATGTAAAAATTATCATAGATTTGTTTTTCCTTCTTTTTACTTCTTAATCCTTAAGGAGCTCCTAGAGTGATCTGGAGAAGTCAAGTTTCACTCTTTGAATGCTTTTTCCTTACACCTAGAAAAGTTTTGTTGAGAATCCTTGAATGATAAAATATTTCCTAAATATTTATAAATTTCTTCCAACACTTTCAAGACTCCATGACATCACCTTAGGATGTTTTTGGATTTTGTTTACTCTTCCTAACGGTGTTCATATTGGCTTCAAAATGACCAAAATTTGCCTCTTTAGGCCTCCAGGAAGACTTGTCTTTCACTCGAATCTTGTTAAAATAATCCATGAATCTCATCACATTTATTTTAATGATGAGGCATGATTGAAATCAAAATTATAAATTTACTTTAGGCCAAGATTAATGTACCAATCGGAGACAAGTTGGTCAAGAGGAGGTTTCAAAGTGTGATCAAGAGGTAAACTTTTACATGAAAACAATACTACTTTGGTAAAGATAAACATTAAGTTACTATTGTTAGGATTCATAATCCACTGCGTGCATGCGAAGGGTTGTTTCTGAATTAAGTCTCACACATTCATCTTAGGGAAAAAATATTTATATCCGACTATCCGGGTGTGACTCGACAAGGAAGCCTACCTTCTAGATACATAATTCAAATCTCACAAACACACACATACACAAGAACTACATAGAGTTTAAAATGTACTTTGCAACACTTGGTGAAAATAACATTGGGGTGATTACCAAGGTTAGTCCAACTCAATATATTTATTTCATATAATGTTTTCTTGAGCTTTATGCGGTAGGTAGGGTTTCTTATATAGGTATAGGTGAAACACAAGAACCCTAAAACAAAGTCGATGCAACAAAGAATGAAAGGAATTAGTCATGTTTAGACCTTTAAATTATGAAAAGGAGAGTTGTTACCTAGACACTAGTTACCAATTCATACTCCAACACCCAAACTTCCTTATCCTCATCTAAGCGGTCATATCTCGAAGAGGTTCATAATTCCATTTTCTTAGACAAGGTTACGTTGAATCTAGACCCACCATATTTTAATCAGCTTTATCCTAGAATGAGCTTTGGTCTCATAGTTCAAGCTAATTCACTCTTTTTTTCCACCTTGCACACTTTCTTATAATTTTCATTCTAGATATTGTTTATTACCACTATATTCATTTAATCTTAGTCCTTTGATAAATATTTATATTTAATACATTGTTTAAAACACATTATGCCATAAAATAATAATAAGATAAGAACATAATAAAACAAGTTTAAGATCATTAATAGGATATCATTGATTGGAATATCGACAATCTATTTTAATAATGTAAAAAGCACTAAGTGCGTCACATAAGATCAACACAAAAGTATGCAGATTAAAATGATTGGCAACAAAAAACAAAATCATAATATTTAATTTAGGAGTTGATGTTTTATGATGAAAAATGAATTACTGAGTAATAGAAGAAGAATAAGGGGAAGTGTAACTCCAAAATCAAGAAGACCACCCACTTCTTCAACCACCAAGGACCAATCAACATTCAAGTGTGCAAACCCAACATGGGCGTGAGGAATTTTGCAAATTCTAGATCTGAAATGGAAAAAATTCCCTTTTTCCACATTTTTGGCCCAATAATGCACTTTATCGTGACCAAAACCATCTATTAAAATGTAGTGCTACTAAATACGTTTCTTAAGATAACATTTTTTTCTTATTTGGTGACCTAGATTAAAAGATATGAGCATTTAGGAATCCTTGTGTCATTCCACACAACTTATGGCAATGGGGTTGTCAAAGTTAAATTTTGGGTTATCCTTACTCATGTGTCAACCACACATTCGAGTCTTGCGCTTTCCCTCTTTGTTTAATGAAATTCCTTTAATATGTAGCTTTCCCAGAGAATTTTTACTTTTGCGAGACCTTTCACTATTTCCATAGAATTTTCAAGTGTTGTGTGACATTTTAATGTTGTCGGAATTTTAGGGTTTTGAAAAATTTAGGACTCCTTTGATGAGAATTTTTTTTTAGCACAATTTATTTAATTTTGCATGGAATTTAGGCTTCCATGGAAATGTATACTTCCATGAGCAATTGTAAGCTTCAACAGAGATATAAGGATCCACACAAAAGTAGGAATTTACTAAATATTAGGATTTTGTGGCTTCCCTTTGTTGCGCTTAACTTTTCGCAAATAAGCATTAGTGCTTATTTGACAACAAAGAATTAATACGATCTTTAATGTTACACAAACCCATGATAATGGTAAAAGATGTATTTTGGAAAATAATGTTGAATATATCATCATCATTATTAATATTTTTAGGTTGTAGAATGATGTATTTTACATAAAACTATGATAGTTTTGTTAAATACATCTATGTAAACTATGCGAGAGAGATATTGATCCCGAGGCACCTTTCTAGATATGTTAAATATTACTAGGTTATGATTGATTTCTCTAAGAAAAACAGACAAGTGACATTCTAACGGAAGTGAAATTTACATATGAATTGTCACTTGATTAAGTCTAGATAATTTTTCTTTCCTACTTTAACTTAATAAAATTAAATAACAAAAAAAAGCTGACCTCATAGGAAAGTGGGGTTTACTGATACCCATGATAATGGACATTGATCTGTTGATGGATGAATTATGTAAAAATCCAAGCATGTGCATAAATCCTTCTTTCCAATGGGATAAGCTACCTACAATGCATAAACACTCAAAAAATATAGGATTAGATAGATACATGACATGATTTCTTATGAAAGGCCGGTTCCCGAGAAGTCAATGGAATTCCTTACAAGGATGTCAATCCGCATTCAAGAAATCAATCTGATAATGATAAGATAAAATGATAAAACAAATGATATAACCAAAAATGCAAAGGAAAAGGAACTGGCATGGTCCATGCCTATAAGATGGCGTAGTGGTGATATCTGATCCAAATTGAGTATAGGAATCACAAAATGGCTCAAAGGACCAAGGATGTAGATAGATGTGTACTCATAAAGGTAAGAAGAATGATAGATTAGATTTAGATACTTGATATAATGCTAAAGGTCGATCGAAAGGAGCTTGATATGACCTGGAAAAACACTTGAGGGGACTTTGTGTAATAAATTATGTGATCTAGATGTCTAAAAAGAGATTCTAGGGGTCAAAAGTCCTTTTAGAGAGGAATCGTCAATGATTCTCATGAATTGTTAGCAATTATGGTGAATCGTTAGTGATCTTGATTTATCACTAATGATGCTTATGGGTCATTAGTGATCCTTTATGCAACTCTAGGGAATCGAAAATGATTCTAGGGAATCGTTAGTGATTCTCGTGAATCGCTAGTGATTATCGTGAAATTTTATAGGTTATTAATGGACAAAGATATAACTCAAAAAGGGATGCAAAAAGGTTAATTTAAGCTTGTAAGTGATGCGTAATAATATAATGAACCATGGGAAACCACTTAACTTGTATAAATTTATTAATGAATAACGAAGGTGATATTACTTGGGAATTGGATATTTTAGATGAAATAAGATTGTTGAGTTGATTCCTGGACATATGAATGACATTCGTAGGATGAAGAAGAGATTCTTGATGCCTTGAATGTTGTTGGGATGATCTCTAGCTCTATGAAAGGGCTATGATACAAATAAAATGTGATATAAATTCCTTAAGAAACATCCATCTACAAGCTAACCTAAAATGGATGCCCGAGACTTGTTTATATAGGGTCACTAACAACCAGGGAGAATCACTAGCGATTCTGTTGAATCATCAACGATCTGGGTTTTATGGGGAAAAGGTTGAAACTACTTAAATAGAGATTTTTTATTTTGATGAAGGGTGTGTGTTGGAAAGAGGTTATGTGGGTTAGGGAGGTTGTGAAATTGTTGAGAAGTTGTTGATTTTATTTTTTTTTTATTTTATTTTTCTTTCTAAGTGGTTTTGGGTTGTTTTAAGGCTAGAATAAAATAGGATTTTATAGCGAGTAGAATGATATTTACAGGGTGTGGGAAGATATTTACATGGAGTTAATATTGTCAAGGATTTTAGAATTAGGATAAGTGTTTATATATTAATTAATGTGACTTAAATGAGTTGATTTGATGTAATGTTATTTCCAAAGGCAATGTATGTGGTTAAGAAAATTAGTGGTGATAATTTTGTGTGTCTACATTTGCCCATTTTTGTCAAGTTGATTAGTGTAGGGAAAGAGATAGACTAAATAGATTTAAAGGTTTAATATATGTGTATGAGTGATCCCCCATCAAATTGGGGTGACTGTGACATAGTGCAAGGAACATCAATTTGACAAGTTAGTTTTTGGATGCATTTGAAAGAGGGATTCATGAGAACTGATGTCGAAAACAATGCACCACAACGAAGTTGCACTCCGATGCTAATGTCAAGCTCCAAAGCAATAAGTAAGATTTGAACAATGGAAAGAATATACAAATAAGAAAATAGGTCTACTCATCCTCATAGATCGAAGAAAGGAAGTACAAATAGGGGTGTTATGTAACCCCCATGCCTAAACATGAAAAGAATATCAATGACGTCATCGACACATATGACATGACTCGACGTTTATGACACCACTAAAGGAGGAGTTAAAATTCCAAATAAGGAATGTATCTCTTATGACGTATCGACACAAATGACAATGGAAGATTCTATGACGAGAATCGACACTTGTCAATTGAATTCCTAAGACCTATGAATCTCGCATGAGGCGAGATGACTCACGAGGTGATGTGGACAATGACTAGGCATGTCACACACACTAACACCCCCCTTCATCAAATCCGAGGAAGAGGTCAAGGTAAGATATAATAGAAATGAAGACTCCCTTAGACAACTATGAAAGATGTTTCAATGTGCCGGAAACTAAAGGCCCGATAAGGTGCCCGTATACAAACAACATATTTCTAGAAAGAAGAAGAGGAGAAGAAGTAAAGAGAGCTATCCAACTCATCTAGAATATTATTTTTGATGGACTCCTAATGAATCTAAAGGGATCATAGGTTTGTGATCGAGTGAAGGAAGGAGGAGGAGCATGAAGTGCACCTAATGGTGGCCCAATATGGGAAGAAGATAATATATCAAGAGAAGCGGTGACAATCTTGTCAGTCTCAATAAGGTGGGAGTCTGAAAATATAGATATATCATCAAGAGAGTTGAGTTGTGATGAAGGAGAGCATTGAAGGGGAAAAGTAACCTGTTGTGATTGTATACACCTATAATTACACACAAGTAATTTAAATACTTAAATTGCACTAAATATCCCCTTTCTCACAAGCTGACGACATATCATCAAAATTGCTCATATTTCCTTTATTATTGTTGTTAATTAATTACAATACGCTAATTGATTAAGTAACCTATCTAAATAACAACCTAATTAATGACCTTCCATTAATTATTTACCCTTCTATCTAGACTAATTAATTATTATTAATTGATTAGTCTTTCCCTTCATTCAACCAATAAATCAATATTTAATTGATTTAATCCCCTTCTAATAGCATAAATCATACTAATATTCCTCTAATTAGCTTCTATAAGTTTACATCTACCTATTAGTTAATCACCTTTGATTAATTAAAACACCCCAACTCCCATGACTTGCTAAGCATAAATTAAACCCTTCTAAAGTAAGGTTACCTTTATAAAGAAACCTTATCCATTCCTAATCATGTTTTACCTTTATCCCACATGCAAAGGGATGAAGTGTTTCCTTTATCCATTGGGCTATATAAGGAGCCCTCCTTCTACCTTTACACCTACACCTAAACTTCTTAAGAGAGCAAATGCAAAGCATATAAAGCAAAGAGACTAAGAGCTTACCTTTTTTTTTTCATCTTAAGAGGTCAGCATTGTTAAGAGATAAAGCTTCCTATTCTTGCATTCTTTAAGGATCAAACAAAGCAATTTTTTATTTTCATTAGAGCTAAATAGGTCCATTCATTCTTTTTGATAATCTAAGAGAGTAGCGATGATAAAATAACATGCATAGTTTTGATCTCATGTTTTCAAAGTTATAATGTTAGTTTAGATCTTGCTTAGTTCTCTATCTTGATGGTGTTTATGCTTTGTTTTAACTAAATTATAGAACTATTTTAGGTGGTAGTTCTTGCTTCATTTGATTTATCATCAAGCAAAGTATACATGCACACATTTGGCATGCCTTGGGACCCTTAGTCCCATGGCATTTCAATTTAAGTTTCATTGTTTTGGCTAATTTTTGATATGCACATGTAGTAATGAATGTCCATTTTCTTGGAATTTTTGCTCATTTAATATGTGTAACTTCATGTTCATAGCCATAATTTTAATGGGTTATTGCCATTCTTAAGCTAACTTGTCAAAATTTGAGATATTGTGAGTTTTCTTGTGTTTGTTGCCGTATTTTGGTCAGTAGGTCTAGCGTAGGCATGATTTTAGGGCGCAGTAAAATTTTCATGGTGTAGGCATGGTTTTGTGGTGCACACATATCTCTCGGTGGTGTAGGTGCACTTTGTTAAAACCTATCACTCTATCTCGCCGACCTTTAGTGCATGCACACTAACCTTGGCGCATACACCCTAACCAGCGCGTAGGTACACTAACCCAGTGCAGATGTCATTTCATACTTGTACCTTCACCGCATTCTCAAACCTATCGATCAATGCACGCACCCTAACCAGGTGGTGCACATATTGTTTTAGTGGCACAAGAACATTTTTCCGAAGAATACGGTTGTTCTGTCTGTTTTTCTATCTATTTTTCTCAAAGTAGCACGTACACTATTTTTGTGGCACACACACCTCTCTGGTGGCGCAGTGCTTGATAAATCCATCCAAAAATTTCACACGCATTAGTGGTGCTTGTTTTAGTGGCGCATGTACTGCTTTTCATGGCGCATGCATCTCTGGGTAAGCGCAGTACACACAAGTGAGCCAAAAACAACGTTTAGTGGCACATACACTTCTAACCCACGCCAAGTAGCACGTGTCCTTTTGCATTTTTTGAAATTAAAGTGTTGATGTGCTAACATTTTTGCAGGTTAATCTAAATCATATATTTGTCTTTGCAGGTTGTTTTTACATGTTTTGTATTTGATTAGGTAATATTTTGCATTGTTTACTTATAGGAATAAGGATCACGTATGCTCTTCCCTCGCATCTCTTGGGGTGATCTTGGGAATCAGAAATGATTCTTAAGTCCTTTCGATGCTTTGAGATTGCTAAGAGTATTCGAGTCTGAATTGGTTAATTTGGCATAGTTGAATTAAAGTGTTTTTCCATTTCATATCTTTTTGGATTTTTGAATGCAATCATGTGTGCTCTTCTCTTGCATCCTTGGACAATCTAGAGAATCAAAAATGATGCCTTCTCTTTTGATGGAAAAATACTAAAAATCATCATACAGGACCAAAACACCATCGCTTGTCAAAGAACAGAGGTGTTAGGTTGTGAAGCCTATTTTCATGTGTGAAAGTGTTGAAAGACCAGTACACTAAGAGTAATCGTACACTTTTCATGTATCCTCGCGGTTCAGGGGTTGGGCGCAACCCCCAAAAAAAAAAAATTTAGGTGTAAATTTTTTTGGCCTCAAAAAATTCACCCGACATATTGGGAAACATGCTCTTCTCATATGGGCGATTTTTTTGACCCATAGGTTTATGGGACGGGTTTTTCCCATGGTTTTGATACCCACAGTTTTGTAAAACTACTTAAGTAGTTGTCTATTTATATGGTCTTATGCATATGATAGAGACATGCAAATGTATTGCAGATGTGTTTTGAATTCGGGTGTGATTCAGCAGAGTTTGTTAAGCATAGCTCCAAGCGGATCTGGGTATTGTATTGAGAGAGTGATGGCTTGTAATAAAATCTCGAGCAAGTGATTCTTGGTGGATGTAGCCCAAATTGGGTGAACCACGTTAAATCGTCTCTTTGTGTTGTGTTATTTTATTCTACAATTTTATTTGAGATCGTAATAATTTCTACATATTATTTTCATCATTATTCGATTACGAGGGATTATTCCGCATATTTTATCCCTTATTTCCTAACAATTGGTATCGAGCCTAGTTTGGTTTGCTTTGAAGTGTTGAATCGCAGGAAATTTTTTTAGCTTGAGTGGGAGCTATAGCAGATGAAGGAAGATCTAGGGTTGATAAATTCAACGTAGAATTTCATTCTTTGGAAGATGCAGATGGAATATTACCTTTATCAGAAGGATCTTTATACTTCGTTGTTTGAGAAGGTGAACAAACCCTCGAGTATGAAAGATGTGGAATAGGATTTGTTGGATCGGAAGGCACTTGGAATGATCCGGATGTGTCTTGTATCTTCGGTATTATTTAATGTTTCAAAGGAAAAGACTACAAAAGATCTAATGGATGCATTAGGGAAGTTATATGAAAAACCCTCTGCCTCTAATAAGATATTTTTAATGAAAAAGTTGTTTAATATGAAGATGTCTGAGAATAGTTCAGTAGTAGATCATTTAAATGATTTCAATATGGTTGTGAATATGCTAGCTTCAATTACAATAGAATTTGATGAAGAAGTTAGGGCTTTATTAATTCTATGCTCTTTACCTGAGAGTTGGAATAGCCTAGTAATGGCGGTAAGTAACTCGGTTCCAACTAACTCGAAGTTGAAGTTTGAGGATGTTGTAGGGGTGATTCTAAGTGAGGAAATTATAAGAAAAAGCCTTGGGAATATTCTACTTTAGGGAATGCTTTGACAAAGTGGAAACTAGAGGGAGACAGAAGAATAGATTAAACCGTGGAAAATCAAAAGATCGGGCAAGGTCAAAATCCAAGAACAAGATTGTATCCTGGAATTGTGGAAAGCCTAGGCATGCAAAGAAGGACTGTTGGGAGCTTCAAGATAAGAAGAAACAACAAGAAGAAAACAAGGAGGCAAATGTGGCAACGGGTAATGTATGTCAGGATGCTTTGATTCTTTCTTTGCACAATATTACTGAATCTTGGGTTTTAGATTCAGGGGCTTCTTTTCATGCTTCTCCACATAGGCATTATTTTGTTGATTATGTTCAAGGAGATTTTGGGCATGTTTTTCTTGGTGATGATGAGCCTTGCAGTATAGTTGGAAAAGGTTCTATTCAAGTTAAGATGCAGAATGGGAATACATGGCTATTGAAGGATGTCAGACATGTGCCTACATTAAGGAGAAACTTGATATCGGCGGGGCAATTGGGAAGTGATGGTTGTACTGTGATATTTACAGCTAACTCTTGGAAGGTTACCAAGGGTGCTCTTGTGGTGGCAAGAGGTAAGAAGGTTGGAACCTTGTATTTAACCACTTATAGTACTAATGATTGTAATCTTGTGGCTTCAGATGTAGATACAACATTATGGCACTATAGGCTCGGTCATATGAGCCATAAGGGCATGAACATCATAAAGAAGAATTTTCCTGGATATACAGAAATAGGTTTGGATTTTTGTGAGAACTGCATATATGGGAAACAAAAGCAAGTAAGGTTTCTCAAGGTTGGACCTACGAAGAAAGAGAGTAAGTTAGAGATGGTACATTCTGATGTGTGGGGACCGGCTCGTATCATCTCTTAGGGGTTCAAGTTATTATGTTACTTTTATTGATGATACAACAAGGAAAGTTTGGGTTTATTGTATTAGAAATAAATCGATGTATTTGACACTTTTGTTAAATGGAAATCCTTGGTAGAGAATGAAACAGTCTAAAGCTCAAATATCTCGGTCGGATAATGGAAGGGAGTATTGCAATGAATTTGATGATTACTTGTTCTAAGAATGGAATCTACGGAGGAAAAAGATGGTTCCAGATCTCCGCAGCAGAATGGGGTATCGAAAAGGATGAATAGAACAATAATGGAACATGCTAGGAGCATGAGGTTACATGCGGGATCGCCTCTTTCTTTTTGGGCGAAGTGGTGAGCACAATGTATACTTGATAAACGAGAGGACCCTCAAGTGCCTTGGATGGAGGCATACACGAGGAGGCTTGGTCCGTAAGAAAGTTGATTATTCATTTCTTAGATTCTTTGGATGTGAGGTGTTTTTCATATATACAAGGATGATAGGACCAAGCTAGAGGCTAAATCAGAAAAATGTACTTTCATTGGTTATGGTGGTGATGACTTTGGATTTAAATGTTGGAGTATTAAGGACAAGAAAATCATTCGGTCTAGGGATGTGGTCTTTAATGAGAAAGTCATGTATAAGCAACAATTGCAGGAAAATAGGGAAGAATCCAAGAAATAATATGTAGTGGTAGAGGATCTTCCAGATGGGAAAGTGACCCATGAATCAGTTTAGGAACCTACTCAACAGGAACCCCAAACTCCTACAGTGAGGAGGTCTTCTAGGGTAAGAAAAGAACCTAAACGTTTTTCTCCTTCTCTTTATTATTTATTACTCACTGATAGTGGAGAGCTAGAGAGATTTGATGAAGCAATACAGGTAGATGCCAGTAAGAAGTGGGAGAAAGCCATGGATGAGGAGCATAAGTCTCTCATGGAGAACCAGACTTGGGATTTGGTGAAGCTACCAAGGCAAAAGAGCATTGCGAGAACAAGTGGGTGTCTGAGTTAAAGATGAAGAAGGAGGAAAGAAAAGATATAAGGCCTCGGTTGGTGGTCAAGGGTTTTCATAAAAACAAGGTATAGATTTTGATGAGATTTTTTTCTCCTGTGTAGTAAAAATGACTTCTATCGAACTGTTCTTGGAATAGTGGCGTGAGAAGATTTGTACTTAGAAGGTAGATGTAAAGACGCATTTCTCCATGGTGATTTGGAGGAGGAGCTATATATACGGTAGACGAGATGTAGGATATGAAGTTAAAGGCAAAGAGGAGATGGTGTCAAAACTAAAGAAGAGCTTTTATGGCCCGAAACAAGCTTCACGTCAATGGTATAATAATTTTGATAGCTTCATGATGGAGCAAGGTTATATTAGATGTCATTCTAACCATTGCATGTATACAAAGAAATTTGAGGATGGAAGTTATATTATCCTGTGTTTGTATGTTGATGACATGTTGGTTGTAGGTAAAAACATGCAGGAAATAAAAGTACTCAAGAAACAACTAAGTGAATCCTTTGATATGAAGGATTTGGGGGCAGCCAGACAAATCCTTGGTATGAGGATAACTCGAGATAGGAAGGAATGGAAGCTGAATTTATCTCAGGAAGAGTACATTAAGAAGGTATTGGATAGGTTTAACATGCAGGATGCTAAACCGGTTGGGACTCCTTTGGCAGGCCATTTTAAGTTATCAAAGGAGCAGTGTCCCAAGACAGAGAAGGAAAGAAACTAGATGTCTAAGGTACCTTACTCATTAGTAGTTGGCAGTTTGATGTATGCTATGGTGTGCACTAGGCCTGATATTTCCCATGCAGTGGGAGCTGTGAGTAGATTTATGAGTGATCTAGGTAAAGAGCATTGGCAAGCAGTAAAGTGGATCCTTCGGTATTTGAGAGGGACCATGGGGACAGTT
The DNA here is from genome assembly GCA_018340775.1 of Taxus wallichiana var. yunnanensis. Taxonomy (NCBI): domain Eukaryota; kingdom Viridiplantae; phylum Streptophyta; class Pinopsida; order Cupressales; family Taxaceae; genus Taxus; species Taxus wallichiana. Next base: position 533,519,726 of record CM031243.1, read on the forward strand.
TTGTGCTACAGTGGATCAGACACCACTTTACGTGGTTATGTAGATTCAGACATGGCTGGAGATGTAGATAGCAGGAGGAGCATGACAGGTTATATTTACACTGTAGGTGGGACAGCAGTGAGCTGGATTTCACGACTACAGAAGCTGGTGGCTTTGTCAACCACAAAGGCTGAGTATGTTGCTGCCACAGAGGCAAGCAAAGAGATGATTTGGTTACAACAATTACTTGAGGATTTGGAGCATAAGCAGAAGGAATGTAAGCTGCATAGTGATAGTCAGAGTGCTTTATACACCTAGCTAAGAACTCTTCTTTCCACTCTAGGATGAAGCATATACAGTTAAGGTACCATTTCATTAGGATAGCTTTGGAGGAAGAGAAGTTGAAGTTGGAGAAGATTCATACCAGTTAGAATCCTAAAGACATGATGACCAAGCTGGTCACAAGGGAAAATTTAAAGTTGTGTTCAGCTTTGGTTGGTCTTCATAGAAACTAGTGAAGGGTTGAGAAGCTTGCTCAGAGGAAAACTAGTCTCCAAGTGGGAGATTGTTAGGTTGTGGAGCCTATTTTCATGTGTGAAAGTGTTGAAGACTGTACACTAAGAGTACCATACACTTTTCAAGTATCCTCGCCAGAGGTTCGGGGCTAGGTTGGGGCCCGAGCGGGGTCCAAGGGTGGCAGCCCTTGGTAGTAGGAGTTCGGGGGTTGCAGCCCCCGATAGCAAGCGTAAATTTTTTTGGCCTCAAAAATGCACCCAACATATCAGGAAACATGCTCTTCTCATATGGGTGAGTTTTTTGACCCATAGGTTTATGGGACGGGTTTTTCCCATGGTTTTGATACCCACGGTTTTGTAAAACTGCTTAAGTAGTTGTCTATTTATATGGTCTTATGCATATGATAGAGACATGTAAATGTATTGCAGATGTGTTTTGAATTCGGGTGTGAATTTTGTAGAGTTTGTTGAGCATAGCTCCAAACGGATCTGGGTATTGTATTGAGAGAGCGGTGGCTTGTAATAAAATATGAGAAAATGATTGTTGGTGGACATTGCCCAAATTGGGTGAACCACGTTAAATACTGTCTCTTTGTGTTGTGTTATTTTATTCGTAATTTTATTTGAGATCTGTAATAATTTCTGCATATTAGTTTCTCTTTTGTTGTGATTGAGAGATTATTCCACATATTTTATCCCTTATTTCCTAATAGGAGGAATCGAAACAAAAGTCGAAAACTACTAATACAAATTGTTATACAGTTTCCAAAAGGTGTTCAAGAAAACCACACCTAATTAAATAGGATAAGAAGAATAACATATTCAAAACACTATATTGCAGGGTTTTAGAAAAGGGTACGTCCTCTCAAATCAACCGAACATAACCCCTTTGGCATAATGCCTTAAGCTACAACAATGAGGGTGGTTCCAGGAACCCCAAAGTAGTTCACGCAAGAGGGAACCTTGTACAAAATGGGAAGTGCTCCACACTACCTACTTGACTAGTGATTCATTTGTGAGACAGTTGTTACAAATTTTCCATACGCGACCCTTTTAAGTACATGATGGATGCATTTACTTGCCTTACCGTGCTTGAAACAGAAAAGTCAAGATACTCCCAAGATAGTCAAGACTATTTGGGTAAATCATCTCACTTGTGGATAATTTTTTAACACCTAGGACGAGAGAACCACCTAGGAAGATATTCTTTGGCCAGGAGCCCACTTTGACCATTCTAAAATAGTGTTGAGTTGTGAACCTTCTTTTCATCATGAAACATGTGATGTGTTACTTTCACTTAGTTTTTCACTTGCCTTAAGGTAAGGTGAAACTCTGCCAAAGTGAGGCCAGCATTTTTCATCCCCACTTTGTTTTACTTCCTACACATTATTTTGACACTTTTTTGATCAAAAGAAGGGTGACTACCTCTGTGTTACCAATCGATTGTTTCTACCACTTTTTTTCCATTTATGCCCATCCATGTTTACGGCTGGGTAAGTTAAACGTCTAAAGTGTGTGGAGATGTATTTATATCATTGGTAGCCTTTGTGATCTTGATACCCATGTCAGGATCATCATCATAGTTAGGAATGATTCATCATTTTATCTCCCTTTGACATGTTACCTCATTTGTATTGTCTCGACATAATTAAGATACTTATGTCACGTTTCTCGTAAACATGATCTAAGTGTCCGTATTGTGGCGTTACGCTGCCCACGTTTTAACACATCCTTAGTATACTTTGACTTAGTTTGATTTCAAACATTTTCCCAAATCTTGAAGGGTGTCGCTTACTTTGTTTGCATCATTTCGATACCACTTTGACACTAATATCTCACTTCTCTGCGAAGCTCGATAGACATGTCCAATTGGTGTGGTTACATAGCTTACATTTGTAAACCTCACCCTTTAACATTTAGGCCTTGTTGGTTGTTAAAATTTTCATGGTATCCTTTTATTAGGATTCAAATATACCCTTTTTAATATTTACGCCTTGTTCATTTCCATCTTGACGTAAATATTGACATTGTGTTGATCATCTTTGCATCACATTTTCATATGGTGTATTTCCTTGTTGATTTCCTTTGTGTTTCACATTTTCATGATTGTTCCTTGTGATTATTCATTCGAAAACTTATTTTCTAGGACAATCCCTTTCGATCTCAATGAGATTACATCATCACAATGTCTATTTTCCTTAGAACTTCAGAAAATCACACACACATCTCCATGCTTAAACAATGTCTAGTTGATTTTCCTTATGCTACCCAAATCGACATGTCACTTCCTTCCCTTTGAAGGAGTTGTTGATGGAAAATCATAGCACCCCGAATATCTCAGTAACTCGATGGGTTGAGTCTCTCAATGTGATTGCATAACAAGGAGCTTTTCCCAAGTATGGGACCTTGCGAATCGGAAAGCTCTTCGGATGAAGGCCGAGTTCCTATTCCTTTGTTCGATGGACACATAAAAATGTAGAGGGTTTACTCAAAACCTAATCTAACTTACCAAGGAGATAGGGTAAGAAGATGCATAAAAATAAACCTAAACTAACAAAGGTGATGCACCGAGGAATGAAGAACACTGTCTTGCCAATAAACACAAACCATTAAAATGCAATGCAAGATCATGTACAAATAACCAAATTTACAAAGAAAGATCGGGAGGATACAAATGAACACGAGAGAGGGTTAAGAAGCATCAACAGACATGCATTATTTTCTCCAAAGATTGATACAATGCACTAAAATGCCAAGAGGCAAAGTTGCATTATTCGATTTTAGATGGCAGGTTTAAACTCCACAAATTCACCCGCGAAAGAGAAGAAGGGAGGGGAAAAAGAGAATGTCCATCCTTTAGAAAGAAGCCCCTCCTTATAATTTATAGGAAGAATGAGAGAGGGAAGAGAGAGGAATTCCAAATCTACCCCAACCACCTCCATATTGTATTTAATTCATCTCATTATGGCGGTAGGTGAGTACCTAAAGAAACCCAAAAATTACGAACTGTATTTTGCATTTTTGAATAAATTTTTCTCACCTAATTAAATATATCTAGTATTAGTTAGATATATGACCTTGTAAGATTTCTGAAAATTCCAACCTTGTGTGAATCCGAGCTCCCTGTGAAAAGTTATGGCCATTTGAATATCTGGGTCAGGGTTTGCTTCTTATCGGGTTCGGGTGTCAATGCTCAAAATGTTGCGCCTCCTGAAGGTGCACCTTGCGCACCCATCCTCATGTCAACATAATTTTAAGTGCACCATAGGTGCTGAAAATGTGGTGCTTTGACACCTTCTAATCTGCGCCACGGGTGTAACTTTTCCATGTCGGTGCCTTTCGATGCGCGTGGGCGCAACTTTCCATGTCGGCACCTTCTCGATCTCGCGCTAGGGGCAAAAATTTTTGCATGTCAAGGCACCTTCTCGATCTATGCCAGGGGCACAAAATTTTCCATGTCGACACCTTCCGATTTGCGCCAAGGGTGTAAATTTTTCCATGTCGTGCCTTCCGATCTCGTGCGAGGGCGCAACCTTTCCGTGTCGGCGCCTTTGATCTACACCGGGGCACAATTTTTTCCATGTTGACACCTTTTGATCTCGCTAGGGTGAAAATTTTTCCATATCGAAGTGCCTTCCGATCTACTCCATGAAAAATTAATATCATAATTACATAAAGAAAATTCGAAATCTTACTCTTTATTCTTGCTACCTTCATAGGAAGTATTACATCCATTTAAATAGGAGATGTTGTTCCTATATTTAAGGAGATATAATCTCCATAAATATCTCCACACATAACTCCTAAAACATCTCCATGCTATTTTACGTGAGATTTTGTTTTCTCACAAAACTAATATTGTTAATGATTTGTTTACTCAACAACTCATAACAATATTTACTCACCCACTCATAATTACATTTACAATAATGTAATTAATTATTACTAGACATATTATATTATCCTAGATAATATAATCACTTACATAATATTCTATGTTCACACTACAACATAGATATTCCTAACATTCACCCCCTTAGTGTGAACATGGGGTAAGATCTCCTGGAAACATCAAACTTGTCGGAGTAGCCATTCTTTCATTTGGATCTTGCTATCTGGATCTTTCTCGCTAATGATCATCCTTGTCGTATGAACATCTTCATCGACTGATCACCTTCCAACGAAGTACCTTCCACCGAAGTATGGCAGTCAGAGGACCGTATGATAGTCAGAGGACCGTACATAGATGATTTGCCCCTATAAGCTGAGTCAAGCAGTTTGCTTCTTCCACACCAAATAGACAATCAGGAACTGTTGTTAGTCTATGTGAACACATTAAAATCAAAAGATGAAACTCGTTTCACCCCCTTGTGTATAAACACACCACATAACTAAAATAAAATATCACAACATCTGTCTACGACCCCATCGTTGGTGAATGACGAGAGGACGCTGATTTTCCTCCTTCCTTCATTGCCTCCTTCCTCCAACAAGAAAAGAGTCTACCATAGAAATCCTCATCACCAGGGACATGAAAGTTCTTCATCGGTTGAGTAGACTTCCCAATCAGTTTCTACTTCACTAGAAGGGTTTTCTGATCTATCTTGTCATCAAGAAGATCCCGAGCTCTCTTTTACAGCCAAGATTACATGCCCAATCTCATTACAATAAAAGCATTTTATTTTTCCATGTGAAGGAACCTTCTTTGGTTTATGTTTTTCCTTCTTAGATGAGGAGCTAGGTTTGTTTTCTACATATAGTACTTCTTCATGTTTTTCATGACTGCTTTGTTCTAACAATGTAGAAATCACTCCTTCTAGACTAATAGTAATTTTACTCAAAGTAAATACAATATTTGAGTAACTCTTAGGCATGCTATTAAGAAGAATAGCTTTAACATCATCATCTTTTACATGTTCTTTAATTCCAGCTAGTTGATTTAGCAAAGAATGAAACTTACTTATATGATCTACCATTTTTGAGTTCTCTTCCATTTTCAACCCGCATGCTGAGCATTGCTTGATGTAGTCTTTGCCATTTCAGCTTTAGAACCAAACAATTTGTTAAGAGACTTCCAAATTTATTTTGCATATTTTGTGAAATCCACATGATGTAGATAGGCTTTTGATAAGCCCGCACCAATGGTACCCAATGCTCTCTCGATCTTTTGCATCCCACTTTGCCAATTCATTTCCTCCAAAGGGTGGATTTGAATTAGAATTCACCACATCCCATAGGTCCTTTTCTATTAAATGCAATTGCATCTGTAGTTGCCATGTATGGAAATCTTGTCCTTCAAACTTTTCAATCAGATTTAATTTCTCCATTATTTTGTACAATACTGATAAAAAAATACAAAATTGAATCAAGTAATTTAAAAATTTATATAGAATACCTTTGAACCTCCAAGCAAGCCAAGAATTTGTATTAACAATTCAACATTATTGGAAATTGGAGAAAACTTTTAGTAGAAGAATTGATGTGCTGAATTTGATAGCTGCATAGTAAAATCCATATTTATTTCAAAATACGTATTGGGTTATACTGAAATTTCATTTGTAGTTTCTTTACCAACACATGATTCTGCATGAAAAATTATAGAAAAACCCACATCCGAAAACGAAAAATATGATATATTATTCGAGACGGTTTGATCATGAAAGCACTGAAATTTCTTGCATCAAACCTACTCTGTTACCAAATGAAAAATTAATATCTTAATTGTATAAAGAAAATTTTAAATCTTAATCTTTATTCTTACTACCTTCATAGGAAGTATTACATCCATTTAAATAGGATATGTTGTTCCTATATTTAAGGAGATATAATCTCCATAAATATCTCCACACATAACTCCTAAAACAACTCCATGCTATTTTACGTGAGATTTTGTTTTCTCACAAAACTAATATTGTTAATTATTTGTTTACTCAACAACTCATAACAATATTTACTCACCCACTCATAATTACATTTACAATAATGTAATTAATTATTACAACACATATTATATTATCCTAGATAATATAATCACTTACATAATATTCTATGTTCACACTACAACATAGATATTCCTAACACTCCAGTGGGTGCAACTTTTTCCATGTCAGCACCTTCCGATCTACGCCGAAGGGTGTAAATTTTTCCACGTCGCTGCCTTCTCGATCTCGTGTCAAGGGTGTAACTTTTTCCATGTTGGCACCTTCCGATTTGCTCCAGGTGCGACTAGTTGCACAAATAAATGTCAGGTTTTGAGTTTCTTTGATTTCCATATTCTTCTGTTTGTCTAGAATTATCCTGGGGTAGATATATACAATAGGAGTTCCATCACACTATCTAGATCTAGACATTTGTGCTTAAAACACTTGCCAAAAATGACTCGACTATCACGCGGTTCCCCATACTTACAAAAATATGGAACATACGTTTAGTAATTCAAATCAAAAGATTCCCATTACAACTAAACCTTGTTTGGTTCTTCATGCTGAGAGCCTATACGGGTAACTTATTCCCCACCTTCATCTCATAGTCGGTGGTATGATTTGGATGCTTCTGATCCAAATTATTATTCGAGTTCCCCCACTCTTCTTTTGATTCTAATCCAAAAAAAATTGTTCTTCTGAGGATTACAATCCAAACATTTCTTTAGATTATTTTGATGCTTTTGATCCAAACTACTATTCATATTCATCCAATTCGAATCCTAAGCATGGTCCTCCCCTTCTTTGCAGAACCTCTATTATCAGTCATCTAAACAATTTTATCCTCCTCTAAAGATTTGTGTCACCACAAATTATCTTCATCCTTCATCTAATGCGACTCCTACGTCGCGGTCCTCCCTCTCTTCACAGGACCCCTTTTATCAGTCACCTCAATGACGTCTTCTTCCTTTGAAGATATGCATGACTCCAAATCCATCCAATAAAAAATCTAATACAATTCTTGAATCGTGGTCCTCCCTTTCTTTGCAAGACCCTTGTTATTATTCATCCAATGCGATTCTTGAATCATGGTCCTCCCCTTCTTCACAGGACCTTCTTCATCAATCACCCCCAATAAGTCTTCCTCCTTTGAAGATTCGTGTGACTCAAAGTCCTTCGAGACAAACGTCTGAATTGACCCATGTGTTGTAATCTACAGACTTTGGAATTAATCCTACTATTTTACATACAACATACCATTACATAGGTAGGTCCACACCACCTTCTTCTACTCCTGAGACATATAGCTACACATCTTCTTCGTCCCCCAAAAGATCTTCTTCTATCAATTATCATCAAGTATCTTCTAAGTCTCCCACACCAATTGATCTCTTTCTTCGAATCAACCCCCCGGTGATTGATCAAAAACTCATACCGATTAATATATTTCAGAATGAAGAAACAATTAGGGCATTTATAGGGGCATATGAAGATATTCCTTTAGTAGATTACGAGAAAGGATTCTCTTTAGACTTTGATGCATCTCGCATATTGTGAGGAAAAGTTTGATTCCTTTTACCAAGAAATGGAGGAAGAACCTCGATCATACAACTTAATCCTCCTCTTAATCTTACATCTTCCCATTCTTCATTATGTGATGAAATTCCTTGGTCTTGCATTGATCCATGGCCTATCTTCTCATCACCCAATAACACTTTTTCTATCATAATTCCTCAATCACAATCTTTTATGGGGTCAACACAAAGTAGCCCTTCATCTTCATCTAGGCATGGGTCACCTTCTAGTAGCCCTCCCTCTACTATTTGTGGGACATTTTTGAGTATTCCACTATCTTATATTCTCAGGGCACGTCCAATGAGCCCCTTGTCTTCTAGGTATGGATCACCCCCGAGTAGTCCATCATCTTCTATTCTTGGGCCACATCCTAGTAGTTCATCATCTTACATCTATGGGTCATGTCCTAGTATCCCTTCTTCTATTCTTGGGCCATATCCTAGTAGCCCTTCATCTTCTATCTATGGGTCATGCCCTAGTAGCCCTTCTTCTTCTATTCTTGGGCCACATCCTAGTAGCCCTTCATCTTCTATCTATGGCTCACCTCCTAGTAGCCCATCTTCTTCAATCCTTGGACCATATCCTTTTCATCAATCTCATTATTTTTCTACCAAATATTGTGGCAAGCCCACTGCCATTCCTCTCATCAATTCTAAACGTCCACGTTCTTCTCCCACTTCTCGGATCAGACAAGTCAAGCATTAGCTTATAAGAAACCCAGACAAGTTCTTTATCAAGCCAAGATACAAAATATGAAGAGATTCAAAGCTACCAACAACTCCAATGACCATAAAATCTGAAATGCATTGTGATTCCGTAATGCAAATCAATGTAACCATCAAGTATGGCACAAAGTGCATAAACCTCTAGATAGGGAACTCAAGCTCCCGCATACAAAATCCATGTTTCAGGATAAATCACAGTCCTTTGTTGAGTGTGAACTCACCACGATCATTGAGATCGGGGAAAACATGACTCTTGATAAACAAACACACTTAGTCTCCCTTATCAAGGAAATCACAAACATCGTTGTTGGATCCTATCACATAGAGTGACTTTGTTAGTCCCAACGGTCCAAAAAAACTGTCAAAAATATTTTTAAAAAAACAATTCAAAAATACAAAAAAACATTGAGAAAACACAACAAAAATCAAAGGTACAAAGATCAAACATTACAATCAAAGTTACGTACACATGGATATTTATTTCTTCCCTTCCTTGTTATTATTTTACAAGTCTTCCTGCCATTTTCATCCCTTCGGTGATATTTTGGTTAGCTTATTCGCATGCATTTTGTGACATTTATCTCTATGGTATTTGTTTGACCCTGGTCTTTTATCACCTTGGTAAATTAAAGAATGACTAACCTCTTAGAGATCCTATCACATTCAACATCTAATAAACTTGTTGTGAAGAACTTTTGGACATATTTGTTGACACTAGCCAATGTCGTCATCATAAGCACTTCCACCTCCTTCCATCAAGCCATCAGTGGTTCTTAACCCCTTGGCAAACAAGAGAGCTGAAATAAGTTTTCGAAAACAAAATAATCAAAATCAATCAAAAATCAAAAGCTAAAATCTACAAAGCAAAAGCAAATTGATATATTACTCTCTCTTGGGGTATTTCCAATAATCTCTATTGGGGCTATGGACGCCTGACCTTTGTTTAGTAGTAGAGAAATGTTGCGAGTAGAATCAAATACATCTCTTTCGGGGCTATGGACACCTTGGCACAGGCGTGGAGCAATGTACGGCTATCCTTTCACCATCCATTCACAAAATCACCTTTCACAATAAATCATTCCTACACATTGGCTAGGGTCTCTTCACTTGTTGTCTATTAAATCTTCACTTCAAGAGGTAATAAACTTCACATGCATAGAATGGATCTCTATGAGTAAACAGATTAGTATGTTACCAAGTGTCTTTTTGGACCTTGTTGATTCTTACTCTAGTCCATATCTCTTCTCACGATTTATGCCTTTGGCTAATCACTTCTTCGTCATGAGGCTTCTAAGCTACATTCATATCATTCACATCATTCTTCTACTTCATTTAGAACATCCATGTGTATAAGATTACTTTTTTCCATGTTTTTGGGCACCTTTTTCCCCTTTCACAAAAAAATCTTCTCCTTCCTTTCTATCATGTGCTTTTAGGCCAACTTACGCTGGGGGCATCCTTGCTTCTTCCCAGCATTTCATTGGTTTATGTTCATCATCATGTTGAACCTATTCATAATGGCCTTAGGTCCCACTTCTACCTATGAAGAGTTTACCTTTGAATACTCCCACCTAATCGTTGAGAAATTTTTACATCTTCACCTTTTGGTACGTATGTGGCCTTATGCCCTCAGTACATCCCATCTATCGCTAGGTACATCCACACTTGATTTTCTTCTGTACATAGTTTCATAAAACTTTCAAAATCAACCAAAACATTCAAATATATTAGAAAACTCGTCAAAAACATTCAAATATGGTTCAAAAAATTTCTACAAATTGAAAATCATCCTACAAGATGTCTCTCTTTGGTTCTCACTTGTTCATGTGTGCGACTTGTGGATCATCTTGATCTACCTCCATTAACAAAATCTATGCTGCTTACTTCATCTATAATCTTGGGCACAATGAGTTGCTTGGTACTATTTCATAGTGCACATTAATTTTCCATCCGACCCAAGCATCCTCCGTTATTCCCCTTGTAGGTATCCTTGCTTGGGACACCATCATCAACCTTGTCATTAATTTACACAGTCGTAAATGAAGCTTGATAGTGAAAACATTACATTATGTTTCTTTGTTAGTTTAACTTGTTTACTTTCTCGTATTACATTACATTTTGTATGTTGCATGGAGTTAGGAATCTTTCACTTTCTTGTATTGCATTGCATTTTGTATGTCAGTGCATTGAGTTGGTGTTTTTAGCAATGGACAATCATTTGTAGTATGGATTTTCATGTCGCTCTACCTTTATCATATGCTTATATTTTCATAAGGACCAATGACGTAGCTCTTATCGCAATATGATGACACCAAAATTGTTCCAATACACAACGGCTAGAGGCTAATCTCTTCTCTCCCCTCCTCCATATTCCTTATACATCACTTTCCTCTCATAGCTATTCTTCCATCTTATTGGGGCATCTTGCCTCTTCCCCATTCTTCTTCTCTATCTCTCATCTTTTTCGATCGTCAATTGACTTCTTTCATCACCCCATCGAAACTCAAGGGGGAATCTCTCCTCCTAATAATATTTCTTCTATTCCTTCAAAATTTTCTTACATGCTATTATCTTTGAAGTGGCGTCACTTATGCCACCCCAAAGAGGGGCAAATGTAGACACCTATAATTACGCCCAAGCAATTTAAATACTTAAATTGCTATAATTATCCCCTTTCTCACAAATCAACAACATATCATCAAAAGCACTCATATTTCCTCTTATTTTCATTAATTAATTACAATACGCTAATTGAATAAGTCACCTATCCAACTAATAACCTAATTAATGACCTTCCGTTAATTATTTACCGCTTCTATCCAAACTAATTAATTATTATTAATTGATTAGCCTTTCCCTTCATTTAACAAATAAATCAATATTTAATTGATTTAATCCCCTTCTAAAAGCCTAAATCGTACTAATATTCCTCTAATGAGCTTCTAGAAGCTTACATCTACCTATTAGTTAATCACCTTTGATTAATTAAAACACCCCAACTCCCATGACTTGCTATGCATAAATTAAACCCTTCTAAAGTAAGGTTACATTTTATTAAGCAACCTTATCCATTCTTAATCATAGTTTACCTTTATCCCACATGCAAAGGGATGAAGTTTTCCTTTATCCATTGGGCTATATAAGGAGCTCTCCTTCACCTTTATACCTACACCTAAACTTCTTAAAAGAGCAAATGCAAATCATATAGAAAAGAGACTAAGAACTTGCCTTTTGTTTTCTTGAGAGGTCGCCATTGTTAAGAGCTAAATCCTCCTATTCTTGCATTCTTTAAGGATCAAACAAAGAATTTTTTGATTTCCATTGGAGCTAAATAGGTCAATTCATTCTTGTTGGTAATCTAGGAGAGTAGAGATGTTAAAATAGCATGGATAGTTTTGATCTCACGTTTTCAAAGTTATAATGTTAGTTTAGATCTTAATTAGTTCTCTATCTTGATGGTGTTTATGTTTTGATTTAGCTAAATTCTAGAACTATTTTAGGTGGTAGTTCTTGTTTCATTTGATTTAGCACTAAGCAAAGTATACATGCACACACTATGGAGAGTCAAGTGGAATATGGTGTGATGACAACTCGATCTCTCGAAGAGGTAGTAAGTGGAAGAAGATGTTGCACTGTGATGTCAGTATCCTTGAGCATATCATCCAAGTCTAAGTCAAGGAAATCAATGTCATGTTGTGGAGGATTATATGAGCCCTTTGAAGAAGCAATCTCGAGGTTTGTGGAAGCAACAAGGGATGGTAGAATCTCCAGGATAGAATCAACGAAATCAGTAGATGCTCGTAAAGGTAGCATGGTGTGCAGGTGAGAATTCAACTGAAGAGTCCTATGGAGGAGAGTTACTAGGAACTGTGATAGGAGAAATACTAAGTTTTGAAGGAGCATGCACAAAAATATGTGTGGGTGGCCCTTTGTAAGAAAAAGTATTGGTGAACTCACTTTCCTCCATGCATGCAAGATCATCATAAGATCCATAACTAGATGAAGGATGATCAAAGTCTCCATGAAAATTCTGAATGAAGGTCCGAGCTCGGTGCACAAACTCTATGAATTTTATTCAACATTGAAAGTCCTCCGGTATAGTAAGACAAAGAATCTGTTTGCCATATCATTCTTGTTCAACCAATTTTGGTGATGAATGTAGTCAATAGGTTCAGGTGCCATCCCAAGAAGATGTGGTAACAAGTTGTACATAATGTAATGATCAAGTATTCCATTCTTCCATTGTAGGTAGTTTCCTGGTCCTAGTTGAACAACGGAGCAATGAAATTCAATGTCCATGACGAGAGGAGCCTCCAAGGAATACAATTTTAACCCCCCATTTTTTCATGACTTTATAGTTTAGTGTGTTGATTACAATCAAATGTGACTGTGTGCCGAGAACCAGTCTTTCACTCACCTTGCAATTAGCGTAATAACGCGCAAGAGTGGAAACAACAATCAAGGTTCGTTGGTGCAATTGAACACCATAAGCAAGCACAAGAACGAGTGTTAACAAGAAGGGGAAGAGAAGGCCTTGTGATAAATAGCATCTCACGTCACATGAAATAATCCCTTTGTTGTAAGACTGTGGCAGACGTGTTCACAAGTCCACAAGCAATAAAAGGGATAGAACAAAGCTCAAGATGATTCAAAATGAGCTGAATTAAGCAATACAAAGACACCCTAGAATGTGGCACTTTATAAAATAGTGTGTTTACAAAACTAATAATCCCATCATCTAGAGTGTGAAAAAACATGCAACTTTGACTAAAGAAGTGCTCAAAACTGAGCAACGAGTCAAAAGTTATAGAAAAAAACAATTCCCGCAACTGATGGAAAAATGCTAATAAGCTTGCAAATGGATTAAAAAAGTTCCCTAAACACATGCAAAGGGTGTCATATGTATGCTCATTGGAAATGGCATCAAATTTTAGATAGGGTTTGTTTTAATTGCGAGGGGGATTAGCCTCTTGCCAACCCTGGACCTCACCCTCCATCTTTAACACTTGAAGGAAGGATAATAAAACAAGAAAAATACCCAAAATTTTTACAATGCCAATTAAATAAATGTGTACACCTTAAAAATTAAAGGGAGATTGATTTACCAACAATCAATTCTAAAAAGGGCTAGGCCCAAGACTCTAAATCTAGACCTGTATATGAAGTCTCTCCCTCTACCAATAGAGCACACATGCTTATACAAGTTTATATAGCATACAACTCATTATTTAAACTTTACTTACCACGTGGGAGGCAACTGAGCCGATGAGAAGTGAGGACCAACAGCTGAGTTGACAAGCCAAGTGGGAGGCAGCTGGAGAGGAGTGGCTTGGTCAAAGTGAGTAGTAGGGAAAACTTTGAAACGATCGGGCAGGTGTCAAGATGTAGAAATTATGAGTGCTACATCCATGTGGCATTGCTATAGGGAAAGGAGAACAAAAGGGTGGATTAAAGGAACCAAGGTTCATACGCATGCCAACAATGAACCTTAGTAGACATAAGAAGCCAATAAATGGGGGTAGAGGAATATCCAGCAACCAATTTCCAACGTAGAGAGGAATAAAGGAATGTAGAACCACACTGAGTGCATGCACAGAGAAGGGAGCTTAGAAGGGGCCAAAGCAATCAATTTGAGCCCACGATGCACAAGGTATGAACCAAACACTCAACACCCGATGAATAACTCCTAACCACTATGTTCAAACCAAACTAAACCTTACTAAGGAGCAAATGCGGAAGAGTTGAAGGAACAAAAACCCAATGTAATGTTGCACGCAAGATCACAAGCGAGGCCTTTGAATGAATGCAAAGAAGACGGGTCATTCATTGCATCTAGTAAACAAAGGTGCAACCCAAGTCCTCGGAGGACCGACTCATGCGAGTCGAGGCAGGGAGAGATTGACACAACAACTAACAATGTCAACCAATAACCACAAAGATGAGCACAAAGCTCGGATTAGTCTAAGTATACACCAGTGAAACCATGATCCAACATGAGTTTGAGCATACAACAAACCGAACCAATGTAGAGAGGGCCGATACACGGGCATGATGCAAGCTTAGAGCATATACTTCCATGTAGAGAGAAACCCGAGCTAGAGTCAAGGCTGATACGGTTCCTTAAGCAGGTTGCAAGGAAAGATGTTCCCAAACAATACAAGCCAAAAAAGTGCAGAGATTGACAAGCTTAAAAAACGTAAATGTTTAAACAATAATCAATGCATGAGTAGGTAAATCCGAATCACAACAATGAACCACAGGTCCACACCAAAGAAAAAACCGAGCTCACGAGAATAGAAGTAATCATGAACTCAATAACATGATAAAGCAAACCAACCAAATACTCTCAAACTTGCAACTACTAAAACCTCAACACGAGGTGAGCAATATAATTCCAAAGTAATAATCAAAAAAACTTGCATAAGGAAATAAGAAGAAACCAGAAGTAATAAACAACTTGATAAACAAAGAGTGCACATTTTACCGAAACTAGCTCTGATACCAAGAAAGAGGGATTCACGAGAACCGATGTTGAAAACAATGCACCACAACGAAGTTGCACTCCGATGGTAACGTCAAGCTCCAACGTAATAAACAAGATTCAAACAATGGAAAGAATATGAAAATAAGAAAACATGTCTGCTCATCCTCATAGATCAAAAAAGGAAGTACAAATAGGGGTGTTGTGTAACCCCCATGCCTAAACAAGGAAAGAATATCAATGACACCACTGATGCATATGACGTGACTAACACATATGACGCCACTAAAGGAGGAGTTACAATTCCAAATAAGGAATGTAAATCCTATGACGCATTGACGCAAAATGACAATGATAGATTCTATGACAGAATCTGACACTTGTCATTTGACTTCCTAAGACCTATGACTCTCACAAGGTGAGATGACTCACCATGTGATGTGGATGATGACTAGGCATGTCACACACACCAACAACATTTCAATGAAAATTGCCTTGAAATGGCGTATCAAAACGATAGGTTCTACGGTGGAATCAAGTGATAGGGGAACCAGAGAGGGTTCATTGCCTATTGAAATATGATTTGTAAGGGTAGGATGGAAGGATGAAGAAGCCAAGTGATGCAAGGCCAAAGGGAAGATGTCACCTAAACTTAAGAATTTCTTGTACTAAGTTGATCTTGCTAAGGTTTTTAAGTTTCGAGGATGGGGTCTTTAGATGAGATAGTTTTGTCGAAAAAAGGTGATTAGCGTAAAAGAGTGATAAGTTACTAGTGCTTTATGACGATTGCCAAAGATACAAGTGAACTCCTAGCAGACTCAAGAAATCATCGGTGATTATTACGAAATTTTTGGGAGGCTATAAAATTTTGAGTTGTGGAGCTTAATTTATTCACAAATATCTTATTTTACAAGTTCGGTTTACACAACAACCGACATTGGTCGGATGATTGACATTGGTCAACTAGTATGAACTAAGCGTCGGTTGGGGTAATCGGCATCAATCTCTTGTGCCTAATTTTTTTAATTTGAATCATGTGATTAGATCTAACCTTTGATTAAAAGTTGATCTAATGGTTATAATTACATAGCTACGTTTCCCTAAGTTTGTATATGCTTATATAATCTTGAAATCTAGGGTTAGAAAGGTTAGATTGTAAAATATTGATCATAATTATAAGAAGGTTTGGAATACTGCGCAGATATTTATTGTATTTCGTCTCAGTAAAGAAAAGATTAATAGATTGGTTGTTTCTTGGTGGACGTAGCCCACATTGGGTGAACCACATTATATCTTGTGTATTTATCTTCTGGTATATTTCCATGTTTTATTGCTTGAATGCTTAATTCTAATTATAGATCTGTATAAAAAAAGTGTGTGTTATCCCCAACAACCGGTATCATAGCTTTTTTGTTTGAGGGTTTTGTGTGTTGATAGAGTTTTTCACGAGGGATTTTTGATTTTGTAGGAGGTGCAACAATGGTAGAAGATGGCAAATACCGAATTGAGAAATTTGACGGTCAGTAATTATCAATTATGGCAGATGTAGGTGGAAGATTATATGTATCGAAATATTTATATTTACCATTAGATGAGAATTAAAAACCTACAAAGATCACTGATAAATAATGAAGATTTTAAATAGAAAGGCTCTGGGATCTATAAGATTGATCCTGGTGACATTTGTGGTTTCAAATATTACTTTTGAAGCAACAAACATGGTAGATTTGATGAAATCATTAGCTAATTTATATGAAAACCAAGTGATTCGAATAAATTTTATTTGATGAAGAAATTATTTAATTCTAAAATGCAATAAGGGGATCTATATCAAACCATTTAAATGATATCCTATCTATTGTAAATCGATTAAAATCGATTAATATTCCATTTGAGGATGAAGTGAAAGAAGTTTTTTTCTTATGCTCTTTGCTAGATAGTTGGGATAACTTGGTAATAGCTATTTGTAATACAACATCTCGCTACTAATATTTTGAAGTTTGATGATGTTGTTAATATAATTCTAAAAGAAGCAATGCACAGAAATTTACATGAGATTCATTATCCAAAAATGCTTTGGATGTAGAAAGTAGGGGTAGGTGGAAGGAGACATCCAAGAGAAAGAATAATGGGAAATCAAAGTCTAAGAATGGAAGATCTAAATCCGTAGGTAGAGGAATAACCTATCGAATTGTGGAAATAAAGGGCATGCAATGAAGGATTGTTGGTTCAAGGAAAACAAAGAGAATGTACCAAGGAAAGTTAAAGAGGTAAATGTTGCATCTACTGAGGTAATGTAAGATTCACTTATTCTCTCCATGGATAATAAAATTGAATCATGGGTTTTATATTTAGGAGCTTCTTTCCATACCACCCCTAATAAGGGTTATTTCAAAAATTATGTCCAAGGTAATTTTGGGCATGTTTATTTAGGAGATGACAAACCATGCAATATTACTAGTAAAGGGGAAGTTCATCTTAAATTAAACAATTGAAATATATGGATATTGAAATATGTGAGGCATGTGCCAAGCCTCAGAGAAATCTTATTTTTAAAATACATCTAGGTGAATCTTGTTCCATGGGTACATTCACAATGACTCTTGAAAGTTACAAAGGGATATCTTGTTGTAGCAAGAGGCAAGAAGGTAGGAACATTGTATTTGTCTACATGTATTATTGATTCCTTTTCTATGTTATCTACTTTAGATTCAGATGCAATCATGTGGCATAATTGGCTAGGACATATGAGTAAAAAAGGAATGAAGATCCTAAAGTAAAAGGGTAAGTTATCAAAATTGAAAGATGTAGATCTTGATTTTGTTGAGCATTTTATATTTGGAAAAGAAAAGAAAGTGATATTCCTTAAAGTTGGGTCAAAAAGAAGGAGAAATAATTGGATCTTGTGCACTTAGATGTGTGGGGACTAGCATAGGTAGCATCTCATGGAGGATCTAAATATTATGTGACTTTCATTGATGATGACACAAGAAATGTATATGTTTATTGTATTAAACGTAAATTTGATGTTATTGAGACTTTTAAAAGATGCAAATCCTTTTTTGAAAATGAATCAAATTTAAAATTAAAATTTCTTAGATCCGACAATGGTAGGGAGTATTCTAGCAAGGATTTCAATTATTATTGTTTAGTAAATGGAATATGTAGAGAAATAATGGTTCTAGAACACTACGAGAAAATGGTGTTGCTTGAAAGAATGACATGACTATCATGGAACGTAAACGAAGGATGAGGATACATGTTGGATTTCCCTTACGCTTTGGGTAGAAGTAGTAAAATGAGTGCAATGTATTTAATCAAATGTAGGCCTTCAAGTACACAGATGATGGAATACCAAAAGAAGCTTAGAGTAGAAAAGAGGTAGTTCTTTCTTTTCTTAGAGTATTTAGTTTAGAAGATTTTGTGCATGTTGATAAAGAAAATAGAAAAAAGTTGGATGTTAAATCCAAGAGATGCACTTTCATTGGTTATGGCTCTGGTGATTCCAGATTCTATTTTTGGGATTTAGAATATTCTAAGATTGTTAGAGTCGTGACATTAAATGGAATGAAAAGAGAATGTAAAAGGATAAAAATTTGATACCCAAAAATGAACCGGTGGAAGAGTTTGTGGAAAAAATGCATTATAAAATTTAGAATGATCATCTATAGGAACCACCTTCGGTGAGGGAAACTGGTCCTGGTAGACATAGTACCGGATCGGCAAATTTAACCGATGTCGGTTAATGAAGAACAGAGGTCACTATTGGTCACCTGACCAATGTCACTACAAGTGACCGGCATCGGTCACCATCATAGGTTCATACAAATTTACGTAATGAGCATATTAAGCCTTAGGCACCCCATATATCAAGTAAGAAGGTCACAAAGGGTAAGAAGACCTCTAAAAATATTTACACCTTCCTTATTTTATCTATTATTCACCGATAGTGGTGAACTAGAAAGTTTTGAAAAAGTAATATAGGATGAAACCCATAAATAGTGGAAGCATGGCATGGATGAGGAGATGGACTCCTTGGAACAAAACCGACATTGGATTTTGTTAAGTCACTGTAAGGTTAAAGGACATTGTAAAAAAATGGGTTTACAGGATAAAGGAAGAAGACCATGGACAAAAGATACAAGGCAAGGCTTGTGATAAAATGATTTATATAGAAAACAAGTATTGAATTTGGTGAGATCTTTTCTCCTGTAGTAAAATTGACTTCCATACATATTATATTGAGTTTAGTTGCATTATAATTTTTGTATTTAAATAAAATTGATGTTAAGATGGATTTCTTTCCCGGTCATTTGGAGGAAGAGATATATATGTAGCAATGCTTGGGTATGAAGTCAAGGGTAAGGAGAAACTTATGTGCAAGTTAAAAAGAGTTTGTATGGGCTCAAGAAATCCCTAAGAAAATTGTATATGAGGTTTCATGGTTTTATGCATGAGCATGGTTACATGAGATGTGAATCGACCATTGTGTGTATTTCAAGAAGCTTGGAAATGGAGGCTATATTATTTTGTTATCAGTACGTAGACAATATGCTTATTCCATGATCTAGTATGCAGACATTGTTGAGATTTAAAAAAAAACTAGCTCATATATTTGCAATGAAGGATGTAGGAACTTCAAAGAAAATCCTTGCATGCAAATTATTAGAGACATGAAGAACAAGAAGTTGTATTTTTCTTAGGAACATTATATAAATAAGGTGTTGAAAGATTGAATATGCAGTAATTCAAAACATGTAAGTACACCTATGGTTGGACAATTTAAATTGATTAAATATTATTTTCCTACATCACATGATTTAAGTCAAGTACATGGCACAGGTTCCATATTATTAAAATTTTGAAGTCTTATGAATGTTATAGTTTGTACTGCATCAAACATTGCACATGGAGTGGGAGTTATGAGTAGATTTATGGCCAATCAAGGTAAAGAGCATTGAAAATCAGCCTAATGGATACTCATATTTTGAGAGGGACATCCAACATGTAGTTACGCTATGCGCAGGGGTAGATAATTATTTATGTGGCTATGTTGATTCGTATATGGCTCGATATTTGGATGGTAGGAGAAGAACCACTAGATATTTTTTTCATAGTAGGTGGCAGGATAATTAGTGTATTTCAAGTTTGCGTAAGGTTGTGGCCTTGTCTATTATAGAGGTTGAGTATGTCATGCAGCTACAGAGGCTAGCAAAGAGATTATATGGATGAGATGGTTCGTAGAAGGGTTGGGAAGGGAGAAAGAATATTGTAGAGTGTACAAGGATAGTCAAAGTGTAATTCATATGGAAAAAAACTCAGCATTTTATTCAAGAATGAAACACATTCAAATGAGATATCACTTCATATACAGGTCTTGGAGGATGAAAAGTTGAAACCGGAGAAAATTCATATAAATAAGAATCCTCATGGATATGTTAATGAAGTCATTGGAAATGGATAAGTAGGAGCTACACTCCACTTTTGTTGGTCTTCGAGTTTGAGACTTAAAGAGGGAGAAACAAGCCAAGGAAATGATCCAAGGATGGAGTTGTACAAGATAGTACAACTATTTTTATCCAAGTGGGATATTATTGAGTTGTGGAGCTTAATTTGTTCACAAAAACATGTTTTACAACTTTTAGATTACAAAGTAACCGACATCATCGGTCGACCAACGTTAGTCGGCCTATTAGGAACCCACATCGGTTGGGGTAATCGACGTCGGTCTCTTGTGCGTGAAATATTTTTATTTAAGTCATGGGATTAGATCTAACATTTTGATTAAAAGGTGATCTAATGGTTGTAATTGTATAGCTATGTTTCCCTAAGTTTGTATATGCTTATATAAGCTTGAAAGCTAGGGTTAGAAAGGTTATATTGTGAAAGATTGATCATAATTGTAAGAAGGAATTCTTGGAGAAGATGAGAGAAGGAAAATTATCAGACCTAAAGAAGGTGTGGAAGATTGGATATGTTAATTGTTTCCACGTAAAGAAAATATTTATAGATAGTTTGGTTCTTGGCATACGTGGCCCATACTCGGGTGAACCATGTTATATCTTGTGTATTTATCTTCTGGTATATTTCCATGTTTTATTGCTTGAATGTTTAATTCTGATTATAGATCTGAGTACAACAAGTGTGTGCTAACCCCAACATAAAAGTCTGAGTTTGATGATGAATAGTTCATTTGTGTGACTTGATTTGTGAATTTGAGAATGTGAGTGAGTGATAAATCCTAGTTCGGAAGTGATGGCATCATCGAGCGTAAAAAAGGAGGCCCACGCAGCAGAGGTAGTAACTTATTTTTGTTGTTTTTTGTTTGGTTTTAGCTATTTTTGAATTTTTTTGCCATTAGGGCATGTATGGAGGGTTTATTTTTTAATCAATGGAATCACTTTGGTGATTCAAGTGGATCACTAGTGATTCATGTAAATTTCTGTGATTTTTCTATTTTATTTGTGATTGGGTTTATTTTTGGCAATTGTGACTGGTTTTTTTATTAATATTTTTGATGAAAACTGTGATGAGGATGGATTTTAATATGTATTTTTATGTTTTTATTTTGGTTTCGATGAATGTCAAAGCTAATCTATCGTAGATAGGATTCCATTGATCCTAGTGGAGGTATGGGAGGATATGTCAGATGAGGATTGGAGACATGTGGAGGAAGTGGGTTTTATAGGGATGTGTGATTATAGATGCATTCATAGATCTCAAGGATTATTGTTGGCTTTGATGGAGAGATGGGATCTAGCCACCTGTACATTTTGGCTAACAACAGGTGAGATTATGATTACTATAGAGGATGTTCATAGGGATTACAAGATTTCCATTCTAAGGAGGGCATCTACTATATTGATGAGATAGAGAGAGAGGATGTTATGACGATATTTTATACGGTTGGTGTTTTAGATGTTAGATACACTTCGGGGTTTATTATCAGTCTTTGTATTATTTTACAAGAGAGGGTTATACTCGGATGGTGATGTTCATGATGGGGATTACATGTTTTACAATATTGGTCATTCAAGCATATATTTTGTGGCTCATCCATATGCTTTACCATATGGAGTGTGGACATGATTGATATATCTGTTCATTTTGTGAGATGCAAGAATGATATAGGATGATCTTGAGAGTGATGGAGGATCAAAAGAGAGAGCTCCTTATAGGTTTACTGTGGGAGATATATTATGGTGACCACATGTTGATTTTCCAAAGAGGCTAGGATTTGAGCATGAACTTGATGTGTTACAACATGAGATGTGGGTGTAGGGAGAGGAGTTTCTATGAATTTTCCACTTGAGATGGAAATTTTAATTGATTAAGGATGTTTCTAATGTCCTATTACCATATAGACGAGATGAGGGAGATGTGGATACTCCCAAGGTAGTTATGGGACCACCTCTTAGTTTACCCGATGAGGAGTGAGTTGTGGTATAGATGAGCATGACGACCGAGTTCCTATAGATGATACTTGATTAAATGACAACTATAGGCAAACACAACTGGTGCTTATCTTTGAGTTCTAGAGGGGATGTCTAGTTCGAGAGAGGGAGGAGGGTGCATGCCCTAGTAGAGGAGAGAAGAGTGAGATTGTTGATGTTAGTGATGATGAGGAGGATGATGGAGATGGGGAAGATCTAAAAGCTCTTGTTGTAAATTTGAAGACCAAGAAGGACATAGTAGAGACTAAGAGAGATGGCTTGTGGGTGGAGAGAGATGACTTAATTGGTGTGCGGGATACCTTGATTAGTGAGAGAGATGGTCTTATAACTGAGCATGATGGGCTCAGTAAGCAATTGGAACATTCCACAACCGACCGAGTTAGGTATAAAAACAACGAAAGACTCTAAAAAGGTCTCTCATTATTATGGAGACATCAGCTTTAGGTGCGGAGTTGGTGGCCCAAGCCCCAGTGTCTATAGTTTGATGGGTACAAAGGGAATGGGTAGCTATGCCCACTATATGTATTTATGAGCGGAGTTAGCTTATTATGAAAACTTAGTGATATGGGGATTTCCCAATGCATTTATTTATGCTAATTATTTAGCGTGGATAGGGGCAACTCCTAGTGTTAGCATGGTGAGTTTGGGTCAGGCACCTCAAGAACCAAATGGAGGTGATGGCGGGTGTACTTCAGGAGGTGATATTTGGGGAAGTGTCGTTTGTGTTAGTGCATTTATTGAATTTTTCCAATTTACTATATAGTTATGATATGTATTGTATTTTGATATGTATATGGCTCTTTTACAAAGCCTTGATGTATAGATTTTGATGTACAGAGGGTATGGAATCCTGATGATGTATTAAGACTTTGATCATGATTATATATGATAACATGGTTAGGCTTATCTTTTGGATTTATTATGATGTGATTTTTATGACTATGTTTATTTTGATGAATGTTAATGTTTTTGATTTATGATGATTATGTGATTTGAATGTGGAATTTTATATGATTTGAATGTTGAATGGTGATGTATTGATATTATTGTGACTTAGATGTGATTCAAATTTTATCAAAATGTATTCTAACTTTTTAAGATAGGAGTAAAAGTGGAATGATTGTTTTGATACTAGATTTGATTCATATGTGATGGGTATAAAGATGGTGAAATCACTTGCATTTTTTTCTTAAAAAAATGTTAACATTAGATTTTCATCGGGACTTTACATATGGGATCTTGGATAAAAGAAATAGAATTATAAGATGTACCTTCCTAGAATGTGTAAGGGGTAACATATGAATTTTATGTGGGAGAAAAAGGTTCTCATTTCCATAATTTCATAGAGAGATACCCCATCTTTACATATTATTTTTGATGCAAACTAATATATGCAGAAGTTTGCTTTGACTAGAAAGATGACCGATGTGGGAAGCTTTCCTAGGATGCTTTGATATTTGATTTTTTAAGGATGATCAATGTAGGAATCCTTTTTACATGGGTAGTCATCCTTCGAGGAGTGGTCTACAATTTTTATTTTTGACATTTTGATATTTGCGAGATAGCCTCCTTCGAGGGATTAGTCTCTAATTTGATAGATAATTATCCTTTAAGGGATTAGTCTACATTGTCTTGAAAATATGAATTAATATTGATTAGTTTTAATTTAAGGGATCAATCTATTATTTTTATAAGATCATTTATAGATGTTTTAGAATTTCTTAATCTGAGGGAAAACCCTAATAGACCATTTCAAGGAGGGGAAGAAATATGTGCAAAAACTAAACATATATTCCCCATAACACGTTTTTTGTTAGTAGATAAGGTTGGATGAATGTAATGATTATGGAGTTCCCATAAGGGGGGAACATGTCCAATTGAAAGATGCGATGAATAGAGTTGTCATGCTCACCTTTAAGGATATTAAGGATAGTAATAGAGAGAGACACAAACTTTCAAAATCATTAAGACGATCGATGGTTGGTTGATGGTGGAATAAGATCTATATTGTGACTAATATCATGATAGTCAAAGGTTAATAGTAGATAGATCACAAGTGCGGGACATTGAAAGTTTCCTTTTTCAAGTGTACCATCAAGGAGGGTAGGTGGTACGCTGCGACCAAGACTTGTGAGTAATAATGTATGGACCAATCCAAATGGGGAAATTTTTCCATGCTTACTCCTTTCTAAGTATTAACATTTTGATTTTCTCTAAGAATAATATCACCTATTTTGAAGTCACGTTTCATTACATGTTTATTTTATGTGTGTTTGATGCGGTCTTGATAGACGTGATGATGTTCAAGGGCTATCAATCATTGTTCATCTAATAAATCTAATCTGTGATAAACGGTCTTGTTGATATTCTTCGTCGGGAATGAAGTCTTTGAGAGAAACATGAAGTCATGGGATTTTAAATTTAAGGGGTGGAACAACCTTAGAGTTGATGACTATTGAAAAGGGAGTAGCACCTATATTATTATGGATGGTAGTATGATAATAC
The DNA here is from genome assembly GCA_018340775.1 of Taxus wallichiana var. yunnanensis. Taxonomy (NCBI): domain Eukaryota; kingdom Viridiplantae; phylum Streptophyta; class Pinopsida; order Cupressales; family Taxaceae; genus Taxus; species Taxus wallichiana. Next base: position 533,544,881 of record CM031243.1, read on the forward strand.
CAAAGAGAAAACATGATCTGGATATGTCAGCTTTATGCCCGTGTCATCTACTTTTTTCATGAGTATTTTTTTCAGTGTTTTTTAGAGGCTTTGACCTGTCCATTTACTTGAGGATAGTATGGTGATGAAAAGATAAGTTTAATGTTGAAGGTATCATAGTGTTTCTTAACATCCTTGTATTTGAATAATTTTTCATTTTCTATGAAAATTTTATGGGAATACCAAAGTGGCATATGATGTGTTGATAAATGAATTCAATGACTTTGTTTTATTTAATTAAGGTTAAGGGAATGGATTTAACTCATTTTGTAAAGTATTCGGTGGCGGTGATGATAGAGTTATGTTGTTCTGATGAGAGAGGTTTGATAATGACAATGAAATCTTACCCCCATCATTGTCGAGAAAGGCCATAAGTCATGAGATGGTTGTAAATCTCAACTAGTAACATGGATGAGGTTTGAATGTTGTTGACATTTGACACATTTCTTAACATATGCACAACAATCTTGGTTGATGGTAGGCCAATAATAGCCCAATTGTAAGACACATTTAGTGATAGTGGTACCATTGAAGTGTCCACCGCATATACCATCATGGACTTCCTAGATGTATCTAATAGATTCATGTGATTAAATATTTATTAGTAAGAGACCATCAAATATGTGCTTGTAAAGGATACCACCTATAATGATGTGATGTGTAGCATGTTTGATAAAATATATTTTAGCATTTTGGGATAGATAAAAGGGATTTTAGATTTTGAAAGGTAGTCAAATAACAATGTGTACCAAATATCAACAATTGAATTATTACGATCACGTGGATAGAGGGGAGTTAATTTTATGAGATGGTTCATCTAAAATGTGGATGAAAATGAAACATTCGGAGCTATTAGATAATTCTTCAAATAATAAAGGTATGAGGGCCCCTAAAGAAGCCATGGTGTCTACAAACTTATTAGAGAATCGTGATCTGTTTGAATGGTGTAATGATCGAAGGATTCAAGGAGAAATTCAAAATTGGTATTATATTTTTGTAGGATTTCATTTTCACATTTATATTATCCTTTAATTTGATTAATGATGAGTCATGAGTCTCCATATATTTCTAAGATTTGAACGCCTAACATGATGGCATTTATAAGACCCATTATTAAATTTTCTTATTTGGCCATGTTATTAGTATATTCAAAGTTAAGTTTGAATGATAGAGGAATAGGATTCCCCCACGGGAGCTTTGATGATGATACTAGCACCTCCCCTTGTTGGCATTTACATCCATCGAAGAAGAGGGTCATTTTGGTGGGAGTGAATTTGTGTTCATCGATGGTGGTGATGGATTCTTTGGGAAATTAATGATGAGGAAGTTGAGTGTCAAGAAGATAAGTCATGGAAATATGTGCAATGAGTCGTTTGGTTCATATTGATACCAACAGAATCAAATGGGACATGTGTAGATTGAGGATTGAAATGGCCTTCTCTCTAAGGGCTTGGATTTCTAACTTTCTAGCCATGGTGAAGGATTCGTCAAAATTATGGAATGTGTGGATCTAGAGGGTAGATGAAATGTGATGGGAACATGATTGAGAAAAAAATCAATTAGATCTAATTGAGGCATTGAGAAAGCACTAATTGATTAATAATGTTTTCCACCCCAATGACGAAGCCAACAATGGATTCGTTTTCAGATTGTTTGATGGTAGAGAGGTCAAAAATGGTAATTTTACAAGTAATAACATTGATAGTGAATTACTCAAGAAATAACAGGGCTAGCTGATGCATGAAAGAAAATAAAGCTTGTTGAGGGAGGGAGTCAGACAAACCTAGGCATGTCCTACCAATGACATAGGAAAGGTTCTAAGCATGAGATCATGATCGTGGATGATGAGATAAAATGAGTTTCTAAAGGCTAGTATGTGTTGCTAAGGATCCTCCTAGCCATGAAATATGGTAAATTACAAAAATTCTAATGTGATGATAAGGATTATATGGTACTAATGGATGGATGGGTTCATTACAAACCTGATCATAAGTGAGGACGTGTATGGTTCCTATGGTAGTGACTTCCAAATTTTCTAATATGTTCGATAAAGCTGACATGGGAACATTTTGTAGGAGTAGGTGTGAGGAATTAACATGTGAGTGGATTAAAATATGATTGATTTTATTGATGATGGGAGAGAGTAAGATGGTTCCCGTTATTGATGGGCTTGATGTGGAGGTTTATATGAGGTAGATTGTGAAGGTGTCGATTCCAATGTAGGTTGTGATAAAGGGATGTGGGGAGACCTATAGGAAGATTGGATATGTTTTTGTTGTTGGATGAGAGGGGTTAATTGGGTCTAGGTAGGGATGTGTGTAGGGTTTGGGATGTCCGAGGTATCGAGAGAGGCATTGAAGTTGAGTTAGGTAAATTAGATAAAATATGGGGTACATTAATATTTTGATGAGATTGTGATGAAAGAAGGGATGTGGAAAGCATTGATTGATGAGATGCACATGAAATAGGATGAAGAGAAATAGTTTGGAATTAACTTGATTGTGAAGGATTATCATAGGGTTGTTGAAAGGGATTGTTGTAGGTTTGTAAGATTGGTTGAAAGGTACAAGTTCCATAAGGGAAAAAATATGGTCCCAATGGTTCTGGGAAAATGCAAGAGCTAAGTGAAGTTGAGTGAGACATGATAGGTTGATGAGATTGATAAGGATTAGGTCCTGTGTAGGGGATGTTTTGAAATTGATTGGGATGAAAATATGTAGAGGTAGTGGACGAAGAAACTGAAGATGATTGTAAAAATAACGCATAAGGGGTAAAATAATATGCTAATGTAGAGGGTTGATCCATATTAAATGATAGTTAACTGACGATGACACAAAAATCCCTAAGAGAGCTATAGATGTTATAGACAAGTAAAGGTAAGAATTTTAATTATCTTCATTGGAATTTAAATATGGGGAAGATGCTCAAATGGAAACTAATGATATGGTTTTTCTAAGGATGGTTTCTTGTTTGTTTAAGGATGGAGTCCTCATATACCCAAAGGTACATGAGGCCCGAATCTATGTTGGTGCCATTACGGTCTTGGTATTAGGCCTACCCCCTCACTTCACGATCCCACAATGATAAGAGAGTTGGGTGCTTAGCCAATGTACCAATAACTATTTATTTATACTCACCTTAACACCAAGTCAACTTCCATATTGGGTGATGAAATCCCAAGAGTTTCACCTGGTTAGGAATGTTTTGATACAAATTGTGTTTGACATGGTTTTTGTGTGTGTGTGGGGAATATTAAGTGAATGCAATATATTAACCTTCTAATTAAACTATGTGATTAAGAAGGATGAAAGGTTCATTTTAATCCCAAAAGAACGATTGATTTCGATGAAAAAACAAGCAAAAATGAAATGCTTAAAAATAAAAATAAAATAAGAGGACTCACCCTAGAATGCTTCCTTTTACAAAATTTACATTTTTATTTTCTTTTTTAGCACAACAAAAGCTCATAAGAAAAAGTCCCTAGCGTAGAAACCCGCAAGGGTTAACAAGAGAGAAAAAACAAGAGAAAATTGTGTTAGAGGATGACCGATGTAGTAATAAGAAGCAATACATAGATCACTAGTGTTGACAGAATCATTGACAATTTGACTAGATCACTTGAAGTTATAGAGCGTAAAGGCCTAAATTTTTTTCTTATAAAATTGAAATGAAAGAAAATGGGACAAGTCCCACCAAACCATGCCAGAATTTTCAGAGAACTTTTTTCTTTCCTACTTTAACTTAATAAAATGAAATAACAAAAACAAATTGACCTCGAGAAGACGACGGGGTTTACCGATACCCACGATGATGGATGTTGATACTTGATGGATGAATGATGTCAACAGATCCAATCGTACATAACTCCTTCTTTCCAATGGGATAAGCTACCCGCAAGGTAGAAAGACTCGAAAAAGATAGGATTAGATAGATATATGGCGGATTTCCCTGGTAAAGTTCAGCCCCCATAATTCAATGGAATTCCTTGAAAATATGTCAATCCGTGTTCAAGAAATCACTTTGATAATGATAAGATTAAATGATAAAATAGATGATATAACTAAAAACAAAGAAAAAGTGACTAACGTGGTTCACATGGCTATATGATGGTCTAATGGTGATACCCGATCCAAAGGGAGTCTAGGAATCACAAAATGGCTCAAAGGAGTAAGGATGTAGATAGTTGTGTACTCACAAAGTTGAACACGATGACAAATTTGTTTTAGATAATTGATAGAATGTTAAAGATGACTCAAAGGAGCTTGATATGACTAGAGAGACACTTGAGGGGCCTTGTGGTAATAAATTATGTGATCTAGATGTCTAAAAAGCAAGCTTAGGGGTCAAAACACGCGTTTTTGACAAGAATTGTCAGCAATTTTGTTTGAATCATTAGTGATTCTAGCGAATCGTTAGTGATCCCGATCGGTAACTAATGATGTTTATGGGTCTTCAACAATCATTTCTGCGACTCGGATATCGTCAATGCGATTTTGGTGAATCACCAATAAATAGTTGTGAAATTATGGAGGTCGACAAATGGACAAAGATAGAACTCAAAAGGGATGCTAAAAAGGTTGATTTAAGCTTGTAAGTGATGTGTAATAATATAATGAAGCAAGGGAAACCACTTACCTTGTATAAATTGATGAATGAAGATCGAAAGTGATATTACCGAGAGATGGAGATTGTAGATGCAAGAAGATTGTTGAGTTGATTCCTGGACATATGAATGACATTCATAGGATGAAGAAGAGATTCTTGGTGCCTTGAATGTTTTTGGGATGATCTCTAGCTCTGTGATAGGGATATGATACAAATAAAATGTGATATAAAGTCCTTAAGAAATGTCCATCTCATGAAGCTAACCTTAAATGGAGGAGTGACACTTGTTTATATAAGGTCGCTAACAACCAAGGAGAATTACTAGTGATTTTGTTTAATCATTAGTTATACAGTTTTACGGGAAAAGGTTGAAACTAATACCCAAATAGAGGTTTTTGTTTCTTTTGCAAAGGGTATGAGTTGGAAAGAGGTAACATGGGTTATGGAGGTTGTGAAATGGTTGAGAAGTTGTTGATTTTGTTTTTTTTATTTGATTTTGGTTTCTAAGTGGTTTTGGGTTGTTTTAAGGTTGGAGTAAAATAGGATTTTACCGTTGTAGAATAAAATTTATAGGGTGTGGGAAGATGTTTACATGGAGTAAATATTGTGCAAGGATTTTAGCCTTAGGATAAGTTCATATAGATTAAGTAATGTGAGTCAAATGACTTGATTTGATTTAATATTATTTGCAAAGACAATGTATGTGGTCATGAAAATTAGCGGTGCTAATTTTAGGTGTCTCAGATTACTAAATGGACATCAAATCCAATGTCGAGTATAAAATTCAACAACTCACTCCATTACAATTTTGGTTGCCATTATATGAGGAATACCTCTTGACATAATTAGATATGATCTATAGATTCTTTGAATTAGAATTATTTTTAAAAGTGTATTTTAGGTATAAACTACTCATTACATGTACTTAATTTATTTGCACTTAAGTTAGCTTGTATAAAAACTAGTCAAACACACCCATTCACATAGTTTAAATATACTTCAAAATCAATCAAAATTATTTAAAGCCAAACAAACTATTTAAAATGAAGTCACCTTTTGGTAACGGATTATATTATTAGATTTTATGTCATTTTAAATATATCTTATTAATAATTATAAGGTAGAGAAATGTAATTACCATACACCCATCACCATCAACATTTTTTAGTAGATCAAAATAACGTAATTGTTTGTCTCTATTAATCCTCTACCCTCTTTGCCCATTTTTAAACAATTTAGTACATCATAGCCTCGATTTTTTTCTTTGTATAAATGATATTTGAAACTCAAATTATTAAACAAATAAGAGCTATTTAATTTTAATAGATTATTTAATATAAAAATCAATAATTACATATTATTGTGAGAGAGACAAATATTACTGAAGTATTACTAAATGACATTTCTATCATCACAGTATGGACTTATCAACTGAAATTTCACAAATTCTCTTAACAATTATTATTGAAGATAGACACACATTTTATAAATGTATTCTCCTCTTACAAGTTATCTAAGAGAAAATCAAATTTCAATGAGAAATGAAATATTCATATAAAACAAGCTTAAAAATTCTCTTAAAAAATTACACTAAGTCAAAAAAATTGTGCCTTGCTTGGAGAAGTTTGGTACTTTATCGTACATTAACTATAATGATATTTAAATATGTGGAACAAGCTTAAACCTCATATATTTTTATTTACTTTTAACGAAATGTATTATTGAACAGTCGAGAGCTATACAAATATATATCATAAATAAGCTCTCACACAACACATATAGACAGCACTATATATTTTATTGTTCAAACTTAATTAATACTTGAAAAAACAGAATTGTTGGGGTGTTATAAATAATAAACAACTGTAAGATATATACCATCTATCCTCAACATATGATATGGCATTTAAAATACTTTCTCTTATCCCATTTAATTCGTTGGTGTTTTCATGTGGTTGATTCCACCCACATTTGTCATTTAAACCCTAAAACAAAAATAATGCACGAGTTCCATTTCCCACATGGTCTATAAATTTAAATAATTCACCGTTGCATTCACTAAATCTGTCACGTTTTGGGTGCCGTTTTATTGTTCTCCCTAGCGACCAAACGGTTTGCGTTCATTTATTTATAGCCACCATTGTTAATCACTCCCACAGAAGAAGCAGGCTGGGGTCCTTAGAGCCGCTACGGCGGCCTCATGTAATGGCGTTTCCTTTTCCAGCGCAGGGTCATATGAATCCAATGATGGAGTTTTGCAAGAGGCTCGTTTCTAAAAACCTCCTTGTGACGTTCGTCACCACCGAGGCAAACAGAGAGCGCATGATAGAAGCCCAGGATGCAGGGCCTTGTGTTTTCATGATCTCATCCGGATCGAAACAATTTCAGACGGCCTTCCTTCAGATCTCGACCGGTTCAAAGACCCAGCCATGTTTTTGGATCTGTTACGTAAGGTTGGAGCTCAAACCTTTGAGAAATTGATACAGAGGCTCAACGCTGAAGGGGATTCAAGTGTTTCTTGCATTGTCTATGATTCTTTCATCGATTGGGTTCCTGAAATAGCAACCAAGTTCAACATTCCTTCGGCATATTTCTGGACGCAATCCTGCGCAGTTTACTCCATATATTACCATTATCATAAAGGATTCGGTACGTTTTCCTTGATCTTTATCTATTATGACGTGAAAATTTACCTCCTAATTTTTAATTTTTTTGCTGACATCTTGTAAACCGTTAATCTCTACCAGTAAAATTAGTGGAAGAAACAGAGAAGGCAAGTAACGTGAGCATAGAGGGACTTCCAGAGTTGCGTCCACAGGACCTGCCGTCGTTTCTACATCCCTCCAATCCCCACAAAACAACTCTGCGAACGGTGTTGGACCATTTCAATACTATTTCTCACCCCACATGGATACTCGGAAACTCCTTTGACGAGCTAGAAACTGCAGAAATCAAATCTATGGCCTCACTCGTTCCAATCGTAACGGTAGGCCCTCTGCTTCCCTCCGCGTTCTTGGATGGAAATAATCCAGAGGACACAGATGTGGGCGCCCATATGTGGAAAACAGTAAACTGCATAGACTGGCTCAACACAAAGGGGAGTTCAACTGTTGTATACATTTCTATCGGCAGTCACAGTGTCCCTTCAAAAGAGCAGATCAATGAAATGGCCCAAGGGCTGAAGGCCAGTGGACATTCCTTCTTGTGGGTAATCCGTCCTGACCACAAAAAAGAAGAAAGTGCTGGTCTAAAAGATTTACCAGAGGGGTTTCTTAAGGAAACTGCAGAGAGAAATTAGTATTGCCATGGTGTCCACAAATGGAAGTACTTTCTCATCCTTCAGTAGGCGTGTTTATGACCCACTGCGGATGGAATTCTACGCTAGAAAGCCTCTGCTCAGGGGTCCCCATGCTGGCAGTTCCTCAATTGGGTGATCAGACAACTAATGCAAAATACATAGAAGATGAATGGAAGACAGGGATAAGACTGAAGATGAGAGGGGATGGACTGGTTGGGAGGGAGGAAATGGAAAACGCTATCAAGGAAATTATGGAAAGTGCAGTGGGTATTGAACTGAGAAAAAATGTTTTGAAGTGGAAGACACTAGCTAAGCAGACAATGGGGAAAGGTGGATCTTCCCATAGAAATATTGAAGCTTTCATTGAAGAGGTCACGAATGTCTTCGACAGAACGCTTAGCTAAGTCACATAGCTGCTGTTACCTTTGGATTTTAGTTTTAGTCCGTCGAATTTTCAACGTGTATGCCCACAAATGTGCTGAAACTAGATGTTAATTTCACTCTTTGACAATGAGTTTTTCTATTTATTTTATGTACTAAAGCTAGATGTTATTTTGTGTTGCAAGTCTTCGAGTCATCATTACATATGAAGACATAATGTGTGATTGGAATAGAGTCAAATTTAATGGACAAATTGTCGTGCTCACCTATGTTTCAAATAAGGTGATAGGCTTATTAGTACCTGCCGCATAGGATACTATTGTTTTTGCCTATTGCTATTAATTCACATGGCACTGCGGTTCAATATAGATATTGTAATGTTTGGGTAAATATTTACTTTAACTATTGGTGGTCTGAGGTAAATGTTTCAATTCCCTCATCGATGATTGGTTGAATCTTGTTCTCTCATTGCCCAATTTCAGTCGAGCGTCCATGGCGTATATGTCCATTTTAATAAAAATTTCTTTGCCTCTTCAAATTTGACATGTATCTGAGGTACTTTTGTAATTTTTCCCTATTGGTCATTGCAGCAGCCAATGTTTTGTGCTATGAGATTCCCACGTGGCTTTCTCCATGCAGCAACCTGTGTACATGGCAGTGTCCGAGGGAAGAAGGATTTGGAGATATCATTTTCATTTTGTTTTGAATCTGTCCACAAAGGCGGCTCGACTGTGGAAGATGTGAGTACGCTGAGGCAGGGTTCTCTTCTTGTTTTCTTTTCATTTCCTGTTTTCATTTATCCTACTTAATGTATGTCGTAGATGCAGGGGAAAAAGTAATGGTTGTGTTCAATTGCTGCTAGGTTTTTCTTGTTTTCCCATGTTGTCCCGAGAAATTGCAACCGTTGTATGGATCTCTGACCCCCATCGATCTCCACCCTGTTCCACTTCCCATAGGATGTGTAGATCTTCTTGTTTTAAATTTATTTATTTAATATAACCCATTTGGGGCCTTTTGGCTTGCTCATGTCCGTAGAAGAAAATGTAAAGAGGCTTCATTTTGTTGAATGACCAGCCACAAAATATTTTTCCTCTTTTTCCATTTTCCATTGTCTACTTTAGGCTAGATATAGATTCTCTAGGGGCCCTCTAGAGAGAAGACGAAATGCCAAAAGAATGGACTACTGGGTTTGATTTGGAAAGAGTATTGTAGAGCTTTAAGGATGCTATTTATTTCAGGGCATTTAGCATTAACATAGACATGTTGGTAAATAATACCCCAAACATCGTGACTTGTCTGACAATCATCTCGATTAAAATGGATAGGCTGGAATTCCATATTGCCTCTCACTTAAATGACTGTTGCATCAAATTTTGGACCAAATATCTCCTAGTTATCTCCTGTAAAAAAGAAGCCGAACCTTTTAAAATAGAATGGCATTTTAGAAATGTTTATTACTTGTTATGGTAAATGTGAAGAGGCTATTACTTGATGTTTATCATACTGTGTTGGCCTTAGCAAGGATACACATATGCTTGCATCCAACTTTTAACCTCGACTTAGGTAAAATTTCAAGTAGAGTTTTCTGTAAGCAAGTAAGCTGCAATAGAGGCTTTTCATTGTGAGAATTTTGGAGTAAGATTGAAGGCTGGAAAGTTGACCTAAATCACACTTCCAATAATCAATAAAAATAAATGTAATTAGGACTCTGTTTCTTCCTTTGTTTTTTGATTTTGAGAAAAGAGCAATCGAAATATACCCAATGAAATCAGATTGGTGGAATAGTTTTGGGGATAACACTAATGTTTCCTGAAAAAGATACGACTGAAGGTTTCCTTGAACACCTAAATGATATTTCATCCCACGTAATTCCCAATGGAATTGGAGGTAGAGAATTCTATTCCCATTTCTTTATGTCCTTTTAATAAGGAAAGTGGCACTTTCACACATGATGTGGGCAGAAAGAAAACACACACATGGTGTATGCAGAAAATCTAGTTTTTCAACCTTCTCCTAACTCAAGATTACTTCCATTACATGGTGATAATAGCCGAAAAAGCCAAGACAGTGTTTATTTAGAGTTTATGCCTATTGAAACAAGGGAGTTTTTTTCCTTTCTTACTCAAGTTAAGATGCATAGATTCCATGGCTGATAGATGATGTCATGCAGATTAGCATGGCTACTAGATTTTAGGAAAACTCAAGTGTCCCTCAACCAATTATGGATTCAAGTGGCTTAGTCTTTTAATCTATGTATGTTGCGGTTTTTTTCTCGTCATAACAATGTCAAGTCTAAATTTGGAAACACATTTGCATGACCTCGTGGAAAGGATCCATCAACTCTGTGATGCTGAAAATTTCTAGCATGCTCTGTATTTCCGGGACCTATCATAATGCCTTTAAAACCAGATTCCATGCGACCATGACCCTTAAAAGGGGATCGGGATAAACTTCTGACTTAGGAATCAGCTGATTTGGTCCACTAGACAAGATGTAATCATGAATGGTAAAGGAGGAGGGACAACTGCAACTGGATAAAACGATGGTTTAGATTAGCAACAGCAGTATGCCTGCCACTTGATTTCTGCGTATTTAAAGATGATGTGAGATTCTGAATATTGTTTCCACTGCCGCTATTTGGTTTTGTGGATACCTGTAAAAAGTAACAAGAACCTTAGATATCTAAAATATTTTAGTTGATCTGACGGATTTTACACTTTTTTAAGAAATGATCCATTCAGCATAATATAAAAGTTTGTTATCTGCAGACATCTTAAGGCCCAAATGGATGAGGCTAGATTACTGAATTGGTAGCCTGAAGCTTGTCATGTCCATATAATAATCAATATTAATAACCAAGACAAACCATAAAAACTATTAAGACCTTGGTTCCTTGAGATCTCTTAAACAAGAGTTGATGAAAGCTGAAATAGTAATCTTAATAATTGGTTGGTAAATAGGACGTGTAAAAAAGTCTTAAAACTGTTCAAATTCAGAAAGTGTTGCATAAAAACACACTCCAGAGGAGGGAGTATTAATATATGGAGGAATCGGTTCTAAGAGGTGGCCACCGTATCGAAATTATTATTTGCAGTAAATGTATAAGTTCTAGAGGCATCCACTGTTACACCTACCATACTAAGTGGAAGGGCAGAGAAATTTTTCTGCACCCCATCTTTGAATTCAAATCTTTTTATGGGTCAGTTTTTGAGCTCTGCCCCTCACTGTTCAAATCATAAAAATCCACATATGAATTGGATAAACAGAGATAGGAATCATAGAGATATGCCACTGTAGTAGTCAGCTTGTAAATTATGTTATGGAAATCACATAGATAACAATCATAACCTACAGATGTCTTGCAAGGCATGAAACCAAAACCGCTAGCCATGTGTTAGTTCTGAAGAGATGAAGGATGCTAACACATCAATCAGTTGACTTGCACTCCAAAACCTGCTTCTGGATCGGCGAACGTTTTAGCTTAGGTTCTCCTTAAGCTTTTCTAGCTTCATAGTAATCTTCACCTGTTAATATGGCTTATTGTAATCTTCCAATAATCTGTACATTTCATTGCCAAGCATTAAAAACAAAGTATTCTCATAAAATGCATAAAAAGGAAATGTAGCTTACTATTTTATGTTTACAGTGAATCAAAACTTAGGTCATTGTCCCTAGTACAATTTAGTTACAAAATCTTGCCGACCCAGAGTCTAATGAACTTGTTTTTAGCCTGCTCTATATAGCTAATCTTCTTCAAGTTGTTCAGTTCTCATTTTCAAACTACTGCTCCTAAAAACTGTTTTATGCATCCTCCTAGTGGTATGCTTACTCCAGCAAAGTCAATTATAACAACTGGTAAGTTGTCTTCAACACTAACAAAAAATGTTAGCCAAGGTTTTATATACACATTCCTAAAGATTTATGAAATATTAGTGATCATATTTTCATACGGGATATGTAATTTGACATTATTCGATAGCTCTGAAATGACACTTACCTTGATACTCTATTTTTTGCTTTACAAGAAATTCACAGATATTGACTGCTAATGCACGAATTGTTTAATGTTATATTTTTATTTACTGTGTCATATTCAGGGACAACTATCAGAACGTTTGCAATTGTTGTTACCTTTACATTGGCAATTAGATGATAAGAATAACATCATTTTAAAGGTTAGTAGTTTCACAATTTACTATATGCCTATATATGGTTTTCCCCATCGATTTGTATTAACGTTGTTCCATTTCTTCCATGCATAGACCTACATATACATCTTCAAAATGTGTCTTTATAATCATCCTCATTTTCTTATGTTCTATGCAATATATTTGGACACAGGTATCAAATTCTCATAACACCCCAACAAAACTGTAAGAAACTTCCATTACTTTTACGTGTACATTTGTGAAGGTATGTAACAACATCTACAATATATTTTCAATTTGATTTAGCTTCATACAATACATGCACATTTGAATTTTATAGAACATTACATTGGTTACTATAGCTATTCAACTTGAGGTTACGTAAGTCGTTACAAAATGGGTAAAATTGCAAAGCATATAGAAACAAAGTTTAAAAATTTACATTTGCTCAAAAAAAATTGCGCAAGGAAAACAAAGTCATAATAATATAGAAAACCACAATAGGAAATATAAAACAACTTGCAAAGCCGCTTTGGTTTCTAAAATAGTAACAGGACTTCACAGTAATAAAGATGCAAATGACAAGGAAGTAATTAATGCTGAAACATATATACCACAAAATATGCCATCATTTGTTGACATTGAAAGTGCATTGCAATATGATCATCTATTTCAAAGTACATCATTCAATGACAACCCGTGTGATTGTCTTTTTGACAAAATTCAAGTATTGTTGCATTTTCAAAGATAATGTAAATTGAATCACGTATGGGTACAATAGACTATTTTAAATCATGCTTAAACAATAGGGACCCAACAACAATATCATCATATGAAAATGAATTGCATGTTGATATGCTTTACGATTTGCATAGGATATATGACAAAGACACTTACTTGCGTAGGATGAGGCTTTTTGCAAATGAAAATAGAGATGGCATTGAAATAGGCCTATGGGGTGATACATTTTGTATCCATTAGTTGTCTAAATGGCTAGACATTTCAATTTGTATATGGTCACTCACCCACAAAAGAAAATACCTTCACTTTAACAAAGAATCATTGACACCACCATATTCAATATTATTTCATGATAGAAACCCAACTTGTGGCCACTATGAACCTTTGTTCTGTACCATAATAATTCCACAACAAATTCTAGATATCCATACAAAGTTATCGCATACTTGTAATGATCTACCTCATATTTGGAATGCCATTTCTCATGAAATAGAAAGCTATGGCCTTTTAAAAACATGTGCACTTAGTAATGATTGTGGCGAAAGCATGTTTTACGCAATTAGTCTTTTGACAATAGAAAATTTTAATGCATTATCTCTTCGCGGTATACTTGCTGGGAACACGTGAAACCAAATACAAAAGTTGTAGCCTGATTGCAAAAGAATAAATTCTTAATATGCATAAAAGAGAGGGTGGCTTCTTTCTAGTAGGTGTGAAACAATAGTTGCTTCATCTTTGATTTTCGAGGAAAGACTTGCTGATCTTTCTCTTTAGGTTTCTTTAAAAACTGAAATGTTTTTAGCAACTTAGTATTTATATGGTTTAAATATTCCTTTGAACCATATGGATTATCTATTTCCTTTAACTTTCTTTGATATATAGATTGGTTACTTTTTAAAAGGGTTGGATTTAAACATGTAACTTTTTTAAGTCCGAATGCATTGTTGTTATGGGACTTAAGCTTGAGGACTCTTAGTGACATGGTCTTTTTCCATTTGAGATAATCTACCCTACCACTCTACCATCCAATATTGTGAAACGAATTCTTAGATTTTGGGTTACTTGAGTGGATAATAAGCTGGACCTCTTGCTTTAGTATATGCATTGTTCCTCTCTCACGTTTTGTGATGTAATGAAAAATGGTTTTTCAACCTAGGGATATAGTATCTAATTTTGTTGATGATAGCCAACATTATTATGGGCACCTCTCGTGCTTAATGGAATATGAATGATTTAGGGTTTAGGCTTTAGGGTTTTAGGCTTTAGGGTTTAGGGCTACGTGTTTATGTATCTGGTATATATATTTATCATAGTTACCAGAGATTTAAGTCATACTTCCCGTCACAAAACTATATCTACATCTTCTAGTGGTGACTCATAACAAATTTATATATAATATCATAAAGGTGCCCTTATTCATTTACTTCTATACCCCGATTAGGAATGGCATCCCGATATGCTCCCCGCTCTATACCTCCATTTTTGGTATATCGTATTTATATATATAATAGCCATGACCTTATTCTCAGGGGGCATGATATATATATGCATAGCCATACATGTATCCTTACCCTCTAGTATCTCCTAGCTGATATTTATATATGTAGAGTTATTTTTTCTACAAAGTGTCTCCTGGTGACTGATATTTATGTATGTATAGTTATCTGTTCTAAGATGATAGATATACAATCTCTATATGCATGTCTCTATATTGAATTCCCAAAGAGCCCCTTGTTAGAAGTAGTTTAGGCATGCCTCTGTGTGTATTAACTTCTTAGCTGTTCAAATTCTGATGACGTGTATAAATATGCATGCATGCTTTCTTTGTTCTAGAAATGGTAGATGTACCGTAGCATATGCATATGCCTATGGATATTGAAATCCCAAATACTCACTTGTTAAAATTAGTTTGAACATGCACCTGTATGTTTATACTTCTTGCCACTTGGTTATGCAAATGCCGATGATCCCTGACATTCGTTGTAAGCATTGAAATTCCCTACATTCTGTTAGAAATATTGTAAGCATTGAAATTCGCTCTACAAAGTGTGACAGTGGTGATGGATGTTCATGATGTATATATTTCATTGTAAGCATCAAACTCTCAATACCCACTTGTTTGAAGGAGTTCATGCATGATATAACACCGTGTTTATATGTTTCTGTATATAATTTTTTTTTCTGGAAATGTTGAGAGATATTCAATATATACGCATATGCATATGTGTATTGAAACTCCCAATCGTTGCTGCTTAAAAGTCATTTTAACATGCTATATGTAAAATTTTGATATGTACATCCGTGCTTGTATTTCTCGGCTGCACAAAATGGCAAGAGGTATTTATTGTGTAGATTTTTTGCTTTACGCATTGAAATTCCCAATACCCACTTGTTATTATTTACTATTTTAGATATCCTATATGTAAAATTTTGGTATATACTTCTTAGTTGTGTAAATGGTAATTGAGTAAATAATTTGTATATGTTTTGCTGAAAACATTAAAATTCTCAATAACTACTTTTTGTAGAAGTATTTTAAACATCGTGTGTGTGTGTGTGTGTGTGTGTGTGTGTGTGTGTGTGTGTGTGTGTGTGTGTGTGTGTGTGTGTGTGTGTGTGTGTGTGTGTGTGTGTAATCGTGTATCTGTGTTCTGCGTATGCGTATCGTGTGTGCATATAAAGATTAGCCATGCAGATATTAATGGATATGAAAAAAACTTTATCTCGAAAATCAATAATTATTATTAACTATCTTTTAATCAATTGTTTGATTGCCTACATACATTAAATCGCTTTGGGAATGTCCTACTATGTGGCATTTGAAAGGTACATGAAAAGTTTTGCATCTTTTTAAAAAGACGTTGTCTTTACCCGCTAACATATGGCAACGTATTTTGAAATTTGTTTGTTTTCTTTTTCCTTTTTCAATAGAAATCTATTTTTACATCGCTCGCTCAAGGCATTCTACCAAATAGCTTCATGTGAATTTTCAAAAATTCATATTTTATATATCCCGCAATCATGGCATTCCATGAGCCCACATTTGTTTCAAGAATTTTATCAAACAGTTGACGTGCCTTGTCTATGCTTTCACATTTTGCATACATGTCTACCGTGCAATTCAACTACATCACTAAAATTCCTCTATCCATTATGCTTTAATGGATGTCCATACCATGTGAATGTTTCTAAGTAATTATAATGCATTTTCAACAAACCCATTTTGTATATCCCGCAATCATTATTGTCAATGATACAACATTTTTTTGAGGCATTATGTCGAACAATTCATGTGGCTTGTCTACGCCCACATTTTTCATACATGTCTATGCTTTGATGGATGTCCATATCCTATTCCAAAGCTCTGATTTTGGCACAGCTACACTAGTTAGCAATTGCTCCCCACTATCATCAACTCCAAGCATGATAAGCATATACAATCTCTTATCCATTAAAATATAAAAAAACATGCCTACTAAATCTAAAACCTCTAAAGTTCTCTGATTACTCCTCTATCCCTTCAATAGCAAGAATAATATGTAAAACATAGAATAAAAGAAACAAACAACATTCATTTGTGGTATCTTGTTTTTCATCGTGTTGAAGACTTGTTTGTTGCATATGGTGAAATACCGTGACTACCTTGTAAGGATAACCATGTCTTATATATAATACAATAATTGTATTCCATGAGAAACTATCTCATTCTTTCACTTGCTCAAACTCTTTCGGGTCTATCAAAACTTTGTACTTGACATACATTTAAATATTTTTTTATGAAAAGTTGTGTATAGCAAATGTCATTTATGATAGCAGAAGAGAAAGAATTTATTCAATGTGTCAAACAAAAGAGCAGAGCCCCAAATATAAAGGCCATACGGGAGGAAGGAGGACAGTTATAACTGTCCATCAACAAATACATAACAACTATGTATTAAACTAAACTAATGCTAACATTCCCCCTTTAATACATTTTTTCTACATATGTACCTCCTAAACAAATCAAACTTCACCTCATGGAGAGGCTTGGTGAGAATATCTGCAACTTGAAAATTAGTAGGGATCTTTAAAGATCGAGCTGAATTTGGTGGTTCAAGACCTGTTCACGAATGTAGTGACATTCGACCTCAATATGTTTTTTCGCTCATGAAAAACAGGATTCTTCACAAGCTTCAACACACCTTGATTATCGCAATGAATGATGGGAGGTTTCTCTTCAGAATCCCTATATCTGCAAGAATGTGATGTAATCAAATCACTTCACACATAGCTCCTTATGTGGCATGGTATTCAGCCTCGTGGATGAGAGAGAAACAACAGCTTGATTCTTCTTTGATCCACGAGATAGGTCTAGATCCGAGATGAAAAACATACCCAAGTGGATTTCCCGTCATCAATGGATCCCTGTATAGTCCGAGTCTGATATCCTTGTAAGAAGAACTCGAGTGTTCATTTGATACTCCCCGACCAAATTCAATTGTACCTCGGATATATCTCAACACATGCTTTGTCGCTGCTATGCAATGAAATTTCTTCGCTCCCCGCATAAAGCTAGCAAGATAGCTCACCGCAAAGCAAATATCCGCCTAGTATAAGTCAAGTAAATGAGACTCCCCACAAGTCATGTCTCAGTAGTGAGTGTCATCTACCTATGATGAATCCTAGAATCTAGTTAATTGCAAACCTTTTTCCATAGGTGTGGACATTGGTTTAAAATCAAGGCATTCCATACTTTTCCAGGAGTGTCTTGCAATATTTCATCTGGGAGACAAAGATATGATTCTTCTTCTACCATATCTCTAAGCCAAGACATTAGTGAAGTAGCCCCCAAATCATTCATGTCGAAGGATTTCTTCATATCATTCTTTACATCATCCAAAATATTGTCGAACTTCCCGTGATCACAAGATCATCTACGTACAAAACCAAAATAACAATCTTTGTCCCTACCTTCTTGATATAAAAATTTGTATATGAGGGGATACGAGTGAATTCATGCTGGAATAGGCTATCATCAATTTTTATATACCATGCCCTAGGTGCTTGTTTGAGTCCATAAAGTGACTTGATCGATGGCATACCTTTTGTGGTTGATGTTTGTCTACAAACCCTTCAAAGTTGGGCCATGTATACTTCTTATTTGAGATCACCGTTCAGAAAAGCACTCTTGACATCCATCTGTTGAAGTTTCCATCCATTTTGTGCTGCCAGTGCATAGACAAATCTGATGGTTTTGATCTTCATAGTGGGTGCAAAGGTCTCCTCATAGTCAATTCCTTCTTGTTAAGCATAACCCTTTGCAACAAGTTGTGCTTTGTGTTTGTCGATTGAACCATCTCGCCTTACATTTTGTTATGAAAATTCATTTGCAGCCTATGGATTTCTTACCCGGAGGAAAATCGATAAGTTCCCATGTTTGATTTTGAAGTAGGGAATCATATTCAACATTCATAGCTTGTTTCCACTGTGGTTGGTCTAATACCTCACGAATAGTGTTAGGTTCGATGCTATCAACAACTAAACTCATGAGTGCAAAATTTACCTCATGTCCGGCTTGAATTCGTGTTCGATTCCCCGGAAGTACTGGAAGTGAGTTCGTGTGTGCATCCCGAATAGTATTCTTGACCCATTTCGAGGTTGGTGCTATTGCCGTTGATGTGAAGATGTGTTTTCCAAAGTGCCTAGATCAACGAATAAGTCTCCATTTATCTCTTCTTCTCTCTCGAGAAGAATCATCTTCCCCATCATCCGGATGTGTGAGAAATCTATGTGACGAGGTCGATCTTTGATCTTCATTTTGTGGCGGGGAGTCAAAGGATGACTCATCACACACCACATCTCGAATCTCATAGATTTTCTTCGTCTCAAGATCGATGATACGATATGCCTTTGAGGTAGTACTATACCCCAAGAAAATACAGGGTAGTATCTTTGGATTGATCTTCTTCCTTTCTCATTTGGAACATGCATATATGCAAAGATAAACCAAAAATATCAAATGATAAATAGAAGTTTTACAACTAGTCCATACCTCTTCCAGTGTCCCTGTTCTCGCAAGATCTTCATGGGTGCCCGGTTGAGTAGATATCTTGCGCTTTCTAGACTACTTCTATGTAAAACTTATGCTCCAACTTGGCGGTGGAGAGAATATAATGAGCCATCTCCATAAGAGTCCCGTTGTGTCGCTTGGAAATCCCATTCATTGGGGCGTGTAGGGTACAATGATGTTGCTGAATGCCATGCTACTTTAAGTATGCTCGTAACTTCTTTGATACAAATTCCCCCTCGATCTAAGTGCGAGAAGGAGAGGCTTCCCAGACTACCTAGTGGCTTGCACGGTAAAGGTTTGGAAATTGTCAAACACCTCACTCTTCTTCCGGAGGAAATATACCCACATTTTCTCGTGAGTAATCATCAATTCTTAACTAGAAGTATTCAAAACCTTGGAAGCTAGGTGGTTGGGGTCCGCATAGATTGGTGTGTACAACTCCGAAGATGCTTCGTAGAATGATAATATCTCTATTTGAACATACCTCTATGTTGTTTTCCCACAAGACATCCCGAGCAAACAGTAAGGAATGGGAGAGTGGAGGAAGCCCTCTTACCATTTCCTCGCACTTTGAGTTAATGCAGAGCCCCGGTAGAAAGATGACCATATCAAAAGTGTCATAGTGCAATGGACTCCATCGTTGAAGCAAAGAGAGCAATGTTAGATGAAGTGACCACATCTATTACAAATAGACGGCCCTTTATAAATGCTCAAGAAATAACTAAATCTCCCCGGGAAATGATGCAGACTTGACCCCTTTCTCGAACAAATAATTCGAGTTGCATTCGATGATTAAGAAGTCGACTCACAGACAAGATATTTGAGGTCAAACCCTGAACATATAGCACCTTCGTGAGTGTACATATTTGTGTCCCAAGAGGAATGATGACATCACCAATCCCCGCCGTAATATACTCCCGATTATCTCGATGGTGATCCGATATCTAATGGGCCAGGTCACTCAGGGGTATGGAATAACTTCTTATTGTCAGTCTTTTGTTTGCGGCACTGAATCAATCAACCGAGACACTTTCTCGATGGCTGCGAAATTTGTGAGACTAGGACAATGTCCGATGAGTTGGAACCTCTTCATCGGAGGAGGCATCCTGCTGAGCAGCAATATGACCCTTCTGCCTCTGATTATGAGCACGCCATTGGGATTTCTTGGAATATCCTTGGCCAGAAGTGCTCTCTTCACCAAAGTTTCCATGCTTGCGACTATTGTAATAATAGTTCATAGTCATGTGCATATTCATGGAGAAAATGTGGCACCATCGATCCGCCTTGTTGTTTTTTATGCAGGGGGGTGGATGTTGTGGTGGTTGTACGATGGAAAAGTGACATGCAAGCATGGAATCTACAAGTACCTCTTCCTCATACCCTCCCGAGGTCATGCTTTGAGATGGTCATGAATGTGGAATAAAAATGGATACAAACAAACTAATCGAGTAATCTTATATCCTTACATACGCAATAATGGAATCTGAATCTAGGTAAAGAAGGTCCCTCATAACCTAAATTGGTGTAATGCTTCGTTTAGATATAATGGTTGTTCGAGGCTCCAATCAATGTCGAGCTCTCACAATATCCTATTTATTGGCTATTAGATACGTGGGAAGTGACCTATGGGATTCATATATATCTCCGACAAGGTCATGAAAAATGGTAATGGGAGGTATAGTGGATTTGTAGTGAACTATGGGTGATTTTCTAGTCTATCCCAAAAATATTAGATTGATTGGCTTCTATATTTAATACATAGAATTGTGTTATGATATCCAGGGGAGTGGTGAGGATCTAAATACCAATGCTTCATAAGCAGCTGTCAATACTTAACTAATTTACAGGCCCGTTGGGTTGTGGGACTTGGGGATCACAACCATGAGTTCATGGTTGTTGTGGACCTGTTATGGTCATGTGAAGAATCAATCCCTTCTTCCGACTATCTAGTAATCATACACCTTTTCAGCCTCTATGTTTAGAACTAGAAGTTGTATAATTTTCTCATAATACCTTATAGGTGTTCTCAAACTTGAATGCGTAAGCTAATATCTATGTCAACGAGGAGGTCTCTTGCGTCAAGTTGTGGAACTAAAGGATCGCAACCAAATACTTGTTCTCTTTCAAATCCTTGTATAGTCATTCGGATATTTTATCAAGGCATTCTATAGTTAGGATGATTTGACCAAAATGTGTAAGCTTTGTCATCGTCTTTGATATTTAACCCTCTCAATTGTTCACTAATTGCTTGTAGGTTTGTCGTTGCTCGAAAGACCTATATCCTAAGGTCTTGATCTATATTAGCTAATGTTGTGGGTAGATTTGGTTGAGGCTCTATTGGTTCAAATATGTATTCTCTAGGCTCTCTAGGTCCTATGATTGTCATGCAAAACGATTCAACTTTTAACTAAGATTAATAAACTAATTATGAAAGATGTATCTACACTATACATATATCTTTATTTTTTTGTGTTTTCTATGAAGTACTTTAACGAATTAAAGAGAAACTATTTTAAATATTTAAAATGGACAACTAATCTAGTAACAGAATTAAAACAAACAAAATAACCTAGTATGGCTATTTTCCTGTGTAGTTGTGAATTTATCTAAATATCTAAGCAACTAAATGTTGTAAATTGAAAACTCTCGTTTCTACCTCAGAAGTGAGGAATGAATCATAGTTTCTCGAAAATATCAATCAACATAGCCTCCCGACAATATCAAGAGCAAGCTTTGATCGAAATGAAATAATTTACTACTCTATTTGATATGTTCAGAACTAGAACTTTGATAGCTCAAACCTGACATTTACAAAACAATGGAAAATCTAGTTGTGTGACTTTGTCCCCTCAGTGTGATCTCCTCGTTTCCTTCATGTTCTCTTGAATCCAGAAAAGTGTGTATATGATAGTATCAACATAATAAGGAACTTGAACAATGGCAGCTTTTGGATATAGACCGAATACAATGCGAGTAAGAGAGAGATAGTGAAAGTGAACAGAGCTTGACTATGCAATTCCTAGCGGGATTTATCATGGGAATAAAACACAAAAATGCCGAGAGTTTTAGAATCTATCCTTGTGACAAAACAAAACCTGTAACTCTAAATGGATTCTAATCTAGAAATGAAACTATTCTATGCTAAGCTGATTGTATGGAACAACAATGAAGTAAGTTGAAACAAGAAGATTGAATGACTTCTAAACAACAAAGGAAAGCTAAAAATTGATGCAAAACATGAAACTAATAGAATTCTAAGAAAGAAATTCAAAGATTGAATGATTAAATAGAGAAGGAGAGGGGCCATTTGTTTGAAAACAAGTTGGCTATTTATAGCAAATGCATTTACCAGAGGGTAACTCCCAATTGAACTCTTTTACTATAAACAAAGGGAAAACACTATTCATAGGGTGGCCAAAACATAAATGCAAAGAAAAGTAGCTGAAGAATGTGGGTAGAAATTGAAGATTTATGTTTGACGCGATCATCGGAACTTTCTGGAAAATGTGCATACAGACCGCCTCCCCGCAAGGTGGCGGTTACGGGACCGCCGCCCTATCTGGGCGGCGATCACGGATCACCCCGCCTAGTGGTGGTGGTCTCATCACTGAAGACAAAAATGCAAGGAAAAGGGGGCGAGGGAAAAACAAAGCATGTAGAGGCCAAGAGAGGCATACAAGATACAAACATATACTTGGTGAGATTTTCTAGATTCCAACACCTTACAAGGAGACTCTGTATCATCATTGGGGTATGTGTAACATCTTTCTAGCGGTGCAGTACCCTACAATTTTGGGTACATACATATTGCCCCCTCGGAGAAGTGTCTTAGCCATGAAGAGGCATAAAATGGTGGATCCAAGTATGGCGGTCCCGAAATGGGGAGTTAGGAGTTATACCTGACATGCCCGTGTGTCGAAAGTTGCCATCCAAAATCCCGCTATCTGCAAAATGAAAAAAAGGGGACTCAAGTGCAGATAGATAAAATAAATTGAGAAATAAAACAAAATTGATATGAAATGAGGACTTACCATCTACATGGGGTTTAGAACTTACCTCCATCGATGCTCCGACCCTGCAAAAGATATTCAAAATCAATTTTAAAAGCTATATATATATAAAACGAACTCATTTTACTATTCATTTATGCATATTGATTTGATAGTTTTTGAGCTCTTTGGGACCCACGGTGATAATTTTTGGTGAGAGTATAGTCAAAATGTTCATGGTGAGATAGCGATCATGCCTCCGAGAGCGGAACATCGACCCACAAAGTCTCAGGTTAGTTCTTCTCAATTTATTGTTTTTGAACCTAAAATGTGGAAATGATGAAATCTTTGTCTCGGGGTATTTTTGAAAATATTAGTTTTAAATGAGTCTCTAGGGGGGGCACCCATAGGGTAGGTCCTTATTTTGGTTAAAATGGTGTCTTTTGCTTGTTTTTAGGCATTTTTAGGGCTTCCGAGCCATTTGCGGTTTCGAGACAGACCACCGCCCTACATAGGGCGGTGGTTACAGGACCGCCACCTTAGAAGGTGGTGGTTACAGAACCGCCACTTTGCACAGGCGGTGGATTGCGACAAAAATTAAAAAAACAATGCTTTCCTTTACTTATTTTTGCATTTTTAGCACTTTTACATGTTTTTGATAGTTTTTCCAATCGGATTTTGATACTAACTTACTCCTTTTTTGTGTTTTTGGGTGTATGTAGAAGGAGGAATATATTAGATGGAGCCGAGAGAGGGAGTGTGATTAGCTCCTAGCAGTGTTAGAGGCACTCTCTCAGAAGAGCGAGATACTCTTCAGAGGGTTGGCATTTGGAGGATTGCACAGTCCCTCATGTTGCACCTGCTAGTCACATACTATGTGACTTATTTTCATATTGGGATGTGGATCAGAACACCTTTCGATTTCCAGAGTTAGGGGTGAGTGGACCATCACCCTAGAGGATGTTTACCGTATACTGGGGGTTCCGATCCTTGGGAGGCGGTTGTCTCTTAAGATAAAGCAAGATCGAGAGATCTCGGTGGTTCAAAGGGGCCACCTATATGGGGGATGCAGTTGTTTCGATGGGGTCAAAGAAGGGGGTGAGGATCCACTCCATTGTTGAGTCGACATTCATGTGCTCCACAAGGCCATCATGGGCATCCTTGCTTCGAGATTGATTGGGGACAAGGGAGGGGACACCCTCTTATATTGTTGGCCCCCATTATTGCACAAATTGAGGGCCATGGACGTGTCTACGCTTGGGGAGCAGACATCCTCGGGACCACCTACCATGATTTATATAGGGTGGTCCGACTACAGGACAATCACTGAGCCACCCCACTCTTGTCATGAGTTGGGTGTATGAGCATATCACTCCGTATGGGAGAGGTGTAGAGGTAGAGGATCCTAGGGCCATCAGGGCAGCGAGGTGGATAGGGATGACTGTTCTTAGAGTGCCTCACCAGCCAATGGCCTCTTTGACCACTACAGACATGGAGGCCACTCCTTATCAGGCCATGGCAGGTATGGGGAGAGGAGACCATCACATTGATTGCTTGTCGACTACCACTACCCGGCATAGGACAGGGGAAGTTGGAGATCCACCCCTTTGATAGAGTACCATAACACTTCAGCCTCCCATACATTGACATGCTTCCTCCGGCGGGGCTAGTGTATAGATCTATTCATGAGGCTTGGGGAGGTCCTAGAGGCCGGGGTTGGACTATTGTTACCCCTGGTGTTCCTATCATGGCCAGGAGGGTGGTACGTGCTCGAGGGGAGCCAGTGCTCCTCATGAACCTTTACTTTGGATTACCGCCAGTCCCGCCCATAGCAACGATGAGCCCATTGACGTGGACTCCGAGTCTGAGGAGTTCACTAGGGGAGAGACAGAGGAGGAGACAGAGGAGATGGAGATCGAGAGGGATGGGTGGGGAGGATGATAGTGATTCCAGTGGCATGACACTCAGATATCCTACGAGCCGAGAGGGCGAGCTAGAGCATAGAGAGGGTGACTCTGGTCTCAGAGGAGTTTTCTCTTAGGATTTAGGGGGAGATGGCGAGTCCGTCGTAGGCCATCACATTGCCCCAGATGTGGGAGAGGACACCGCTAGCCATGGCGACATCAAGGGCAGCGCGGATCCTAGAGATCCTTCCTAGAGGCCCGAGATCCGAGTGAGTTGTCACTCTTCTCTTGACTTTTTTTAGTTAGAATTGTCTTAGTTGTTATTTATTTTCATTTCGTTTATTCTTGGTTTTATTTTTGATCATTTTCTAACTTGTTTTCTCCTTTATTTGCAGTGACTACTGATGAGTGGCGAGACTTGATTCACCAAGTATGCATAGATACCTTGTTGCTCCCCGCAGAGAAGACTCGTGCTGAGCTTTCTGTGGATGTGGGGAGCCTTCAGCAATCGTAGGCATACCGATGTTTTTACCTCTATCTGGCATGCGGTGAAGATCATGACTTCTCTCCATGCTGAGGTAGCTGGATATAGGATGGCCGAGCACTTGATGAGGAGGAGTCATTCTCATAGTGAGACGGCAGCTACTGGGCCGTGACCATGAAGCCCTCAGTGCATTCGGAGTGCCGGTGTAGCCGGAGTCCTAGACGTGGTCATGCGCTCTCTGAGGGATCCCATAGGGATTGAGAGGCCATTTTTGTAGTGTTTTGTCGATATTTATATGAGTGTTTTTGTACTTTTCGGGCTCATTGAGCATTTTGACCATGCCTAGTGCATGATGGCATTATATATAAAACTTGATTATATATATATATATATATATATATATATATATATATATATCTTTTTGGATCTAGACTTTGGTGCCTAGAATTTTGTGACTTGTTTCCACATGTATACTAGATGTTTTTAGAGTATTTTTTTCATGCTTTTCAGTATGTATGCAATGGATGACAAATGATAACAAATGTTGAGTAGAATGTTTCTCTTTTTTATGCTTTTGTAATGCTGATATGTGATGATTAACACATTGTAGTATTGAACTTTCAACCTCTTTGGGAAATGTCTGTGATTTCTTCTTATGTTGGAAAAACGTGATGAATGTATAGTGATAAAGAGATGAACTTTCCCCATTCCTAACTCCATGCAACTAGTAAGATGTGAGGGCTCTACACCAAGAGTTAGGAAGGGCACAAATTATATGAGTTTGACTAAATGGAATGATAGGAGACAGAAAAAGTAGTATCAAAAACCAAACTTAGACCTACACACTTACCCTACTCAAAACTACCACCAAGCTTAGAAGGCCACTTACTTTCTAGTTTATCTAGACTTAGATTTATAAATGGCAACTTGGTTGACAAAATCTGGTTTTGAGGATTTGATCTCTTTTGGAATTTGGACATTTGTTTTCTCTTAATATAATTTGATTTGTGCTTCTAGCATACCAAGATTTGTTAATTTGTGTGAATGGACCCCCACATCCTTGCCTCATGCCACTAGTAAGAAGCACAGGTTTGTCACCAAAGGTGGGATATAGGTGAGTAAGGGCACTTCTTTCCTTTCCCAACCTCACACCACCAGTAAGAGATGTGGGCTTATCACCGAAGGTTGATGGGGCAAAGAAGTGTGTAAAATAAAATATTTTGTTTGCTTGGTGCCTTTGATTCCATTTGATTTTGACTTTTCTGACCTGTAACTTTGGGATATCCTTTCTTTCAAAGAGATTTAAGAGGGATAGATGTGACACCAAGAAGCTTCTAGAACAAACCGTAGGTAAGGAAAACTTCACCTAGTAGAAAGAAAGAGAAAACCAAGTATGCAAGGCCTTGGTATGGTTTTCATCAATACTTGTCTGTCAAACTTGATGAGAAGATTTGAAAATACTTGATGATGTTTGAAGAGATGTGTTTTGAATGCTTTTGCCAATATTTTCATAAATTTGTAATAGATTGCTTAAGAGTAAGTTCCTTGACTACAATTTTTATGAAATGAGTGGAAAAAATGAAACAACTAAATGACTAATGCAATGTAGGTAACTATAATGTACAAGTGGTGATTCTGATGTTTTATGCATAAAACTGTTTGAGATGCAAGGAATTGACAGTTTCATTGAATTCCTCACCTTCTAGTGTGCATAAGAGATACACATTGTTTCCGTAGTCTTCATGACTCGGTATGGGCCCAACCACTTGGGCCGGAACTTCCTTCCTTCACCGGTTTTCTTATCGATCCGGATGTCTAGCCTTAGAAATAGATCTCCCTCATATATTTCTCACTCATAGATCTTTTTGTTATACTACTGCACATCCAAGCTTAGCATAGGATTTGTGCCACTGTTTGGCATTTAGCCTGGCCTCATCAAGGCTTTCCAGTTGAGAGAGGCGTGCCTCCCTATAAGATTCTTCATCCAAAATCCCTTGTAATGAGATACGGAGACTGGGTATTTCAACCTCAAGTGGGAGAACTACTTCTGCCCCAAATACCAATGAGAAAGGGGTCACTCTCCTGTTGGTGTTCTTATTGAGGTTCGATGGGCCCATAAGGCCAGATATAGTTTTAAATGCCAATCTCACTTGTTCTCCTTGACTGTTTTGAGGAGAATAGCTTTTAATGTTTTGTTTGTCACTTCAGCTTGCCCATTGGCTTGAGGGTAGTAAAGAGAGGCATGTGATGGTTTATTTTGAATTTGCTACATAACTCATGACCTTGTCATTTTTAAAGGACGTGCCATTATCTGAGATAATGACTTGTGGGACACCATACCTACAAATGATTTGGTTCAAAATGAATTTGGCAATTACCGAACCTAGTACTATGGTGAGAGGCATGGCCTCCACCCATTTGGTAAAATATTCCATGGCTGTAATTATAAAATTATGGCCATCGGTTGATGAGGGAGAGAATTTCCTATCAAGTCCATACCCCACGTGGAGAAGGGCCATGGGGTCGCTATTGGTCGTAGGATTATGCTGGCATGTGAATCTCATGAGAGAATTCTTGGCATTTGTGGCACTTACGTACAAATTCCACTGCATCATGTTCGAGAGTGGGCCAAAAATAGCCCATCCGATGTATTTTGTGAGCAGTGGTGTGACCACCGAAGTGGCCTCCACATATCCCACTATGGGATTCATGAAGAATCTTCTTGGATTCTTCTATGTCGATGCATCTTAGAAGCATGTCCATCAAGGCTTTACGATAGAGTACTTGTTCTAAAACAACATATTTAGTGGTGATAATGCGTAACTGCCTTCTTTGTTGTGATGTGGCACCTTCCGGGTATGTGTGGTCTATGATAAAATTGATGATATCAATATACCAGGACATGTAGAGATGGGGGCCTAGTTTCGATGAAGTATACACACTCATCAGGAAAGTCC
This sequence comes from Taxus wallichiana var. yunnanensis, assembly GCA_018340775.1. Classification (NCBI taxonomy): domain Eukaryota; kingdom Viridiplantae; phylum Streptophyta; class Pinopsida; order Cupressales; family Taxaceae; genus Taxus; species Taxus wallichiana. The sequence goes on from CM031243.1 coordinate 533,573,476, forward strand.
AGATTTACCAGATCACCTCCATCTAGTGGATTTTCAGCTAACCAATCTACAATGATTTGTCCCTTAATGGATTTTTGGTTTACGAATGTTAACTCAAATTCACCCATTAAGGTTATGAAATGCCCATCCTTTTTAGATAAAGACCCTTGCATGAGGAATGTTCGTAAATGATTTGTCTTTACAATGACCCTTGTTTCTTGGTTTAACATGTAATGTCTTAAACATTTTGTTGCAAAGACTATGGCAAGGCATTCTCTCTCTACCTATGTATAATGTGTTTCATAATCAAGCAATGTTTAGCTAATGAAATAGACCACGCACATTCTCGTTTATCATTCTCTTCTTGAGAGCCAAAGCATGCAGGCTAGCGAGACATGAGTGGCTCGTGAGTATAGGATCAAGGGACGGTCTGGTTTGGGAGGCATTAGCGTGGGTGGAGACAATAAGAAGCATTTAATTTCTTCAAGGCCTCGTTGCATTTTTTAGTCCAATCAATGCTATAATATTTCTTTAATAGATTATTGATTGGATGAATGACAAAACTTAAATCTGGGATGAACCTTCGGATTGCACCGAGTTTCCTAAGAAATGACCTAATTCCAAACTCATCCGATGGTGGATCATTTCTAGAATAGCCCATATTTTGGTTGATCAACATCAATCCCTCATGAAGATATAATGTAGCCCATAAGTTTGCCTCCTGTCACACCAAACACGCACTTCTCTGGGTTTAATGTGACACCATATTCAATTAATCATGAGAGGATGATATGGAGTACTTCTGGATGATCACAACGCTTCTTGGCCTTGGCCAATAAGTCATCCACATAGGATTCCACAATTTTATGGATAAGATCATGGAATATGTATGTCATTTCCCGTTGATATGTAGCGTCGGCATTCTTAAGACCAAATGGCATGACAACGTAGCAATAAGTTCCCCAGGGAGTTATGAATGTAGTTTTGGCTTGATCCTGCTTAGATATTTTAATCTGATTATACCTTGAGAACCCATCCATGAGGGACAATAGTTCAAATCCAACTGTTGCATCAACAATAACATCAATGGATGGTAATGGGAAGTCATCCTTGGGACAAGCTTTGTTAATATCCTAAAATCTATGCAAATGCATATCTTCCCATTCTTTTTTAGAACAGGATGATATTAGATACCCATTGTGAATAGTCAATGGGTTTGATGAATCCCACTTGGAGAAGCTTTATTACTTCCTCTTTTACCATGAGAGCCACTTTTGGCTTCATTGGTCTTGACTTTTGTTTAATTGGTTTTGCATCTGGTTTAGTGACAAGGTTATGTACCATGCAATGTGTGTGCAAATGCCCATCATTTCTTTATAGTTAAATGTGAAATCCTTTTGATGTTCTTTGAGGATTTGGGTGTGTATTTCTATCTCCTCCGGAGTTAACGAGGATCCCAACTTCAAAATTTTTGGTTCTTCCTCCATTCCAATGTTTATGTCAATGGTTTCTTCTATTAAAGAAGTGTTACCTTCTTCAAATTCTGTGGGGCCGAGGTAGTTCCAAGATTTCTCCATCTTCTATCTCATAGATATCGAGATCCTCTTATGGAGGAGACTCTACCATGGGATTTCCAAAATAGGAAGAGGAATGTGGTATTAAGGAAAGATCTACTATGTGGTAAGCAAGGTGTAGCTCCACATAGGTGTTTAGATATTCGAGAGTGACTCTATCATCATCAAAGTGATCCATGATAGAAAAATCATTCTCAAATTCTCCATGAGTCAGGAGTGAGTTTGTTGGTATTTTACGCACTAATGGTTCGGTACAAAGTGATACCATGAAATTTGTATCTTCCAACTCACTGTTTGGAGTGAAACGGAAGCTGAGGTTGCTATCGAGTCTGCGAGAAGGTTCTACTCTCGTGGGATTGCTTCAATTGATATGAAGTTAAATCCCTTGCTTAGATCTAATACCGTTGTTTTATAGAGTTGTAAATGTTCAGCCCTAGTTTCATATACCTCAGAGACTTGGTTTGAACTAGTCATGAGTCCCTTAGCACTCTAATGTCATCGACACCCATTCTTTTGGCTAGGATGAGGCCAAGGAGGAGAGCTTTATACTTAGCCCATTGTTTTATACATTCAAAGTTTAATTTAAAGGTGAAAGGTTAGGATCTTTCCTTAGGTGAAGTAAAGATTACTCCTCCCCCACTCCAAAGTGACATCTAGCCCCATCGAAGTGGAGAGTCCAATATTTTCTTGGAAAAATGGATGTTGGGATATTCGTCGTATCTATTTCTTTTACTTCTAAGCTACTTCTACCATAAAAACTTTGTCTGATGGAAGAGAAGCAATTCCCAGGTGTGTCCCATACCCATAGAATCAAATGGTAGGAGAATAGGTAAGTCTTTCTCTAACAACTCGAAAATTTTTATGGTAGTCCCTAGTGACATTGTTTCTATAACGTTGGTCTCATTTTTTAGTGCTGGAATGTCTTCGGCTAGATTTGTAATTTCCAACTCTGTGGTGGGTATCAACTTCTCTTTTGGTTTTGAATTAATTAGTTTGATGAGTTGATTTTTTGGGAGTTCAAACTCAGAGTGAATTCCTGGTCTTTTCTTCAAATCAGCTAGGTGTATATCGAAGGGTTTTGGGTCACCTTGTGCCACAAATATTTTCCTAAGTGTAGAAATTCTATTTCTTGTAATAATGTGCAAGGGATTGCCTTCATGCGATGTATCCATGGTCATCAGGATCATATTATAGTTGGTTTCCGATCTATAATATAAAATTTGGTGAGGATGGTCTTCGGTCCTAAAGTGACCGGTAAAACTATGGTTCCAATTGAAGTGGCCTTGAGGCTATCATATCCTCTTAACATATTTCATGTTGTGGAATAGTTTGTCTCTCCATATCCTAACTTTTGAAGAAAATCAAAGGGGACTATGTTAACTTTGCTGCCCCATCAACAACCATTGCACATTTAACATAATTATTGTAAACCCATACTTGTAAATGTAAAGTTAGGTCACCTCTTCATGCAATCGCAGTTGTCTCATTGGCATTTTGTTTATATCAAATATAAATTCAAAGATCCCTATCTGGCTGCCCTGAGGATAGATGTTAAAGTCTACATGGTTTACTTGCATTTCCGAGGAGGAGTGATGTTGATTAAATGACCAAGGCCTAATGCTTCTAAGAGGGCAGCCCTGTGGTGGGATAGTTCTTTAGCAAATCCAAAAAGGAGATGTGAGAGAAGGTTTTAGTTAAGTCATTAATTAAATCATATGCACCTATGGGTTTTACCAACATTTTTGAATGTTGTCTAGCTCCAATGGATAACTTGGAGTTGGTTGAGAAGAATAATCTGTGTTCTTGTTATGGTTTCTATAGGTAGCTTGGTGTCTAACTCCACCAGGCCAACTATCTTAGTTTGGGGTCGAGTTCCTAGTTGGGGTGTGACTCGGTGGATTTAATGAAGTTGAGGCTTCATGATCATTGTTTCTTATTATAACACCTTTGTTTGTTCCATTAGGATTTAGCCTATTATTGTTAGAATGGTTTGACAACGGATCATTAAAGATCTTGAGGGGTGCATTTTGAGGGGAAATTGTCCCCTGTATAAGCGTTTGGAGTGGGTACTATAGAATTTTCCAAAAACATATCTATAAAGAGTTGTTTTTGATCTTCTCGGAAAACGTTGCATGATTTATTGTAGTCATAACAAGTCCTAGTATCGTGGCCTTGAATCTTGTGGAAGACACTATACAAATTGGGATTATAATTTCAGGTTGTTTATTTAAAACCTATTGTGGCCCAAAATTCGATAAGGTTGCTAGTTGTTAGAGCTAAAATTTTGAGGTCATTGCCTTTGGTTTTGAATCTAATATCTAGTTGGGTTTTTATTTGGACCTTGTGTTTGCATTTTTCATTGTCGTTTTGTTGTGGTCGTGGTGGATGATTAAAATCCACCGCGTTGATTCTGGGTAAAATTGTTATTTCACCGATTATAAACAGGTGGCGAAATGTTTACAACGTTTTCCCCTTTTAACTTGGTCGTTACTCCATCTGTTATAACCCGGGTTCTTGTTAAGGATCTTAGGTCCTTGATTAGTGTTCTTGGCATTAGGATAGGCCGCGTGTTTTGATTGGGAGTGGTTAATTTCCCATTTGTACCATATGTCTTACGACCACTATCTATCATTGCTTGGTTTATTTAGAGAACACTCTCGAGTACTTCATCATAAGTTCTTAGTGGGAACTTCTAGACTTCTTCCTTTATCTCTCTATTGAGAGAATTAAAGAATAAATCACATAGTTCCATTTTATCCATGTTTAGAGCACTTGCACGATGAGTAGAGAACCGTATGCCATCTTTGATAAAATGAGCCGCAGATTCATTATGTTCTTGTTTAATATTCAAGAACTCCCTATTCCCTGTTCTTAATAATTTGTTCATATCAAAAGCTTTGATGAACTTAGACACGAGTTGCTTAAATGAATGTATCGAGGCTTGGGTATTCTCTAATACCAATCAAGGGCAATACCTTCTATGGTTTTAGGGAATATCTTAGCAAAACCCCGTCCCAAGGGAGTAATTTCCATATGGTCAGTGGCATAGGCCTTAATGTGTGCATGTTTGGATCCCCTTCCCTTTATATTTGGGTAAATCGGGAAGAGGTCTTGAAGCATAACACTTCGTATGGTGAAGTCTAGGGGATCTTTTAAATATTCTTAATAAGTCCCTACTTACGTAGGCCTCAACCATCGATGGTGCTTCACGAGGGGTGGGGGTGGCATGGGTCGTTGATATGGCATAGCATATGTATTTGTAGGGGCATAAGGAAATATTTGTGGTTGAACGAACATCTCGGGAGAAGAGAACATGTCCCTTGCGGTGACTTTGAGTAAATGTTTAAGTAAGGAGGAGCATTGTTCTAGTATGGGTTGTTTGATGTCAAGCAAGAGAGGTGTCATGTTTTCAATCGGAGCGGCATTTGAAAACACGGTCCTAGTTGGTGTTTGTTGTGGGTAATTATAATGATTTTGAGGAGGCATGCCTAACGTGCCTGTTCCTCTAAGGAGGTCAAACTCGATCTAGATGATGCGGAGGGTTGGGGATCCCTTCTTTCCCAAAACATGAATTTTGGTTTGCTTGAACAAGTTCTAGCCCTCTAACCTTTTCAACTAAGGATGAAATGACCTCTATTAGTGAAGACATAGTGTTTTTCCTTAATGGCGTTTGTTGTATACCTTGAGGTTGTAAAGGGGTGTGATACCTGCTATGAATTGATCATTACCCTACAAGCTTAACCGAGGTTATTTCCCATAAGTGGAGGAATGGGGGTGTTTTCTTGGAATAGGGTATCAGATTATGTTTGTAAACTCCCTATAGGTGGATACATGTTTTGGAAATGTTGTTCACTTTTAGCATAACATGCTAAGTACTCCTCATCCAAAAATGGGAGTGGATCTCGATCAATTTCTCGATCTCGTGGTCTGAACAAGACCCGAGGAGATGAAGTGGATTCTCTAGTAAACATCATATTGTTAGAGCCTAAGGGATCTAGCTATTGTGTTTGTGTAAGCTTGATCCAACTCCTCAATTCGAAACGAAGAACTAGAACTAGTTCTGTGAGGGGGATTTTGAGATGACAAGTAATTACTTGAATAGTTATCAGCCATGCGAAAGCGAGGGTGATGGTTGTCATTTGTTTGACTATAGTTTTCTTCAAGACCTAAGAGAGGTCTGCCATATGCGTCGTATCCCGACATATTTGGGGGTATATGAATACCCACAAATTAATGGGAAAGAGCGAAGGTGGATGAAAGAAATAAAATAAAATGGGAATATTTGTCATGCTCACGCCACGTTCACCAATTTTGTATGATAGAAAAGTGACATGCGAGCATGGGAATATACAAGTACCTCTTCCTCGTACCCGACCTCCTAAGGTCGCACTGCGAGACGGCCGGTGAATGTGGAATAAAAATAGATACGAGACAAAATAATCGGGTAATCTTATATCCTCAATACGCAATAATGGAATCTATGAATCTAAGGCAAAGAAGGCCCTCCTAACCTGAATTGGTGTAATGGTTCATTTAGATATAATGGCTTTTCGGAGGCTCCAATCAATGTCGAGCTCTGCTCGAGATCCTGTTTATTGTCTATTAGATAAATGGGAAGTGACCTGTGGAGCTTCGTATATATCTCCGCATACAAGGTCATGAAAAATGGTAATTGGAGGTGTAGTGAATTTGTAGTGAACTATGGGTGATTTTCTGGTCTAGCCCAAAAATATTAGATTGATTGGCTTCTATATTTAATATGGAGAATTACGTTATGATATCCGGTGAGAGTGACGAGGATTTAAATACCGGCGTTCAGTAAGACGGTGTCTATACTTAACTGATTTACAGGTGCATGTTAGGTCATGGACTTAGGGACCACAACCATGAGTTTGTGGTTGTTGTGGACCTGTTATGGTCATATGAAGAATCAATCCCTTTGTCCGACTATCCAAAGAATCATACACCATTTTAGCCTCTATGTTTAGAACTTGAAGTTGTATAATTTTCTCAGAATACCTTACAGGTGTTCTAGCAACTTGAATGCGTAAGCTAGTATCTATGTCAATGAGGAGGTCTCCTACGTCAGGTTGTGGAACTAAAGGATCGCAACCAAATACTTGTTCTCTTTCAAATCCTTGTAAATTCATTCAGATATTTTATCAAGGCAGTCTATAGTTAGGATGATTTGACTAAAATGTGTAAGCTTTGTCCTCTTCGATATTTAACCCTCTCAATTGTTCACTAATTGCTTGTAGGTTTGTTGTTGCTCAAATACACTGTATCCTAAGGTCTTGATCTATATCAGCTAGTGTTGTGGGTAGATTTGGTTGAGGCATTATTGGTTCAAATATGTATTCTCTAGGCTCTCTAGGTCCCGTGATTGTCATCTAAAACAATTCAACTTTTAACTAAGATTAATAAACTAATTATGAAAGATGTATCTACACAATGCATATATCTTTATTTTTTGTGTTTTATATGAAGTACTTTAATGAAATTAAAGAGCTACTATTCTAATATTCTTAGAAAATATACAACTAATCTAGTAACATAATTAAAACAAACAAAATAACCCGGTATGGCTATTTGCCTCGTGGAGTTGTGAATTTATCTAAATATCTAAGCAACTAATTTTTTTAAATTGAAAGACTCTCATTCTACCTTAGAAGTGAGGAATGAATCATAGTTTCTCGAAACTATCAATCCCCATAGCTTCCCGGCAATATCAAGAGCTGAGCTTTGACTAAAATGAAATAATTTACTACTCTATTTGATACGTTGTAACTAGAACTTTGATAGCTCAAACCTAGCATTTACTGAATGTTGGCAAATCCAAGTTGTGTGGACTTTGTCCCTCAAAGTGTGATCTCCTCGTTTCCTTCATGTTCTCTTGAATCTAGAAAAGTGTGTATATGATAGTATCAACAGAATAAGGAACTTGAACAATGGAAGCTTTTGGATATAGACCAAATATAATGTGAGTAAGAGAGAGATAGTGCAAGTGAACAGAGCTTGACTATGTAATTCCTAGCGGGATTTATTGTGGGAATACAACACAAATGTGCCGAGAGTTTTAGAATCTATCCTTGTGACAAAACAAAACCTGCAACTCTAAATGGATTCTAATCTAGAAATGAAGCTATTCTATGCTAAGCTGATTGTATGGAACAACAATGAAGTAAGTTGAAACAAGAAGATTAAATGGCTTCTTAACAATAAAGGAAATCTTAAATTGATGCAAAACATGAAACTAATAGAACTCTAAGCAAGAAATTCAAAGACTAAATGATTAAATAGAGAAGGAGATGGGCCTTTTGTTTGAAAACAAGTCATTATTTATAGCAAATGTGTTTACCAGAGGGTAACTCCCAATTGAACTCTTTTACTATAAACAAAAGGAAAACACTATTCACAGGGTGACCAAAACATAAATGCAAAGCAAAGTATCTGAAGAATGTGGGTAGAAATTGAAGATTTACCTTTGACGCATAAATCGAGAACTTTCTCGGAAAATGTGTACAGATCGCCAGCCTGTCACGGCGTACGATCGGGAGGCAAGCGGTCTCATCATCGAAGACCAAAATGTAAGGAAAATGGGGGAAGAGGTTAAAACAAAGCATGCGGAGGCCGAGTGAGGCATACGGGATACAAACGTATACTTGGCAAGCTTTTTTGGATTCCGAACACCTTATAAGGAGACCTGTATCATAATTGGGGTATGTGTAACATCTTTTTGGTGGTGCAGTACCCTAAAATTTTGGGTACGTATAATGGCCGCCGAGAAGGTTGCTTCTTTGGGATGTTGATTCCGATTAAGGGGTACTTACCCTTTCTAAGGCTTGTTGCTATGTTTTTTCCTCATGATGAGAACCTTGTCTTTGAAGGCTTCTTGAACATTCTGAATGGATTCTTCCTACTGGAGATAATTCACCAGTTTGAAAAAACTCACCTCCTATTGAGTGATGGTCAATGTGGTGATCAGTGTCTGAAACCAGGAAGGAAGAGCTTACAAAGTGAGCAGGACTAGCACCTTGTTGTCCACCAATTCATCGAGAGTAGAAATTTCTACACATAAATTGGCCACACGCCGTAAGAAGGCTTCGACTGATTCACCATCATGCATACTCATTGTGTGAAGATTTGTCTGAAGATGTAGCATTGTCATCAAATTATTGTCTTCATAGATGGTACACAACGTGGCCCATGCCATAGAGGAAGTGGTTGCTTCCCAAATGTGAGGTTGAACCTCATCAGAAAGGCTTAGAGTGATAAGCATTAATGCTTTTGCATTAGCCTTTTCATACTTAGCCAATAGATCAATGTCTGTGGGAGGGGCGTTCATGCCAGAAATGATCCCCTAAAGATTTTCAAACTGAAGAATCGTCCGCATCTAGGTTTTCCATACGGCGAAATTTGGCCCTTTTAGCAACTGGGCATCCGAAAACAAAATGCGAGGTGAAAACATTTCCAAAAATTCAAAATTGTATTTTATTTATTGATTGTTCAAAAATGGTTACAAATCCTTCATCAAGGAACTCACACGAAGATGGGCTCTATAAGCTCATGCGGTGAGACGCGGATGCTCCTCGTGAGAATTCTACTTTGCGTTCATCATCTGCATCATATCCACGCTCCAATTCTTCACATATTTGGCATGCTTGACAACACACGTCGAACTGAAATAGTCAAACAATCCTTAACACACCAATTCGTCAAATAATATGTTGTCGGTATTCGGAATTCATTGAGCAAGGCAAATAGATGCCTCGGTGGTGTCTTCTTGGGATCTCGGAGGTGATTCAGCGGAAGGTTTGCTTCGCAACACTCTTGGCATCATAAATATATGACATGTACATGCCCTCTTGCACTCTTCTCTCGGGAAATCACGCTGGAAGGGTTTGCACTTGGCTCCTTGGCGTCACACAGCAGCAAAAACAAGAATGCAAAAAATGTTCAAATGCCTTGTGTAAATATTGGTATTCAAATGGAAACTTCATGCAACCACTAGTCTATGCTGTCAATGGATAGGAATCCAAAGGAAAATGCCAACTTTCTTGATAGTCTGAATTCCAATGCAGGTCTACCAGGTGAAATAATTCCTCACACGTTTTCTTTTACGGTCGCTCCACGTAGGTTTGGGCCAATGAATTTAATCACCTATGATCGATGAAAGAGTGGAGTGTTTTTTTCCTTGTGAAACCATGGTCATGAAAATACAGCCTCAATAATTGTAAATATGTAATCTTTAGAGCGCTTGTGTGTAGTAAGAAGAATGTGCATTTACAACCATCAAAGCGTAATCATTCATTACATGTAGTCTTACATGTAGTAGATATCTATATGAAGAAAGAATTCTAATGTAGTTGCAACTACTCTAGTAGACATCTATACAAAATGTCAAAGCACACCTAATGCACATGAACCGTTTGAAAGAATGCATGAAAATATGTGGTATCAGGCATTGCCATGATTGCAGTATATGTAGCAGATGGATTTCATAGGGATTCTCCCACTCTTTGACATACTAAAACACTTTAGAACATGACCGGACCATTTAAGCTTTATTTCTATTTTATTAGCATGTAACTATGCAGATTTAGAGGATGAGGGTTGTAGATACTTTTAAATTGAAAAGTGCATAAAAACACAATATCAATTTTGTGAACTATAATTTAAAATTTTCATTTGACATGGGAATTGAAAACCTGGCCTAATACCATGATTTCAGTTTCTTGTTGAATTGTTTCATTAATGACACGCAAAAAATGTTGCATTTCTTTCCTTTCACATACGGCCATTCTGAGAATGTTCTCCACATCTGTTTCATTATCTTCCTGGTCAACACTCAATGCATCATACAGGCGCATGTCATTCGCGAGTGTTTCTTAGTTAAGAGGCCAAATTCAAGTGCTTTTAGATCCAACTTCAATATTTAAACCACAAAGTCTTCCTGATTGTATCCATAATGAACATTCACCTCAATGGCAATGTCAAAATGACCCATTAGAAATTGTACATTTACAGATGGATTCATGCTTCAATAGTGTAAGTTACAGTAAAAAATGAATACTTGTGTGATAGAATAGCTAGACACAAAGAAATATCCTTTGCCTACAATTTGAGTGTTCCATGACAAAAGATGCATAAAAAGCAGATGTAGCTTACTATTTTATATTTATAGTAAATCCAAAGTCAAGTCACTTGTACATAGTGGAAACTAGTTCCAAACTCTTGTTGCGCTAGTCAATAAAATATCTTACTTTCTGCTTAGCATACATCACTTAAACAATTTTAAATTTAAAAAAAAACCTGAATGGCAATAGTAAAATGAACTGTTTGAAAGTTTTCATTTACAAATTAATGTATCTTTCAGTAGTTTCAAGTGCAAGTATAACTATGCAGTTGATTCCAAAAAACTTTACAATCTACCACCCTGCAATTTGTCGCTCAAATCATCACATTATATTGTTTATGTACTTCAATTAGTAATATGGAAATCAAAGCATTTTTCTACTTCCATTTATGCATTGCTTCCTGCAACTAGTTCACCTTTTACTATTGCATTTTTCCCCACCACATGAATGTCATTTGAAGTTCCAGTTTGTTAACCGTATTTGTGGAAAGGTAAAAAACAAGTCATTTCTGTCATCAAATTATATTGTTTATGTACTTCAATTTCTAATATGGAAATCAAAGCATTTTTGTACTTCCATTCATGCATTGGTTCCTACAACTGGTTCATCTTTTGTAATAGTACATTTGTTTAGACTTTCTTTGTAGTTGTTAGATCATAGCTGCTGTGAATTTTACACAACGTTGTAGATATTGAAATAGGCTATAACACACGCCTTGAAAGAAACTAACATCTAACTCAATTGATTAAAAATATGTATACTTTTCTATTCATCATTTACATATTACACCTAACTGCTGATGCACAAATAGGTTAATGTTATATTTCTATTTACTTGTGTCATATTCAGAACAATTACCAGAACATTTGCAATTATTGTTGCCTTTACATTGGCAATTACATCATAAGAATAACATCATCTTAAAGGTTAGTAGTTTTAGAATTTACTATATGCCTATATATGGTTTTCCGCATCGATTTATATTAACGTTGTTCCATTTCTTCCATACGTAGAGCTACATATACATCTTCAAAATGTGTCTTTATAATCATCCTCATTTTCTTATGTTCTATGCAATATATTTGGACACAGGTATCAAATTCTCATAACACCCCAACAAAACTGTAAGAAACTCACATTCCTTTTACGGTTACATTTGTGAAGGTATGTAACAACACCTACAATATCTTTTCGATTTGATGTAGCTTTGTATAATACATGCACATTTGAATTTTATAAAAAAATTACATTGGTTACTATAGCTATTGAACTTAAGGTTACGTAAGTCGTTACAAAAAATGGGTAAACTTGCGAATCATATAGAAATAAAGTTTAATAATTTGCATGTACTCAAAAAAATTGCGCAAGAGAAAACAAAGTCACAATAATATAGAAAAACACATTAGGAAATACGAAACAACAACTTGCATGAAGCCACTTTGGTTTCCACAATAGTAACAGGACTTCCCAGTAATAAAGACACAAATGAAAAGGAAGTAATTAATGCTTGAAACATATATACCACAAAATATGCCACCATTTGTTGACATTGAAAGTGCATTGCAACATGATCATCTATTTCAAAGTACATCATTCAACTACAATGCAGGTGATTGTCTTTTTGACACAATTCAAGTATTGTTGCATTTTCAGTATACGTCAATTGAATTGCATATGGGTACAATAGACTATTTTAGATCATGCTTAAACAATAGGGACCCAACAACAATATCATCGTATGAAAATGAATTGCATGTTGATATGCTTTTTGATTTGCATAGAATATATGAAAAAGACACTTACTTGCGTAGGATGCGGCTTTCTGCAAATGAAAATAGAGATGGCATTGAAATAGGTCTATGGGGTGATACATTTTGTATCCATTGGCTGTCTAAATGGCTAAACATTTCAATTTGTATATGGTCAATTACCCACAAAAGAAAATACCTTCACTTTAACAAAGAATCATTGACACCACCATATTCAATATTATTTCACGATAGAAACCCAACTTGTGGCCACTATGAACCTTTGTTTTGTACCATAATAATCCCACCACAAATTGTAGATACCCATACAAAGTTATCGCATACTTGTAATGATCTACTTCCTATTTGGAATGCCATTGCTCCTGAAATAGAAAGCTATGGCCTTTCAAAAACACATGCATTTAGTAATGACTGTGGCAAGAGCATGTTTACTGCAATTAGTCTTTTGACAATAGAAAATTTTAATGTAATAGCTCTTCGCCGGTATATGGCACAATCTTTGACTAATGCAATTTTAGGAAAAGATACATATGCAATCAGATGCTTAGAAGCTATATGCAGCCCAAACTTTGGCCAACCAGCAAAAAATCAAGTTTTCAACCCACAAATATATCTTTCTTTAGTTGGACTACCATATGAAACAAGTGGTATTGAAAGTAGTGATTTATGCTTGTTATGGCTTTCCCATATTTTACAAACAAAAATCCAAAAATGGTCAAAGAACAACTAAAAGCATTGTTCATGTATATGAGTTTTTCTTGCAACCAAAAAGAACCTTTAATGTCATATCATATGAAATAGATAATGCATATTCATTATGAGCCATTAAGTCATTTGCATAGAACAACAGAAAATACAATGCATACAACAATAGAAAATACAATGACCAATGAAATGCAATTGACAAGAAACAATGAAAGTGCCAAACAAGTCTAAGCAACATTCAACATTACTATTTCCTACTGCAAAGGCAAATGTAGGCGCCGATACAAGATTGCACCATTTTAAAGCCCAATAAGGAAAACAAAAGAAAGGAACAAGTAACTCAACAAGAAAACAAAATAGAAAATGCAATGACCAATCAAATGCAGCTGACGACAAGCAATGGAAATGGGTCAAACAAGTGTAGTCAACATACAACATTACCATTTCCTATTGTAAATGCAAATGCAGGTGCTGCTATAAAATTACACCATTTAAAAGCCCACATAAGGAAAACGAAAGGCCAGGAACATGTAATGCAACAACAAAACAAACAAACAAATGGATAAAACAATTACACTATACCTCCATGCTATAGCAGATATGCCAACACATGCCTGTGCTCTTTGTGAATGTTTCCATTTTAAAAAAGACGTAACCACGATTACCAACAATACTATCAATGCTTTTCTGTCTATATCTAGTGACATATCAATGAAAAAGCTTACATTAGGGGACAACATATGTAAGCAATGCAATAATGCCATTCAACATCAATTGCTTCCTAAATTTGCTGCTCCTTTCAACATAAGAAGAAATGGGAAAATAACTTCAGTTCATAGATTAAGCCTTTTAGAAGAAAGACTTGTTGCTTTATGTATGCCATTTGCACAAATAAGGCAACTTGGATACAAAAGACCACAATTTGGTCTTAGTGGAACACTTATTAATGTGCCTGTTGATTTCAACTGGGCACAAGAGGCATTGCCAAAGAAAATAAATGAAACCAAAACAATTGCAATTCAGATAAAAAGAAAATTGGAATACAAAAGTGCATATCTAATAGGAAATGTTAGGCCTAACTATGTCATGCAGGCATTAATGGAACTATGTAAATGTCCCATGTATATTGACAATCATGTAGTTGTTAATAATGATTGGCAAAGTAGCTTCAAAACGCAAGTTGGATGTAGTAGACAACATTGAAAATATCAAAGAAATAGATTACAATCCTAATGACCTTGAGGCTGAACCCATCACAAAATCAGTTGTACATGCTTATGAAAATGCTCATTCAATAAGAGACCTTCAGGAAAATGTTCTTGCAATTGCACCATCAGAAGGATTCAAACCCTTAGGCCTTTTTGAGGAAAAATTTTGTGAAGAAATGAGTTTCCCTACTTTATACTATGGAATGCACTCATGACAATGACATTACAAAAATATTCCATTACCAAAAAATAGCAAAATGGGAGCTACTGCATTGTAGAAATGATTTTGCAACTCACACTACCAATCTTTTCTTCAAAGCAATTAAAGTTATCTTGCAACAAGTCTCAAGTTGTGCATGGATATGCATACGCAAAGGCCAATTGCAAGGGGAAAAAATATATGCCAAAGATCTTAAAAGCAAATCAGGGGTGTCCAACATCCTTAAATCATCAATAGGATTTACAAGTTTAAAAACCATCCGAAACTTCACCTGATTATTTAGCAAAGACCAGAAGAACATATTTACAATGATAAGACAACTAGGCCCACCAACTTTTTTTTATTACGCTAACAAGTGTTGATCACCTATGGACACCACTATGCAACGCACTATATGCTCTATCTGCTAAAAACAAAAGGCATAGCGAAAACATTGATGATGATAACATCGATGCAATTATAAGGAAAAACCCAGTAATTTGTAGCCGTTACTTTAATCATAAGATAAATGCATTTAAAAAATTGATGTTGACTAACGATACTCTATTTGGAAAAGTGTTGGACTTCTTCTTTGTAATAGAATTCCAAAACCGTGGAAATGAGCATGTGCATTTTATGCTTTGGATAAAGGATGCTCCTGTTTATGGAAAAAGTTCACATGAAGAAATACAAACATTTATAGACAAATATATCTCTACAAATTCATCACTACTTGACACGAATTTGGCAAAAATGCAAACCCACCATCATACGGAAACATGTACAAAACACACAAACTCACATTGCAGATTTAATTTCCCATTACCACCTATGGATAAGACCACAATACTAGAACCTTTAGAAAATACAGATGCCATAACTAAAAACATAGCAAAACAATTTTTCCAAAGCCTACAAACAAAAAAATATAGCCACTGCATAACATTTACTGCATTTCTTGAAGCTCATAACTTAAGTAGGCAAACATATCTTACACTATTACAATCTCTTCTCACTCATCCTGCCATAATCTTAAAGAGGCATCCACATGATATGTGGACAAATGCATTTTCCAATAAAGTACCAAGCATATGGTATGTAAACACAGATGCACAGTTCATTTTAGATGCTTATTCAGCTATAACTTACTATACATCGTACATGACTAAATTGGACCGAAATTAACAACTACTTTTCACAAAATCCATGAACAAGCAACACAAAATAATGAAAGTGAAATGCAATTCATACGCCATCTAGGAAGTAGTTTACTTAACTACCAACAAATGTCGACATGTCAAGCAGTGCACATTGTGCTTTCACTGCCATTGCATTATGGGTCTAGGAAAACTATTTTCATAAACACATCTCCAATTACGAATAGGACATTCATTTTAAAACCTCCTAAGTTGATTGCTAAAGAACATGACAATTCTGAAAACGTTTTATGTGCTTCAATTAGTGACAAATACAATGCAAGGCCTATATCATTAGAAAACATTTGCCTAGCAGAATTTGTAGCATACTATACAAAAACAACAGAAAATATGAAACGTCGTAAAAAATCCAAAATCATACGTTACGTAAGATACAATAAACATGTCGATGCAGAAAACTATTACAGAGAGAAAAATTGATGTTGTTTATGCCATTTCGTGAACCAAAAGAATCATTGAAAAATAATTTTGACACATGGTGCTCAACATTTACTGCCAATCGAACATTGGTGGAAGAGAATGAAAACCAATTCATTGCAAAAGCAGATTCTCAATGGGGAAACATAGACAATGCTGCTTACAACATTGAAAATGAACCCAACTTGACATTCGACTATGAAAATGTAAATGAACCTAATGGGCCTAAGCACTTTGAGCAATATGACATTGGAAATGACCTTGAATATGCCACCAAAAAAATAACAGTTCATAACCAACCAAACAATAGATTCAACATAAGCAAAATTCCTTTCTTAATAGATATTAAGAGTACTTTTCTCTGCAACAACAATTAAATGAAGAACAACAAATTATAGTAAAGGATATTAGCATAAAAAAGTTGTTAGCTCCAAATGATCCATTCCATTTATTCTTAACAGGAGGCGCAGGTACAGGAAAAACGTACACTACAAAAGTAATATACCAAGCAATCTATCGGTTTTACAATAGGCAATTAAATAACACCCTCTAAAAGTGAAAGGCATTATCGTAGCATATACTGGAAAAGCAACATACAATGTCAATGGTGCAACTACTCATTCTATTTTCCAGTTACCTTACCGAATGTCACAGATGTTGCCATTAAATGTAAATACTCTAGATACAATGAGAAAACACTATAGCGAGTTACAAATACTTCTAATTGATGAAGTATCATTAATTGGAAGCCACATGTTATTTAACATAGACAAACGACTACGTGAATTTATGCATAAGCCAACCAAACCCTTTGGAAATGTAAACACTATTTTCTGTGGGGACTTATACCAAGCCCACCGATTCTAGATTCATGGTTATTCAAAAAACCAATCATGCACAATGAAACAATACAATATACATTTTGGCAAGACTATGTCAAATGCTTTCAATTGGACCACGTAATGCGGCAACAAAATTGCATGTTCATATCAATCCTTAACCATATTAGGACTTGCACACAAAAAAATGTAGATATTCAATACTTGAATTACCACTACTATAGACCCCCGCCACTAGATCCAAGTTTCCCATACTTATTCCACAAAAACATCGATGTTGACCACCACAACAAGAACATGCTTATGCTTCTGCCAGGAGAAATGTGCACACTAAATGCAATTGACTACATAGAAAGCCAACCTCATTGACAATGACTTAGTAACTACCAAAAAACTAGTGCTACCAAAAACTATAATGCTAAAACAAGACATTCGAATAGAATTGATTGGCGAAACTACAACATAAATGATGGCTTAGTGAATGGTGCAGATGGAATATTCAAAGCTTTTACAACTGGAACACCAAGTTTACTTTGGATAGAATTTAGCAATATTGACATTGGTAAATGTGAATGTACCAAAATGAAAACCATGTACACAACAAAAATCAGTAAACACTTGACTCCTATAACAAGAATTGTAAAACAAATACGAAGTATCAAAAAAATATTACCCATCATCAATTCCTCATACAAATAGCCTGTGCCAGAACCATACATAGAGCCCAAGGCCTAACAATGAATTCACTTGCTTTTGACCCTCACAAAGTAAATTCCAATGGCCTTGTATACATAGCACTTAAACTACCCGTCTGCATAGGGCGGTGGTCCTATCCATTATGGGCGTAAAGTAAAATTCAAAACGAACAAATTCTAAATTTGAAAGGGTGTTCATCTCCCTTCACCTTCATGACCTTTTCCATTATCTAGTGCATGGGAGGACATGAGAAAGGCTACAAATTCATGATTGTAGAAGTGTAAAGGATCATTGAAGCATGGGAGTGAGTGAGAAAGAAGTCTTGTGTTGGAAAGTGTATTTTGTAGAAGAAAGGAGTTTGAGACAGGAAGCGAGAAAGTAATCGAAAGGAGTTTTTGAGATATTCTCTACTCCCTTTCATACTTATTGTAAATTTTGTACTTGTGATTTGAATTGGCTAATAAAAGTGGGAAGAAAGAGAAATTTCCCTTCCCGACTGCTTTTTCCTTCATTGGAGGTTTCAAGATAAAATTGTTGTTGTTTGAGTTCTATGTTCTTTCCCTTTGCTACAATTATTGTTTCTAAGCACAATTATAATTCATTCACTAGATTTCTCTATTATTTCTAATAAAAAGTAAACAAAGCAGTAAACAATTGTGATTTGTGAATTATTCCAAAGTTGAAATTTTATGAATCATTTTGGTATCGTGGCTAACAAGTATCCAGGATCATGGTATTCGTTCTTGAATTTGTATGACAAAGTGAAAAGATCTAAAGGTGAAGAACCTTTACCTTGTGATCTAGATATTTCTACAAAGAAGTGGAAACAGAGAATCTGGGGAGAAATGGAGGAAGAGAACTTGGTCCAGAGGATCGAGATGCTAGAGACCATGATGGATAGGATGTTTAGAAGGCAAGAAAAACTTGTAGATTTGCGAGAAGATGGCTTTGGTCAAACAAGACTCCATGGACTCGGTGGTTTGAGGCTTAGCTGAAATGTTTGGTATAGGCAAGAGTCACCATGAGGAATATTATGGAGAAGAGCGTGGAGAAGAGACTTCTAACACAAGAGAGAAGGTAAAATCTGAACATACTCCTTTTAAAGTTGAGACTAAAGTCGAAATCAAAAGCTTTGAAGGAAAAGTAGATGCAAAGTTGCTAGATAAATGGTTGAAACAGTTAGAAGTCTACTTTAGCATCCATAATGTCACTAAGGCACAAAGGATCACCTTTGCATGTCTCAAAATGGAGGGACATGCTCTAGTTTGGTGGGAAACCCATCTAACTACTTGTGAAAGGAAGAAACGTCCTACTGTGAAGTCTTGGCAAGAATTTAAGGAATTACTTAGAGCTAACTTTTATCCTATTGGCCATAAAACTGACCAAATGATTAAATGGTAGTATATTAGACAAGGTAGTGGTCAAAGTGTGCGGGACTATAGTACGGAGTTTCGGAGGCAAGCCATGTTGCTAAAAATGGATTTGGAGGACAAGGATATTTTGACCAAGTACTTGGGATGACTTCACACTCAACTTCGAAGAAAATTCATCTCCACAAAGCCCAAAGATCTCAATGAAGCATGTGTACGACATACTACATAGATGATGAGAAGAAGCAAGGAGAAGTGGAGCCAAGGGAAAAAAATCAACAAATCAAGAGAAAAATGATTATGGGCAAACAAGTAACAAGAGTAAGTGGAAAGGGAAAGGTAAACAAGCTGCCACTACTTTAAATACTTGTAAAGATCCCAAGAATTTTTGCAAGAGTTGTGATATCAATGGTTATACTGACACTACATGTTGGAAGTTACATCCGGAGTTACATCCAAGAACCGAACCAGGACTCAAAGAAGTCCATGACAAAGTAAAGACAAGGGGGAGGTAGAAATCGAAGATGACTCGATGTAGAGGAAAGGCTTGGATGCATGGCCACCAATAGGGATAGCGAAGAGGAGATGAGTAGACTATTCCAAATCAAAATCTAGATCAAGAGAAATAAGGTAAATGCTTTGGTTGATATCGGTTCTCAATCTAACTTGATTTACGAGGTAATTGTAAAGAAGCTTGCTCTTGAAACTTATGAGCATCCACATCCTTATCCTTTGGGATGGGTGAAGAAGGGTGTTGAAATTCGGAGTAACAAGAAGATGTAAGGTCAAGTTTGGGATAAATTCCCAATTTATAGATGTTTTTGAAGCTGACATTATTCCACTTGATGCTTTTGATCCGGTATTTGGGAGTCCTTACTTGTATGTTAGGGATGTTATATTTATGAGAAGGAGAACCAAGGATGGGATCAGCTACAACATCCTGGCACACCCGTAAGACATGGGTTACTATGGTGAGTGCTAACCAAGCAAAATGGCTAATTCGGGCAAATCATAATCGAGTTTTGTTTACTTTTATTAAAAGATAAAGCGGGATGGGGTAGAAGTTTTAGAATTTTCTAACCAAGGAAACCAAGATTTGGATAGTATTATTCGGTCTTTTCAGAAGTGTTTTAGGCTCCTAGTGGATTACTACAAAAACGGTAAGTAGAGCATGAGATTCAAATTTGTTGTTAGATTCACCTCTACCAAACATCGGATTATATAGGAAATCCTTACTCTAGAGTACTGAAGTAAAGAAACAACTCCAAGAACTAATTGACCAAGGGGTGATCTGTCTTAGCACCTCAACATACGGTTCACCTATTGTGATGGTTCCAAAGAAGGATGGTTCTTGGAGAATGTGCATCGACTACCGTGCTTTAAACAAGATCACCATAAAGAACAAAAATCCACTTCCCCGCATAGATGATCTCTTGAACCAGGTTGTAGCATGCTAAATTTTTCATGAAGTTGGATCTCAAGTCTGGTTATCACCAAGTCAGAATGAAGGAGGAGGATATATGGAAGACTGCTTTCAAAACAAAACAGGGTTTGTATGAATAGTTAGTACTTCCTTTTGGGTTATGCAATGCACCCACTACATTTATGAGATTGATGAATGATGTATTGCGGGATTTCATAGATTCATGTGTCATTGTATACCTAGATGATATTTTGACTTTTAGTGCCATGTGGAAGAACACTTAACACATTTGCAACAAGTCTTGCAAGTTCTCAGGGAGAAGCAGCTGCTTTGTAACATGAAGAAATGTGAATTTTCCAAGCAATCACTTGTCTATCTTGGACACGTGGTTGGAGGAGGAGAGCTATGAGTGGATCCAAAGAAGGTGGAAGCCATCACTAATTGGCCAACACCAATAGAAGCCACAAAGACTAGAAGTTTTGTGGGAGTAGTACAATACATGCGGAAGTTCATTTTGGGTTTCTCCACAATTGCAGCACCTCTACACACAGTGGTCATAAAGAGTAAGGGTTTTGACTGGGGTAAGGAACAAGAAAAATCCTTTGAGTTATTAAAATACAAGATTATTCATGCTCCAATACTTGTTCTTCCTAGTTTGCAGCATCCTTTTGAAGTATAGACAAATGCCATTATTACGCATGGGCACAAGTGTTGCTTCAGGGAGGTAAACCCGTATGTTATCATTATGAAACTTTCACTTCAGCAGTTAAAGGATATTCAAGTATATGATAAAGAAATGTATGCACTAGTTCAGGCAATTAAAAAATGGAAACACTATTTGATGGGTAAAGAAACTATTGTGCACACTAACCACAAACCTCTCCAATATTTGCAAGCACAGTCTAAATTACAGTAGGCAAGGCACTACAAATGGATGGGGTTTCTTCAACAGTTCCATTTGGTGATCAAATACAAGAAAGGTAGTACAAATTTGGTGGCAGACATGTTGTCTAGGCCACCCACATAGGAGAAATTCTCCTGCTTGGCCACTATTTCTCAGATCGAGCCCTTCATGAAGGAAGCATACGAAGAGGCATATGCCCAAGACAAAGAATTTGGGGTGACATTTCAGAAGTTGTAGTCCCAAGGGGCTGAAAGGATGGGGATTGAAGATTGTTATCTCAAGGATGGGCTACTCTACCGATGGGGAAAACTTTGTGTGCCTAAAGAAGAAATACTTCTATTGATGAGGGAATCACATACCTCAAAATTAGAAGGACATTTTCGTGTTAGTAATACCATAAACCACTTGAAAAGGTATGTAGATTGGCCCAATATGCAAGAGGAAGTATCAAGATTTATTCGTGGATGTAAAATTTGTTGTAGTAACAAACCAAAGACCAGAAGGAAGGTTTATATATCCCTTTACCGGTACCTACTCGTTCATGGGAGGACATCTCTATGGATTTTTGTAGGAGGATTACCTATATCTAAACATGGCCATGACTACCTCTATGTTGTTGTTGATAGATTTATTAAAATGCGTATTCTTATGGCATGTAAAAAGATAGTAAAAGCACATGAGGCAACCGATCTTTTCTTTGCTAATGTATTAGTGCATTTTGGTTTGCACAAAGTCTATTGTCTCGATAGGGATTCAGATTCTTGGGGAAGTTTTGGGCTACATTCAGGGGACAAGATGGATATCATATTACAAAGGAGCATAGCTTTCCATCCACAGATAGATGGACAAACAGAGGTGGTAAACAGGACTTTGGTACAATTGATCGAGAGGGTATAACAAGTATGTACATGAGGACTTGGACGAGTCCTTAGCCTACATTCAACATTCCTATAACCGGAAGTACACACATCCACCATGAAGTCACCATTTAAAGCATGCTTGGGATATCTACCTACGAATCCACTGGATATAGCAGTTAGACATCAAGATGAGGAGGATAAATGGGACATGGAGGTGACTAGAGAAAACAAATTCATTGAGAGGATCGACAAATCCATCTCAAGGTCAAAGAACAACTGGAGAAGTCTCAAGCGAAGTACAAAGCTAGGCATGATCAGCATAGAAGGGAACACAAGCTTCATGTTGGAGATAAAGTTTGGCTTTACTTGAGCAAGGAGAGACTACAAGGTCAAGCACGGAAGCTCAAGCCACTACGATATGGACCCTTCACCATATTGGAGCAGATTGGAGAAAATGCTTTCGACTTGATTTTTCGTCATTCATGAGGATGTACTTTGTAGTAAACTACAAGAACTTGCACCTATATGAGCCATCCATGTTGGATGAAGATGAAGAACTACAGTTTCTACCTTCCATCGAGGATTGCGTCTTAGAATCACAAGGTGAATCGGAGGAGGATGTAGTACTACGGCGGAAGGTCAAAGAGACTAGTAGAGGCCCACATGAGTCTTGGCGATTGGACTAAAAGGAAAGATACCAAGGCGAGTCCCTATGTGGCACTCGAAGGAGCAAGTGAAGGAATGATTTCCTCATCTACTTCCCCACTAAGATTTTGTGGGACCAAAATCCTCCTAAGAAGGGGAGGTGTGATCCATAGGGATCCAGAGAAATCTACTTCATCAAAAATAGTCAGCACAAGGAAGGAAAACATTAAAACAGAGGTTTTGTATTTTAAGTAATAGGACCTCACGCCTGTGTAGGGCGGCGGTCACGGGAACCGCCACTCAGCCCGGGGGCGGTGGTTACAAAACCACCTGTCTGCATAGGTGGTGGTCCTGTCCATTATGGACAGAAAGAAAAATTTGAAACGAACAGACTTCCGAATTTGAAAGGGTGTTTGTCTCCCTTCACCTTCATGACCTTTCCCATTCTCCAGTGCATGGGAGGACATGAGAAAGGCTATAAATTCATGATTGTAGAAGTGTAGAGGATCATCGAAGCATGAGAGCAAGTGAGAAAGAAGTCTTAGTGTTGGAAATTGTATTTTGTAGAAGAAAGGAGTTTGAGACAGAGCAAACAAGTAACTGAAAGGAAGTGTTGAGATATTATCTACTTCCCTTTCATACTTATTGTAAATTATGTACTTGTGATTTGAATTGGCCAATAGAAGTGGGAAGAAAGAGCAATTTCCCTTCCCGACTAGTTTTTCCTCCATTGGAGGTTTCCAAGATAATTTTTTTGGTGTTTGAGTTCTATGTTCTTTCCCTTTGCTACAATTATTGTTTCTAAGTACAATTATAATTCATTCACTAGCTTTCTCTTGTTATTTATAATAAAAAGTAAACAAGCAAACAATTTTGATTTGTGAATTATTCAAAATTTGAAAGTTTATGGATCATTCCCGTGTAAAAATATTGAATCATTGTATCTTATACATAAACTACAAAGAAACCAACTTCTTACTATCCACTTTGACGTAGAAGGCTGAAATGCATAGGCTTCTACATTCTTCTAAATGGGCACCATTACACAATTTAACATAGGCTAGCCCCAAACACTTGTGCATTTTTCACTCAATACCAAAAGTTTAGTGCTACACATTTAACACATAACGCATGATTTTGCAATAATGCAATCGGGCGTAGTTTTTTTACAAGAAACACAAACTACAAAATGCCAAGCGATACAATTCTCTTGTAAATATTTGACGTTGTTCCTACCATGAATATCCACACCTTCTTACGTGCTACAATAAAAAACTCAATGGACACACCATTAAAACATTTAGTACACCCCACATTGAAAGTACTACAATCAATATTTTCTATTTGAATACACATATACAAATAGCAAACATATATTTAAATCCATTAAGCCCACTAATAAACATTACAAGATTCTTAGAAGTCATCACTTCTACTTTACCAACGAATATGTAACTTATAATAGTTGGTGACTTTAACATT
This sequence comes from Taxus wallichiana var. yunnanensis, assembly GCA_018340775.1. Lineage (NCBI taxonomy): Eukaryota > Viridiplantae > Streptophyta > Pinopsida > Cupressales > Taxaceae > Taxus > Taxus wallichiana. The sequence goes on from CM031243.1 coordinate 533,597,900, forward strand.
GACATGTCAAAGGCCAAAACCAAACAAGCCCAAATTCGCAATGAAATGCAGCAATAGAACCTCTTCCTTGTACCAACCATTGCAACAACCGATAACAACACACAAATAGACCAATGTTTGGATGAATATGAATATTACGAAATCACCACTAAAATTAGCCATGCATATTGGGTGACCATAACGCACTTTTAATTTCATTCCCAATTTTTAACAAAGAAAAATACATACTACAAAAAGCAATTGCAAATACAAAATACATTGAAAAGGTATTTGTTAGTTACACTTATGTACTATTTATACAATTGAAACCATAGCTTATTTTTATAGTTGTACTTATTATAAATCTTTTTCATTACGAGACACCATGTCAAATGCAACTTCAACTATCGAGGCTGATCTCTCATCACAACAATGACCAAAAGAGGTATGTTGCTTTACCCATTTCATTCTATATTGACATTTTTTCTATCCACTTCTAATTTATTTCCTTCCTCCAATAATGTGCGAGGCCAAGGAATGAAAGTGCAACACTAATATCTATTGACGATATAAATAACTACAATTTCGTGAGAAATTTTTGAGGGTGAAGTCATGGTGTATATAAAAAAGCAGGTCCTCGACAAACATCGAGGAAAAAAGCTGCAATTGGACCTTATGGACAAAAAAAGGTGAGCTGGTAATAACTACCAACATTATGACACCTTTTATCAAAACCCATGAACATAGAATAATCCTACAAAAATCCATCTGCATAACAAACTTTACCATAGCTCCAAAAAGTGACTATGACCACTGTGACTGTGACTTCATATTGCTAATCAATGAAATGACAACCATAGAATCTATTAATTCTATTTGCCTTCAGCATATGTTTATCCCAAATTCAAGCATCCATCAGCTCATCCCTTTGACCATTATGCAACTACAACCATAGCTGCCATTTGTACATCATGCCAAAAAATAGGAAACCAATTCATCATTGACATTACAGATGGTAACTCACCCAATGACAAAGATCGGGTAAGCCTCACACTCTCTATAACAATTATTTAATACCATTCTCCTTAAAAATAAATCAACTATTATTGCACTTAATGGATGGCAAGTATATATTTTTCAGACACTCACAACAGAATTCCATATGATTAAAAATAAAATCCAAAGAAAAGAGCTAGCAATATACCATTTCAAAAACCTAGCAAAGCGGAGAAAAAGCATAGACAAGAGCTTGCAGAGCACCCAATCCACCTTCATGACCACTGTAAAACCAAAAAGATCTCTCGGACACCTACAACTAGTTCTGGATACAACAATGAAGGTACTGATAGCAAAGCCATTCTTAAATCAGCCTTATACCTTTCTAATGCTTTAACCCTTGCAAAACTTTCTCACCGCTAACGTAATTCTCATTTTCAAACTACTGCTCCTAAAAGTTGTTTTATGCACCCTCCTACTAGTATGCTTACTCCAGCAAATTATTTTACATTATGCTCTACACATTTTGAGTTTGCACAATTGTTGTAGATGAATATTAATTCTTTTCTCCTCTACTTTGGAATATGCCATCCAGTTGTCTTCACGAACTCTTATAATTGAACAACTCCCAAGTTTCTAGTAACATTGACCATCATCTACACCATTCCTTAATAGTACCCTATATATGTTTAAGTTGATACTTTCCTAGAATTATGCTATTTTGGTCAAAATAATAACCAACTGTGTTTGTTCATTAGGATTTGTCTTGATAGCTCTGTGGTTTTTGAATTTTTGTTACGATTAGCACAAACTCAAAAATATCCTCATCACTACAACTGTAGTTTGTTGCTTACTCATTCTTGTTTGTAGTTTGGATTACACCAAATAGTGTACAATTAGTATGTCTCTTCATGCTACTGTTGTGATCAACACAATTGAATTTTTGTTTCTCTTCCACTTCAACTAGACATTGAGGAAATAGTACTCTATACAATAGCAAACTACCTATTCCCCCTTATCCATAGGCATTAGAAACTTATAGCCTCAAGCTAGTGCTATAAAGCTAGTTTTCGAGCCTTGTCATCCCTATATAAACCCTTTCGGCTGTATTAATCGGTGGTAGGAATTTATGTGCTTTTAGAAGAATGCGTAGAGATCAAACTGCATGTTAATCCTCAATTGGAGAGAGAGAATCTCATACTGAAAACAAGTTAACAAGAGAAGAATAAGATCCCAACAGGTTCCTTAACCATTAAAAGAAGCATCAAATTTCTGCAAGGTATTATGGACCCTTCACCATTATAGATGAAATTATGGATTTGCGTAAAAGTTGCGAAGTTTACATAGATGTTCAACAAGTGTTGAACACAGTTGAGTTGATTTATTAGAGAAGCCAAAAGCATTCAAATGAGGAAAGCTGGAGCATAGATCATGTAATGGTCTGATGAGCTTATAAACAAATTACATATGAATCTATAGCCTTTTACGAATAATATCTTGGAAGGCACAATAGAGATTGCAAACCAGGAAAAATTAGCATTTAAAGTTTTAGAAAATGATGTAATAGAATGAGCCTATATAAAGGCTATATAGTAGTTTACAGCCTTTTCTGAATAATGTCTTCCAAGGCACCAAGAGAGAAAATTTCTAGTAGGCAAGTAAAATTACAAGTCAAAAGATCTTGGCTCTCATACAAGCCAATATAACTAGGAGAACAAATCATGGACACAACCAAAGGCAAGTAAAGTCAGCCAATATAGACCAAACATACTTATCATAGTTGACAAGGTATCAACATTGGGCACCTTGACTAGATAGATGTTTCATTGATGGAAAAGGTAACACATTAATGGCAATAACAATGGTTCAGTCCTCACAATGAAACCCGATTTCAGGTCTTCAATATCTAAGATTCTTGAGTCAATTTGTTTTAAAATTGTCACTTAAGAGTAATCTAAATGATACTTGCTCCAAGACCTGATCAATCTATGTCTGATCATAGAACACTTACTACTTTGTCTTCTTTTTCTGTTTCAGTCAAAGAATGCTTGAAATCTCCAATACCCACTTGTGAGAAGTAGTTTAAACACGAGCGCTGTGTATATACTCTTAGATGTGCAAATACAGATGATACTCTATGTACATATGAACAAATACTTGTATACTTTGTTGTTCTGGAAACTGTAGATATCATATGTATATATGTACACTTGTTAAAAGTAGTTTAAACATGCATCTACGTGTATATTTATTGGTATATATATTTATCATAGTTACTGTGAGATTTCAGTCATACTTCCCTATCACCGCAACCGTATCTACATCTTTTGTTGGTACTGTAGTAGTAATTTATATATAATATTGCAGTGCCCTTATTCATTTACTTTTGTACCCTGATTAGGAATGGCGTCCTGACATGCTCCCGGCTCTATACCTCCATTTTCTGGTGACTGTATTTATATATAAAATAGCCATGACCTTATTCCAGGGGACCATGATATATATATGCATAGCCATACCTGTATCCTTACCCTCCAGTGTCTCCTCGCTGATATTTATATATGTAGAGTTATTTTTTCTGCAATGTCTCCTGGTAACTGATATTTATGTATGTATAGTTATTTGTTCTAGGATGATAGATATACAATCTCTATATGCATGTCTCTATATTGAATTCCCAAAGAGCCCCTTCATGTATAAATATGCATGCATGCTTTGTTTCAATTCATGACTGATTCACAACCTTACACACGTAACTAAAAATTTCCTATTTACAATATTGCCTCGCTAGATGCTACTCATATGACATTAACTGAATTTTTTCGACCCATGCCACAATTATTAAATGTGTTACAATTGTATGTGCTACTTTGGACAAAATACAATGTGATGTGAAACATTTCTATTATTTAGATGATACAACAAACCTCTTTAAATCTTCTAATTGTACCCAAAGACATAGGAAGTATGAAATTCTCGCAAACCTATTATATCTATTTTTGGTTAATATCAAATTGTGTACCATGTCCTTATTCTAGAATGTCATGTATATCTTAAACTTCATCCAATAAAAACCTAAAATTCATTTTAAATATCTTTAAGGACTCTTTCATTTATATTTCTTACAATTTTTGTGTCAAAATTCATTTTTAAGAGCTTCAAACTTAATATTTTACTAAAACACTAACTACTACTCTGTGTAAGCTCGAGTAGCTTAAAAACTCTATATCTTCACAAGTACATACCTTCAAAGATACTTGGCCTAAATATCTATTTTCAACCCCTCTTTAATCATGTTCTAGCAGTAAATCATGATGACAATGATAATGGTATGAATCAATGACATCCTTTCTTACATACACGTGGGAAAACAGGGTATTTAAACCCTCAGCCTCTAAATTAGAAAATTAACTCTTGTTCATTAAATAACCTCAATCATTCTCTATTCTCAAATTTTCAACTTCCTTCCCTATCTTCCATACACATGCACACCACTTTCTTTTTTAAAATTCATCTAAACTTTCTGGGTCAAAAGAAACACAGTCACAGTTCTGTTTCAAGTAGTTTAATAACATACAATAAAGGTTCACAATGGAAAACACTTCAACATAATGCAATGTCCTTTCAATTATTCATATTAGTTTAGGTTAACATGATCAAATGATTCACAACAAAGTCTCAGCTTATCACATCCAAAGAGACTTGTAATACAGTGATACAGTCACATGAACAAACATGTACCTAATCTTCCAAGATAGTAACTAAGTATCAATTCAAAATCAATCCCGATGAATGGTTTTAGAAACATCTACAGATGTTCATGAAGAGGCAAACATTATTTCTTAACCACAAAGACATGATCATTCATATCAAATACAAGGTCTTACTACAAATTAGAGCTTTATATATATCAAACTATACTTTTCACAAAATTTCATGCTTTCCTTCATCCACCCATCCTCCTCAGAAATCCTTCCTTTGAGGAATCCTCTTTCTCTCCTTCCTATCTCCCTATAGGAGGTTAACTAACTCCTCATTTGAATCAATATTTATTTTAAACTCATTGCTCTATACATTTAAACCCTAACATTAATAGTCTTCGCATACCTGCATTGTAGTATGTACAGGTTTAGTCAATTCTAACATGTACAAGGGCTAATGTTGGAGTTACTGCGCCACTTAATTGTCTGCCCATTTTTATGAACATACCTTGTATGATAGCACTTTGAGGAGTTTTAATTAAATTTGATCTTAAGAATCCATTTCCACATTTTCTCAATTGATATATGTAATTTCCAAAATCCATATGCAGTAGTTATATACATTTTGTATGTCAATGTATATGTATGCTGAAATTAGTTTTGTTGTTGCACAGGTTGAAGGAACATTGACCATCGCAAAGGCCTATTCTAGTCCATTTGAACCAATTTGTAAAAAATGCAGCTTGACTATTGACCATCTACCACCATTGCATGCAAACATAGCATATTGCAAAGAACTCACAAACAAGAATTCCCATATGCATATTACCACCGTCTTCTATGCACCATTAAAATCACAAAAAAACATCCATCCAATACATAGCTAAAAAGAAGCTTCTAACCGAACTCATACCTTCTCTTACTACTACAAAATATATCGTAACACATAGAAGACAAATAAGTTGTTATAGAACAACTATCACACTTTCATGCAATGCATGGCATCTTTACAGGTAGATAAAAATAAAATTATTAGAGAAATGAAAACTACTCCAAAAGAAAGTATGTTGCCTTCACTTGCTTTTCAATCTCAGCAATATTGCAAAAACTATATACTCTACTCATACTAATGCTCACTTTCATTTCCTACATGCATTCCATCCCAATTTCAATCACGGAAAGAAGTTACGCATCTTCAAGTCATACACTATCAGCACCATCATTTTAAGGTAAACCACTTTTCCCATCCACACATATGTTTCGATAGTTCATTTGAAATACAAATGCAAAAGCGATTTGTAATACTACTCCATATTTCTTTTGCAGGTCTAAAACTAGAGCTCCACTTCCTACACCGCAACATTTTTGAACATCCAATTTGTAATAGCATAAATTGTTACTTCTCATCATTTTCTATCACCATAGTTTAATACAGACAACAATAAGCTTTATTTTGTAATTATTCAGCTATTCCAATGCCAAGATTTACCAATAACTTCCTCATTCTTGTTTCAACCTATTCTTTTAAAAGCATGAACTACATTCTCTTTTCCAATTCAATTCATACTTCCACAACTCAAACTGCATTAATTGCTTTTGGCATGGAATTGTTTATTGCCAATGTGACTGCAGACAGAAACCTATTGACATAACAATAAAATTGTTAATGGCCAACATTACTTGCAATTTACCCATGCTATTTTCTATTTGTCCCATGGCGGTACTCTAAATTAGCAACACAACACTTGTTTATGTTTTGGTTCAATAAATTTTTACTTTTGTTCGGTGCTCTTTTCCTTCATCTCATGTCGCATACTCAAAGCAAATTAATTTACAAAGCACAACTAATTTTTTTTTTTTTTTTTTTAAATGAACATCCGTATGAGCAAGAATTGAGTTTACAACTAATTTTCACATTCACAAAATGTTAAAAGAAACGTATATGGCATGGTATTTAGAAAGACAAAAACCATTTTGGAATTGTATTGTAGTGTATTTAAAATGTAAATAACATTGAAACTAACATAGAACTATAATGGACTACTAAAATTTACTAGATATGTGACAACAAAGTTAAATGTTGGATCCCTTTGTGGTGCGGTTGTAGCCTATTTCCCAAGGAGGGGTATGGGGGAGAATATCGCTTCTACTACTATTGCAGGGGGTGGGAGCTGGGGGTAGGTGTAGGGGAGGGATGGAGCCCTCAAAGTGATAATTAACAAGTCACTCTTGTTTCTAGAAAGACAAATTCCACATAATTCTATTTTTAGGAAGGAAAATCCTAATGGCGTTTTTCCACTCTATTTTTAGGAGGAATCCTAATTGTACTTTTTCAATTAGGTGTATTTATCTTTTGGAAAGCCAAGGTAGCACATAATGATTTCACATGTGTAGAGACCTATAATTCGGTCTAGATGATCTTAATATTACTAAGATCATACTAACTATCATAGTCTCGTATTAATTTACTACACTATGCTAGTAAAACACCCTTTCTAACCTCTTCTAAACCTCGTAAATCTGCTAATCCCCCTCTAACCATCTTCTATAAGCTTGTTTCCTTTAATTAACCTTGTTTGGGTTAACTAACCTCTTATTGACTTTCTAAAGAGAGGTTTACTTTCTAAACAAATATCTCACCTTCCAAACAGCCACATAACCTTCCAAATCCAATTCACACCTCCCAATGGGTTTTTCTAAAAATCACCTTTTTGACTCCTTTTAGTCCCACATCCATCCAAAGCACCCATTTCTCCATACCAAAAACAATAAATAGATGGGTCCCCCTCCCACCTTTTCCTAAGAACTCTCTCTCTCTCTCATCTCATTTCTACTTTAGGTCATGATTTAGTCTTTTTAGATTCATTTCATAGTTTATTTGAGTTATTTACTTGTTATTTGCTAATCCTTTCAAATATTTAGGTAAATTAGATAAGCCATTAATGGTGAGCTTCCATTCTTAATCTTTTGAAACATCAATAAGCATATAACTAATTACTAGAGCTTTAATAGGTTTAGTTATACATAGATTTCATGGAGTAGAGAACTAATATAGTCATGTTTCGAGGTTGATTGTTTGTTTCAAGCTTTATATGCATGCAAATAGGTAGCTCTTGCTTATCTCTAATCTGATGGTTCTTTGAGTTGTTTGTTCCAAAGCTTTTGGGGTTTCATTAGAGATTCTTACCCCATGTTCATAGCTTTAACAAACTTTTCATTGCACACATTTGGCACACCTGTGGGACATACTCCATTGTCCTCTAGGAGCCTTTTCCAAAAAAATTTAAGTTTACTTTTATGTTTTCTAGGAGAAACAACTTGTTATTTACTTGATTTCATTTTTTAAGTAAGATAAATCGTCCTTGTTCATGCATATTTTGTGGGTTTAAATTGGAAATAGGTTTCTTTGACTAACAACTAACCTCTTTCGTTGTTGAAAATTTTCATTTCTCGTGACTTTTGCAGGTTTTTCGGGGTACACGTAGGTTTCCTAGAGGGGAGCGTCCTGTCAAAACCTTAGCACACTCTTTGAACTAGCCACACACTTGTATGATCATATTTTCCACTAAAAGGTCATTTACAAATGGCTTCATACCTATTAAACTATAGGCTTCTCCATTGAATTTAAGGTGTACCCATGCTTACGGACACATAGGTGTATTTTGGCATACTGTGTTGATTTACATTTTGGCTTACAAGTGTATCCATCAAACTGTAGGCATCTCCATTGAAACCCTAGCGTACCTATCTTCAGGCCCACGTAGGTGCTAGACGTCATTGTCAAAAAAATTTACCACACGTCCACGCTGGTTTTGGTGTGTATCTATCAGTTGGGACGCACACACGTCATTCTAGATGTGCAAGTCTCTAAGTTAAAAATTAAAAAATATATATTCGAATCTGTAAAATCTGTTTTTTTAGTTTTCAGTTGTTCGTAGGCTCTAACAAGTGATTGTAGGTTTCTTTTTGGTTATTTAACTAAAGTAGTTTAAGTGTTTCATTTTTCTTAGTTAGAAAGAGCTTTTTCAAAGTGTGTATGCTCTTCCCTCGCACCTTCTAGGTGATCTTGGGGATAAAAAACACTTCTAAAAACCTTTTTGTCACTTTCAAAAAAAGTTAATTTATGCCGCATAATTGGATTGATCTTTCAAAATTGATTAAAACGAACTCTATCTTTTGCAAACACACTTAAATTATTTTCCATAAGTCTTGTTTTAGTGGAGTTTCGCATTGTGTATGCTCTTCCTTCACACCTTTTGGTGATCTTAGGAATCAAAAGCAACACGTAAACTCTCTTTCTTGATATCATTATATGTGGTGGAAAATTACTAACTCTTTAAATGTAGGGCCTAACACTTGTCAAAGAAAGGAGTTACAAAAACAAAACCTTATAACACGTGTTTTAATACGGTTATCCAGACGATGTACTACTTAAACCACATTAAGTTAAGCAAGATAAAAAAACATACCACTCCACATCACGTTGTATCACGGTGTTTCGGAAAAGGTATGTCCCTATCCGCTCAAATAGAACATAACTCGTTTGGCATAACGCCTTAAGCTACAACAATGAGGGTGGTTCTAAGAACCCTAAACTAATCTACCACTGAGTAACCTCATGGATGAAACACGAAGCACTCCACTTACCCACTTGACTAAATGTTACATAGTAAGTTAGAGTAAAAGTTTCATGTATCACGACCCCGGTGAAAATACGCATGAACGCATTTATTGCTCATTGTATTCGAAGGGGGTAAAGTAAAGCCGAGATACTCCCAAACTAGTCAGTGTGACTCTTTGGGTAAATTGAGCTCGCATTTAGACAACTTGTGACACCTAGTTGAGTGAACTATTTTAGGAAAGCCATATCTTCTTGGAGCCCACTTTGCTAGTCCATATCGCATCTTGTCAAAGCCATCACAAAGTGTGAACTTACTTGGAATATTTGCCTTGTTTTTCGAACAAGGAAAAGAGACCACTTGAGTTAGATCTAAGTGTCTTTTAGTACAGAATTAAAAATGACGTGTCACTTAGGTTAGTTTCTTTCTCGCCTTAGGATGAGGCGAAGCTCTCGCCCAATTAGCACTTAGTTTATTTTCATCTTTTGATCTATACCCTTGAATTCTCATTGCCCATTTTGGGATGAGAAGGAAGCATACCCCGAGTCTTATCAAAGAAAATATTCACCACTTTTTTGTATGTTTACACCCATCCATATTTGTGGCTGGTTTGTTACACGTCTAAAGTGTACAAGTACATTTTTGTGTCTTTAATAGTTCTTTGATCTTTATTTCAAGATCGTCTTCATTACTATGATTTCGGTTCACCATTATTTATCCTTAAGTTGTTATTTTTTCTCACATTCTAGCCATACAATTTGGTACTTACATCGTGTTTTCAATTTTGTGAGAACTTGGTATAATTCCCTTTATTGTATGGTTACACTACTCGCACAACTAAAAAATTCTTGTTATACTCATACTTAGTTTCAGTTCCAACATCATCGATTCTTTTGAGAGTGTCGATATTGCCTTGTGTATATTGTGATGACATCATCTTGATGTTAACACCTTGCTTTCTAGGTGAACGTCGCAAGATAGTGATGTTATGTTATCCACATTCGCATCTTCCATTTTTCAAAAACAACTTAGGTTTCATTGGCATTTAAACCGGTCTTAGTATATCTCGTAGAGAGGTCACGTCAATATCACTTTGATATTTAGGTCTTGTTGGTAATTCTAACTACCTATATATTGATAAGGTTTGTCACTATCCATTTTGAGCCCTTCCTTGGAATGATAGTTGAGGGTATAGTCTTGCTAAATGACAGTTTGAGTTTTGTTTGATTTAATTTTCATATGAGTCTTCTTCGGATGATAAAATGACGGAATAACATTACATCTAGAACACACTTTGGGATATTTTAGCAATACATAAAATGACTTACACAACGTATGCCTAGGTTTCATACAAATTTGATGACATTTAGACAAAACTTAGTATAACTTTGACTAGTTTGTGCCTAGAATCACGAAAATGACATCCAAACTAAACAAGTGTGACTTAGAAGAAAATCCTTTTGAATCCTTCCCATTTAGCGGAAATAACTTAGCACCTCTCTTCTCGCAAGTCAAAGACACGAACCGCTTGATTGATCATAGTGGAGAAGAATATGATTCTTCTGAGGAATAACATAAGTTAGACCTAGGTCGATTTGATTAGCTCCTTTATTATAACAGAGATCAAGTACTCACAATAGTCCAAGAACTAGGGGTTATGCTTCCATAAGAACGCCAAGTCGAGACTAAGATCAATAATCGTAAAATGGAAGAATGACCATCCCTCTTAGACATGGATAACCCCTTTGACATAGGGTATGCCTCTACTTCCAGACAACATCACAAAACTGTTGAAGAAGACCCATCAAAACCAATTGGTGATTCGTGGAGACCTTATTATAAGGGTTTACATAAAGTAAAAATTGAGCATGAGCGCAAAGGCTTACCACCTCCTAAGTTTAATGAGGAAGATGATCCCTTAGTTGAAGAAGATATCCTTCAAAAATAAATATTGAAACTAGTTAAAAAATTAGCTAACATAGGATCTTCGAGTAGGAACGCATAAAGACAATCTCAAAACCAAATCAAGTGAATTCCAATTTGATCCGTCATACATGACACAATTTTTAAAGTTGTTAAGGTATAAAGACAAATATCACCTTCAAAAGAGTAACTTATTCAACAAAAATTACAATCAATGAAGGACACGCTTACTACGCTACAGGGGAAGGAAACATAGGACATAGTAGGAAGTACCTATATGAAGAACTATGCCCTTACCCATTCGATAAGGACATGTTTCAACAACCCTTCCTAAAGCATTTTTCCATTCTTAAGTTTGATAAATATATAAGAAAAGGTGATCCTTGTGATCAAATTCAAGAATTTTATATGGAATGTCAAGAGGTCGCATATAGTGATAATTTATTAATATGACTCTTCCTCATAGCCTAGGAGCACTGGCATTAGAATTATTTTTTAGTATACCCAAGGGATCCATTACAACATGGGCCACCCTAACGAAAAAAATTGTGTGGAAATATTCCTTCAATATGGAGAATGGTATCATGATGAACGACCTTTGCAACACAAAGAAAAATCCCAATGAGACCTTTGTGAGCTTCGATAATGATGGCGTGGGTTGGCAAGTTGTTTCCCGTGTTCCTTAACAAAAAACAACTAGTAAGCATATTTTTTCTTAACCTAAACCCACGGATATCCTTCCATTTACAAATGCCTTTGTGGATCTAACTTTGAAGAAGTTATAGAGAAGGGTAGTCAAATTGAAAAGGATCAATCTCGATTTCCTCCAACATCATTTCCATTATCGAGCTAACCTACAACCTAGCGTCCAAGATCAAAATGTGAGCTCCCATGGCTAGATGATCCCTCCATTTTTTCAAAGTGTGTAAGGAAATGTTTATCTAATTTCTACTGAGGGGATAAATTGGAGAACAATTTAAAACTCATGGGATCACCTACCTACTAGGTGAAACATCAATTGCCTTGAAGTATCCATTGGGAACGGATTTATAAATGATATCCTGATACTGATCTTGCACATGAAACTTGCTCCCGATAGCTTACTGCAACCTTCTAATCTTGAACCGGTTCCACTTGCACTCTTAATTCTTATAAGGAAATCTTGAAGATGTCATTTTTTGAGTAGAAAATTGTCTTGACCTAGAACTTCACCCATTCCTGGAATGGACTATCCCAAAACCTTATTTTAGTTGTTTTGCATTTGTTTTCCTTTGAAATTAGCAATTGTCTCTCATGAGTATGGCCTTCTTCCTGTTACAACATTCATCTTCGGTGGCATGCTTAATGCAAAATGATACAACCTAGGAGAAAAGAAACCTATGCCAAATGAACTTAGGAAATGGAAACATAAAATACAACAAGATAATGTGCATACGCACTGGAGGAATTAAAATCCTAGGCTACTATTTACAAGGGTGAAATCTTTCCTTTTCAGTAGCAATGTTTGAGATAGATCTTGTTCACCGGAATTGGAAGTTCTTCTCCATCCAAAGTAGATAGTTGGAAGGCATTGCTATTCTTACATCTTGTGACCATGTAGGGGCCACTCCAAATGGCATCTAATTTGGAATGCCTTCTTGGTTTTTTCTTATCTACACCCCACTTTAGAATTAATTCCCCTTCTTGAAACATCCTTGCTCTTGATTTCTTATCAAATGACCTTTTAACTAAGACCTAGATTATTTCCACACTTTGCATTGCATGTTCCTTTATTTATTCCAATTCCATCAATTCTACATACCTAGCTTCCATAGGCTCAAACTCAGACAATTCTAGTTGTTTCATGAGTTCCAATGCCAAAAACTCAAGTGATATAAGCAACACCGCCTCTTTCTGTAGACTAGCTTGTAGGGAGAGCTACCTATTGACCTATTTGGTGTTATCCTATCAACCCACAAGGCTGATTTGAGCTTGGTATTCCATGTTCTTTGATTTTCATCTAGATTCCTCCTAATGATCTTCAACAAGTTCTTTTTCGTGGACTCTGCTTGTCCATTACCCTAGGGGTAATAGTTTGAAGGGTTTCTTGAGTATATCTCATTCCTAATAGCCCATTTTGTGATCTTAGAACCTACGAATGTCAATGCATTATTTGATATTATGGTATCTAGAACACCAAACTCAGAATTATTCCTTCGTAGAAGTCCAATATACTAGACTCATTTGCTTCCTTCAATGTTAGCGCCTTAGCCCACTTGGTGAAATAGCCTGTTTCCATGAGTATCCACTTGTGGTCTTGGCTTGAATTAGGATTAATGAATCTGATGAAGTCCAATCCCCACTACATGAAGGGATGATTAACTAAAATTAAATGCAATGGAAGTGTTGCTAACCTTTCTTTTCATGTGAAAAACACGCATTTTTTGCACTTTTAATCCAAGTATAATAGTCATTGAACAATGTGGACCAATAGTACCCCACCTTCATTATTTTGAGAGCTATTACCTATGGAGAAATATGACCTCCACCCTATCCATTGTGAAACTCATGTAACACCTTCTCAATTTGACTTGTTCCAATGCACCTCAATAGAACTCCATTGATGTCCTTCTGAACAAGATGCCATCAACAAACACATATGGAACATGCAGACTTGTAATCTAAAGTATCTCCTCTTTTCTTTTCTCATTTCTAGGGGCATAGTCCTATTTGTAGGAAGTGTATCATGTCTTGAGTCCAACAAGGACTAGGCATATTAGAATTTTCTTGCTCTTCATCGTCTGTAGCATCAAAACAGTCTTTTTCCATCACCTACTTTAACTTTGATGACTTAAGGCTAGTTTTTCACATAATCCTTTTCCACATACCAGCTTAGTGACTTTAATTTCAATGTCATATTCCATGACACGAGTGATCCATCCTACACATTTCTCATTTAAATCCTTATTTAAAAGGAAGTCCTTGACTCCCGCATGGGAAACTAGTAGTTGGATCTTGTTGTTAGAAACTAGGTGTTTGAACTTCTTTAAACTCCTGATTACCATGAGGACATGCTTCTTAATGAAGGAGTATCTCACTTCATAGTCCTCAAAACTCGACTAAATAAGGAAATTGTCTATTCAGATCCCTCCTTGTTCTTTTGCACCAAGATTGTGGAGATTGTGTTTGAACCACCAAAGGCATGGAGCATGAAGTCCTTAGAAAATTCTAGATTGACGAGATTTGGGGCTTGAGATATAGCCTCTTTGATAGCCCCAAACTTACTTTACCTTTAACTATCCACTTAAATGTCATGCTCTTCTTCAACATCATCGTTATTAGTTTGACAAGAGTGGAAAAATTTTGTACAAACCTGCGAACAAATTTGATCCTTCCTAAGAAGCTTTGAAGAGCCTTCTTATGACTTGGTAATGGAAATGCCCAAATTTCTTTGAATCTTTCTATGTCCAATCATCAATCCTTCCTTTGACACAATATGGCATATGAGTTTTCCTTCATGGGCCAAGAATACACATTTTATCGGGTTTAAAGAAACTTTGAATCTCCAACATCTTTGAAATACCTGTCTCAGATGAAAGAGGTGATTTGTTGCATTTTTGGAGAACACGGTGATATCGTCAAGATATATCATCACTATTTGATTGATCAACCCCTTGAATTCCATGTCCATTTCCCTTTTAAAAGTGGCTCCAACATTTGATATCCCAAATGGCGTCTTCTTATATATGCATAGGTGCCCCACTTGGTGGTGAAAGCCATTTTGAACCAATCGTATTCTTTTACCATTATTTTACTATACCCCAAGTAACCATCCAGAGAGAGAATATTTTTGAATCGGTTACCACCGCAAGATTTGTTCCATCAACGAGTGGATAGTGGTCTTTGAGAGATGCTCTATTCAGTCCCGAAGTCCACACAAAACTTGATTCCTCCATTTTTCTTCCTAATTAGTATCAATTTTGTAACCCAACTTGAGTGTTTGATTTGAAATATAATACTTGCCTCTATCACTTGTTTAGCTCTTTCGTCATTAGAGGCTCAATGTGAGGGTTGACTAGTCTTGGATTTTTCTTGATGGGCTTAACATCTAGATCCAATACTACGATATGTTGTGCCAAATTTGGATTGAATCCTCTTAGGTATTCATATCTCTAGGTGAATACATCCGGAAAATATTGGAAAAGTTGTATGAACTTATATCTTTCCCCGCTTAATAGCCACTTTTCCAATTTGGAATATTTTTCCTTCCTCAACCGAAATTGGCTCTGAATCTTCTCCCTTGACCTATATGTTGGCTTTCTATTTATGAAATTGATCATTTGGGTTGAATACGATTCTAACGTAACCAATACATTGGTAAGCTTCTTGGTTTGTAGCTACACTACTTGATCCACGTACTACTACTCTAATTTATCTTGATTCCTAGATGAGAATTCAGCGTCCTTTCGCAAGAAATCGACGATCAACTAATCATTCTCAAACACCGCCATCTTGTGTTATTATCTGGAACTACTTTCCTTACAATCACATGGATATGGGGTTAATTTATGTCTCTTTTAATAATATCCACCACATCAAAAGTTTCTCCAATGGATGTGAGCATGTCAGATAGCTTCATTCTTCTTCCTAGGTATGGACTCAATATTGAAGCTTAAAAGTATTCAATTAGGTCTCATACCTTGTTTTTGTAGCTCTTGAGTAGGTCATTTTTTACAAAGCATGTTGTCCCCGACTTGATTGACAATGAGCTTGCTATCCCCGAACACTTGCATGTTCTTTATGCCTATTTTCCTAGCCTAATGAAGTCTATGAACCAAAGCCTCATATTCAGCTGTGTTGTTTGAACAAGAAAACTGTAAACATAAATCAATAATACTTGATATTACGTGGTGAAATAAACACCGCACCCCCTCCAACACCTTATTTGCTTCTCAAACCATCAAAAAATAGTTTCCAAACTTCCTTTTCATCCTTATTCACCGGGCTTGGTGAGGTTGAGGGATAGCTAAATTTCCTTCATGCACACAATATACACCTAATTCTGATTCTTCCATTTCTTTGTAAGGATCAAACACATGTCTTTTTTTTCCATTCATCCAGAGTCAAATCTGGAATACCCTCAACCTTAGTACCAATTTCTAGATCATTTAATAATTCTTCCTAATCAAAGGTCAAGCAATTTACATTGATTGATCTCGTACATGAGGCTCAATATGGAAATTAGCAATTGTTTCTAACCTAATTATGTCCTTAGATCCATATCTTTAGCTAAATAGCATCTCGTGACCAATCAAGATAGATATCCACCAATTTTGGAAGTGAAGTCCCTTGACAAACATAGTGCAAAGAGTGGTGGTAAGTCAATTACAGACATGTCTTGCAAGACAATGACATTTGGGCAAGCATGTAGTGTAAGAATTAGCCCTCGATGTTCACAACTATTCCTACCGATGTTCCATCTAACCGTACTACTCCTATAAGGATTGGTTCATACTTTAGACCCAATTTATCTACTATTTTCTTCGGCATCACTGAGCTACTTGCCCTCAATCGATCATGCAATTGTGTACCACGTGGTTTCTAAAAATCAATGACACATAGAATGGTGGAGGCTTCAAATTATTTCTTGGTTGACCCCCATATTGTTGCACTGCATTAGTGATAACTTTCTCATGTCTTTGTTTTGATCCATTCGAGACAAACCAATTGGTTGTTGCAACTGCAACAAATCTTGTTGTCCTGGGATTGCTAGTGACTCCCACATAGAAATTCTCACATGTGTTTTTTCATCTGATCTATGATGTTGAAAGGAGTTGGATTGTATTTTTGTTTCCCTTACCCGGCACAAGATTTTCTTAAGCCCGAATAGGCACATGTGCTGATGTAATAGGTTCCTTAGGTTAATTTGATACATTCAAGTATGCACGTGTCTTGTAAGCACCTTGTGGCACGAGAGTGGGTTGAGAAAATACAGGGTTAGATGACTTTCCTTCCTCAATGTTCCTCTTCTTTGACCATGTATTGACAACTACACCCTAGAAAGGAGGTTGATTAACTCCACATAAGTCTTTTTTTTGCCAATTGACCAATGTGTTTCTATTGGAGGTGCCTCTTGTTGGGTTTCTTGCTGTTGATTTCCTTCTTGACTTGGTTCTTGGGACACACCGATGGTCTGCACCATTAGAGCCTGATTCAGTGCACCATTGAAACACATTGATTGATTGTGAGGTAGATTGCAAGGATAGCATCATTTGTACCCTTGTTCCATGTTGTTTTGAGTTGGAACCAAGGCTCTTGATGTTGAAGCCACATTTAGATCATATCGTCGTAATGGTTTGGCGGATTGAGGTTTTCCTCGGTGGATTTTGTTTGTCAGTCCCGAGTTGGTGGTTTGTTGGGGGCTTGGATTGATACTAAGCTTGAGGTTGATGCGGTTTAGAACTCTAAGCTTGTTGTCTCTTGATAGTCACTAGCTCATTTCCTAGGTTTTGTAGTTGTTTCATAACCTCCTATAGTTCTTTATAAGTGCTTGAAGAAGTCGATGCCTCATTATTGCATTGATTTCTCGGAGCTAGAGAAGGATTCAACTCAAGTGTTTGACTAGTCAGTAGGATTTCCCATTTCCAGATAGAGAGTCATTGGTGGCCTTGGGTGCTAGCTTAACAGCTTGAATCAAATAATTTTTCGCACCGATCGCTATGTCATAGGTTCCCCGGAAGTGTTGTTCCTCCCATTGATTTGATCATCATAGCGATGTTGAAATTTATAGCCTTCAAGAAGTAAATGAATGCTCCTTCGGTAGTTAGTCTAATAGCTATCGGAATCATGTCCCATATTTTTTTGAAATAGAAATTAAAACCTTCCATTCACTCATTAGGAGCCCTTTTTATTGTTGTCAATTGTTCTAATAAAGACAAATTATCTTCCCTCTCTAATCTGTTACAAAGAGCTGAACACAATTGATTCCAATTCTAAATAGACCTTGTTGTTAGGCTCCTAAACCATTATAAGGCCTTACCTTTGAAAGATGAAGCTAACAACTTGACTGTAACATCCATTTCATTAATCTCATGAATCGCATAGACATTTGCAATGTCTTGGATGTGGTCAATAGGAGTAGTATGATTTTCTCCCGTGAAATAGGGAATATTTTTTAATGCTGCAACCGAATTGGATTTTGAGCATTTAGGGAAAGTGGACTACTACCCATGAAGTTGACAAAGGGATTAGGTGGTCCCTGAGGTGGTTGTTGTTGTAGATGTGCCATTATGATTGGCCTAAGAACCCTAGTTGATTGGAGAAAAGGTCTACCAAGTGGAGGTATAGAAAAAGTCTTATTAGGTGGAGATGGTGATCTTTGTGGTCTTCTTCCTCTCCTTCCTCTGACTGGTGATAATTACAAGTAGAAAAATAGTCCCTCTTCTCAAGTATCAGACCTTGTTTGGATTCTTCTCATGTACTCAAGAAACTTGTGTTGCTACACCATTGAATTCTATCCCTTCGGAGTCGTCATATGTGTTTGAGAGTGAACCTCTAATGGCTAGATTTTTCCAAGTCATACACCGATCTCGACAAAAACAAAATGAAAACTTTGACAAACCCGTATAATTTATATTCGGAGATTAATTTTTTTTGAAATGACAAATCCCAAAAACCCAAAAATGCAAGACCTCCAAATGTCTCGAAACCTCAAATCTAAAGTTTGGAGAACTCAAATCCCGAAACTCCAAATTCTGAAATCTTGAGATGTCCAAAATCCCAAAACCTAAAATTTAAAAAACTTCAAAATTTGATAATCAAAATTTCAAAAAACTAAAAATATCCTTTTGAATATTAGCCTCGATCTATCAACTGGTGAAATTTGGACTTGTTTTGAGCAACTTAAGCCCTTGAAAATTGATTTCGAGTTTATCCTAAGAGGTGAAAAGTCTAAAAATAGATAACCTACAATTTCTAAGTCTAAATTTCTTGAAAATTCCTTCAAAGCTCATGGAATAACTTCCTACTCCCACTGGGCATGCCAAAACTATTGATGCATAATCACATGACACCGACAAGTGTCAATCTATCGAGTTCAAACAATCGGTGCAATGATTACGCATCAACATGATCCTCAATACTTCTTAAGACTATATATAAGAGTGATTTCATAGAATAATTCTTAGACATTATCACTCTCCTATTAAGAGTAATGGGCCTCCCCTCTACTAGATAATTTCAAGACAAGATGTTATTATTCATTAATATAATATGAGAAGACAACATAACATTAAATTAGGGATAAATCATTTGTCAAAATCAAACTCAACATCCCACTAAAGTCCATCAAACAAAATCCATCTATGTGACTTCTTACTTGATGTATATCAAAGATGGAAATAGAATTTGGATAAAATTTTCTAATCAATGTAATAGACAAAATCTACAAATCTATGATTTTTATACTCAATGAACCTTTGAAAAAACTGAATTCATTTTATAAGGGTTAATGATGCCTTCACCATGTTTTTAGTTAGATTGCTTGAAGGATGTGTCACTAATATAATTTATCAAGAATCTTAGAATTAATAACTGAATATGGGATCATATTCATATAGTTCCAAATATTATCATACATCGAACTATAGGATTTGAGAGAATCCTCCAAAAGCTTCCAATCTCTTAATGATAAATCATTCTCATTGTACTCTTCATTCAATTAGATATCATTCACATGAAATTAGATTCTCATTGTACTCAGATGAAATTTAATTTCCTATATCCTTAGGAAATTATATCTCTAGATCATCCATTGATATAAAAATATCAAGATAACTATCAGCTTCTTTCTATATGCATCCATTCTAAAAGAGGGTATCATTTGATAGCAATAAATTCATCACCAATAATATTTGTTTGTCATACATTCATGTTCCCATGAATGAGGATTATTGGAAGAATTGTGATGATGAATTTACATTTAGAAAAATGATGCACATAGTAAATATTATATTGGTGGGAACAATCTAATTTGTGGAATAAGGTCAGGGCATACATGTATTTAATTTGTTGTGTATTTATTTCTGCCCTTTGATTCATGTCTTTGTGTTCTTTGAACATTAATTTTACATGTCTTGCTACCTAATCCTTTGGGAGTAATGCCATCTATTGGTTTTCCTTCTCAAGACACATCCCTTCCGAGAATCTTCCTCACCAAAAGAAGTTCTATTTCCCTTCACATTTCTAAGGTGTACTTCACCTACATCATGTGCATGCCTCATAGCTAGAGAAAAAACCTATTTGTTTCCTAATAGCTATAGGTAAACCCTAATAACAATTGTGTATGAATCCCCTACCCTTGGGCTTTAGGTCCACTCCACATATCCATGTCTCTAAATTATCCCTTAAAACACCCACGTAAATTCCCATTATATTTATTTTTGTTCTAACTACCCACATAACACAATAGATTAAATTGCAATCAACTATTGACATCGACATGTTTGATCAACCACTCTTTGCATTCTTAGATATCTCCAAAATATTTTTCCTTAACCCCTTACAGAACATAAGTACTATTTATTTCAAAAAATCGACACACAAAATGTCAATCAAACGAAAAACTTTACAACATAAAAACACAATATGAAAAAATAGCAAAGATTGAATATCATAAAACATCCTCTTGTAGCATGTATGTCCATTCTTTGAGGGGCTCAATTAATAATGATTCTTCCATCACTTTCTACTCTACTATAGATGCTTGATCTTAAAATTGAAAATCGGGGCTACAAAAATCTACAAGAAACAAGTAGTGTTGATGGGTTATGAACTAGGACCTATGTGAATTCTCATAAATATTTATTTTAGCACCTTTAAGCTCACATCAAGCACTCACAAGAATAATTTCATTGAGATTAAGACTATTAACTAGAGCACATATAGAAAATTTTACTTTGGTAGAACAATCTACTTCATGGAATAGGTGTGGGACATGCCTATATTTAATTCCCGCCTATAAAATTATAACATTCTAACTTTTTGTGCATCAAATATTCTCCTCGATTACTCGATCTTAAAACAAAAGAGTTTTTATTAATTTTTCCTCTTTTAAAATTTTTTTCCTTTAAACATAAATTGCTTTCTTGTGAAAAATGCAAGCGAGATCAAGATGATAAAGTGCAACACCACCACTTATATTATTTCCACCTAGAAATTATTTTCTATGTGATACACTTTTTCATCACATCTCACCCATATTATGGACATGAATGCAACTTGCATTTAAAATGGAAAAAATTAAAAAATAGGAAAATCCAATAAATGTGCGTTCTCGCTTTCAAGCTCGAGTACTTCATTAGTAGGGAATATGTGATGTGTGAGTAGATATCTCCAAAATAAGTTGTGGAATAACTGTGTGACATGTAAGTATTAAAATCCTTCCTTTTATTTTAAAAACACTCTTTCGAATCGAGGATGAAATGTACCTTTCACTCATATGGATAACCACTAATGTGGCTCAATTATCTATGAATGTTCACAAATATCATGTTCCCCTGCAAGTACTCAAGATTAACAAAAAATTAATCCATTTAAACACAAGTTACTATTATCTCAATTTTGCCTGAAAATTTGATCAAACACGACCACCCGCACGAGAGAAAATTGAAAGGTCGGTTCAGTCATGTGAGCTCACATTCAATCCAACAGCTCAAGGGGCGGGTGGGCTCTACAATGGAGGAGCATGGCTGGTGAAGGATCAAACAATGTCAAAGGAGGCCAGGATTTCAAGTCAAAAAGGGGAAAGGCACGAATTTTCGACTTCACATATTATTCAAGTGTGGGCCCAAATCAGCTAAGTATGGAAGAGACAACAAAATCTTCCACGTGCCTCATTAGCGCATCTCCAAAGGTCAAGCCCAAAAGGCAGTCCCCAAACAAGCACCAAGCCTCCACGTGTCCAGAGCCCCCAAAAGTTTCACCAATCGTTGAAAATTCTACGAACCAATGAAAGATACCATGTGTCTCTTCCGCACATCTTCAAAGGTAAAACAAAAATCAGTCTCCAAGCGATCGCAGAGCTTCCATGTGTCCCAAGTCCGAAAAGGGATGAGCTGCCATTTAATCAACTAAGTATAAATAACCGGAAGAAGTCTCCATGTGTCTCATCGCAAATGAAATTCAAAGGCATGACCCAAAGAAGAGACTCAAATGAGCACGATGCTTCCACGTGTCTAGGGTTTGAGAAAGGCATCGCCTCAATTGGCTAAGTATCACAGACTCATGGAAGGTGCCACATGTTAGCTCGGCACATCTTCAAAGGTAAATCTAAAAGCGGGTCTCCCAGACAAGCATTGGCCTTCCACGTGTCCCACGTCTGAAAAATGATAGAGTCGATAAGTGAAGATTCCAAAGGGGGCACAAAGACGACCATTTAATCAAAGACTAAGTATAGAAAGTTTAGTGGAACCCTCCAAGTGCCTCATCCGAGTAACTTCAAAGGTAAAATATGTGGACAGCTCCCAAATATACTGCCGAGCCTCCACGTGTCTAGGATCCAACATATGACCCCGCCAAAAAAAAGGGACATGTGGTCATGCTTTAGGTCAAAGTGGGAAGGTGGGCCTTGGAAGGATTCTTAGCCAAAAGCGGGCCTAGGCCTAGGGAAGACTTTTCACCCAAGTGGAAAATGCAGGCCGCATGGGCCCGAAGATGACTTTTGGGGAATGTAGAGTTATGGGCCAACAGGAGTCTTTTTGTAATTTTGGAAACTTTCATAAAAGCACAATTTGTAAATGTGTACCCACAAGCCCATGGAGGTTTGTTTGCCAAATGGAAAAATGAGAAGTTTGTGGGGTTGCAAGAGACTTTTGCACTTTTGTGACTTTTGTGCAAAAGGCACAATTTCAATTTCGGGCCCACAGAGGATTTTGGGAAAAAGTGAATTTCGGGCTTGCGGGGCTACGGGGAGTTTTTTACACTTCTGTATTTTTGTGCAAAAGGCTCAAAGTGAATTTCAGCTCATGGATGCATTCTCGCAAACTAGTTTTTCATCATTTTTGTACTTGATTCGATTCAAGTATTCAAATCAGCATATCTTTCGATTTAGTACTCAAAATTCAACAAATTTGGTACCATTGGAAAGGTCTCGACCTCATCTATGCCACAGAAACATGAAACATTATTTTAACGAGGTTAGGTGGGTGAAAAATAGGAAAAAATCTTTCATGCCATTAATGTATGATTCATTTCTTCAACAACCAGATCAGATTTGATTTGATTCGCCATTCTTCCTTCTTCAACATGCCAAACAGACATAGAGAGGCAAACTTGATAGATTGTGGGAAGATTTGCAGGGGGCATTGATGGTTTGGTAGTGAGCTTCAAATCAGGTTTCCCACCTCTTTTCTTCTTCCCTTTGTTTCATCTATAAAGGTAAGATCTTGGCTCATTGTAAAGGGTTGACATTCTTGCTTTTATGCCCTCCCTTTTTCTCTACTCGTAGTGAATTCATGGAGCCCTGAACCTCCATCCATATTAGTAATGTAATTTTTACCTCTTGCCATTGTAATGTACTATATCAATTCTTGGAGGAAGCAATAATAAGTCCATGGATGATTTCAACCTCTCTTATGTTTATTGCTTCTTCCGATCCTTCATTGCAATATTGTTATCTCGTGCATAAATATTGTTTACATTTTAATGGTTTGTGTTTAAATGTAATGTAAATGTTCAAAATTCCTTCGCTGCATCACCTTTGTTAGTTTAGGTTTAATTTCTTGCATCCCTTTAACTCTGTCTCCTTGGAAAATTAGAATAGGATTTATGATAGATCCTCTGCAAATTTATGTGTGCACTGAAACAGAGGAATAGGAACGGCCTTCATCCGAGAGAGCTCTCTCAACTCATCAAAGTCCAACACTTTAAGAGATGCTCCATGTTATGCAGTCACACTGAGGATATTAACCCATCAAGTTACTAATTTTAGGGGTGTTATGATTTTGTAACAACAATTTTGCACAGACTGTGGGACCAAGAGGTCTCATTTTACTACAGCAATATTGATGTGCACTTGTTGTAAGTTCCTAGCTTGTAAGAAGCTCTGAAATTACACATCTAGTGACTCCAAAAGAGGCAGAACCCACTTGGTTTCAGTAGTCCAATATTTTCAAGTTCATGAGAAGAATACAAACAAGGATCAAGAACTAGAGAAGAAGGATTATTTCTATCTAAACTTATCCCCTGAAGAGGGAGAAGGGAAGAAGAGCCCAAAGGTATCCATCTCCACCAAATAGACATTATCAACACCTCCCCCCTGGTAGGCCTTTCATTCAATCGACAAGAGTTCTTAGGCCAATCATAATGGTGCATCCACAACCAACCCCTATGTCAATTTCACCGGCAAAGAACCCACTCACTCAGATCTCAATGCACAAAATCCAGTTCCAATTGGTAGCATTAAAAGCATCCCATATTTTACCAGAGAGAACAAGACAACTCTAATTGACCACATCCAAGATATTATAAATGTCTCAGTGTAATTCATGAAATCATTGAAATGATGTTGCGATCAAATTGTTAGCTTCTTCTTCAAGGGTAAAGCTTTACAATGGTTCAAGAGTCTAACCACGGGATCCATTCAGAATTGGGACCATCTATGCAGAGCTCTTCACAATCAATTTGGAGAGAAGGGAGATAATCTATCCTTGTTGGAACAACTGACAACAATCAAGAGGGATCCTAATGAGTAGTTGACCGACTTCAACTTCAGATTCTAGCAGACATGGGATAGGATTCTGGTGGTCAGTAAGACCAACAGATGAAGGTGCTTTTCTATACTTCCTTAGAGCTTTAAATTCTAATATTTCCATAATGATTCAATCCATGGGAGGTGTAACCTTACCTGCAACCTATAACATTGCCATTAGAGCTGAAAATTTCTTAATTCAGGCGGTAAACTTGCACCTAGGCCACCCATGCCTCTATATCCAAAACTAGGAGCTCCAAGCACTAGTCAAACACCCACATTAGCTCCCATACCTACTCCAAGGAATCAAAGTTCAGCTAAAGCTTCCACCTCATCTTCTAGCACTTCAAAAGAGATACAAGAGGTTATGAAACAACTGCAGAACCTAGAAATGAGCTAGTGACTATCAAGAGACAACAAGCTCAGAGTTCTAGGCCATATCAACCTCAAACTCAATATCAAGCTAGACCCCATATCAAAAAATAGACCACCATCTCAGGCTGCAAATCAAAACCAAAACCAAGGCAACCTCAAGCTGCTAGGCCTTTCCGACCATATGATCCAAACGTAACTTCAACATCGAGGGCCTTGGTTCCAACACAAAAACATGGCTCAAGAATATGATTGGTGTTTCCCATGCTATCACCCCACCCAATCAACCATGTTTCAATGGTGCACTAAACCAAGCCTTGATGGTACAGACCATTGGTGTGTCCTAAGAACCTAGTCAAGAGGAAAATCAACAGCAAGAAACCTAGAAAGAGGCACCTCCAATTAAAACTATGTTGGTTAATTGGCAAATGAAGATTTTTGTGGTATGAATCAAGCACCTCCTCATAGTGTGGCAGCAAATACACGGTCCAAGAAGAGGAATATTGGAGAGGGAAATCCTCCTATTCAAATCCACAACCCTCTATTACCCCCATCAAAGTGTAACTCCCAATGTGCAGTAGTAAGGTCAGCCCAAGCCACCTTCCGCACTCCTTTGTGCTAAGCAGGTTGTAATGACCCATGTGCAAGAGAAGAATGTGCAAGGAAAGGGGCAAAAAAAAAATAGTTCATTCCCATTTAACATCATTAAACAGATGAAGAAAACAAATGTAAACATCTCAATGTGGGATTCATTAGCTATCCCAGACAAAGAGACCTGTTGCAGTCTACTATGGCCAATTGGTCAACTCAAATCAGCCCCCCAATCAATAAGAGAAAGTGCTTACCAATGTAGCTCAACCTGAAGGAAATCATGGAGGACAACAAGGTAAGAATTTGAAACCCCCTTCATTCTATGTTTCATTGATCATTGGGGACAAATTGGTACATAATTACATGATTGATTCGGGATCAAGTAGCTCTGATAATGCCAAAAAAATAGCCGATCAGTGGGTCTTCAATACAAAGTCATCTCCAAGGGCGTAGTGCAATTGGATGGGACAATGGTAACAATGGTTGAGTCATCAAGTATTTGAGCCTCACATTGCACGCATGCCCCAATGTGACCGTCTTGCAAAATGTATCAGTCATAGACTTGCCACCACACTTTACATTGTGTTTTTCAAGGACTTCACTACTAAAATCGAGGTTATTTTTTTGTTGATTGGTCACACATGTTATTTAGAACAAGATATGGAGCTAAGGCTACAATCAGATCTAAGCCTATTGCAAACTTCCATATTGAGCCTCATACACCGAGTCCAATCAATGCAAATTGTTCAACCCTTGATCAAGAAGATTATCCAAGCACCCATGAAGTTGATACTAAAGTCGATATATTCTAGACTTGACTCTTGATGAATGGGCAAACAAGAGGCATGCTTTGACCCTTACAAGGAAATGGAGGAATTTGAGCTAGGAGTTTATTGCTTTGCATGAGGAGAATCATCCTCTTCCTAACATCACTAAGCCAAGACCACAAGGATGATAATGAGGTATGGCAATTATTCTTTGATGGCTCAAGAAGTAGATAAGGAGCCGAGGAGGAGCTATGCTTGTTTCACCTCAAGGTACAAAATATTACTCAACCTTCCATTTCCAATTTTCTTTCTCAAACAACACAACAGAGTATGAAGCCTTGATCCATGGACTACATTGGGCAAGAAAGAGAGGGATTAAGAATCTGCAAATATTTGGTGATAGTGAGCTGATTGTGAACCAAGTTAGAGGACAACATGCTGCAAGGAATGACCTACTCAGGAGCTATAAAAATAGGTATGGGACCTCATCGAGGACTTTGAAGCTTTCAACATTGTGTCCATACCCAGGAAAAAGAATGATGTAACAGACAGACTGACAAAGAATTGGGGCAACATTTGATGTTATAGAAAGTATAAAAAGTGATAAGTCTCAGCCCCATATCAAGGTGGTTATGAGGCATTTTCCCAGATAATAACACAAGTTGGCAGGTCTTCGAGAATGATTAGCAAATTGTCAATTTTCTACAAGAAGAAGTTGAGTTCTCCTCCAGAAACCAAGACAAATTGAACAACAATATGGTGACCAAGTGGTGCAGCTGAGAACTAAAAAATTACCAAAAGGTCTTGTAACCTTGGAGTCAATCTTCAACCCAAATGATCAATTCTAGAAGGAGAAAGAAAATATTCAAGTAAAGGGTGAAGATTCAGA
Organism: Taxus wallichiana var. yunnanensis; assembly: GCA_018340775.1. Taxonomy (NCBI): domain Eukaryota; kingdom Viridiplantae; phylum Streptophyta; class Pinopsida; order Cupressales; family Taxaceae; genus Taxus; species Taxus wallichiana. The sequence continues at coordinate 533,625,463 of CM031243.1, forward strand.
GCCCATTTCCATAGATGAAGGCAAAATGTTGAATCAGCAAGGTAAGTACCCAACAAGAAAAATATGAGTTCATTCAACTTTGTCAAGAATTCCTAGATGTCTTTGCTTGGACTTACAAGGATTTAAGAGGTTTCAACCCAAGGTTGGCACAACACACTATCGAAGTCTGGATCCGGGATCTAAGCCTTTCAAATATAAGAAAGGCCAATAAACCCTCACATTGAACCTCTCATGAGAAAAGAGTTGAACAAGCTAATTGAGGCCAACATCATCTTCCCTATCAAACATTCAAGTTGGGTTGCAAAACTTGGTGCCTATGAGGAAAAGAAATGGAGAAATCAGATTGTGTGTAGACTTCCATGATCTAAATAGAGCATCACTCAAAGATCACTACCCACTTCCATCGATGGAGAAAATCTTGCAGGTTATAGCTGGATCTGAGAGGTTTTCATTGCTAGATGGATACTCAGGCTATAATTAGATAATGGTGAAAGAAGAAGATCAATTACAAGATAGCCTTCACCACCAAATGGGGCACATATGCTTACAAGAAGATGCCATTTGGATTGTCCAATGCCGGAGTAACATTTCAGTGAGCTATGGATATGGCGTTCAAAGGATTGATCAACAAGATGGTTCTGGTGTATCTAGATGATATCACCATCTTCTCAAAGAATGTTGCAGACCATCTCTTCCACCTCGTAGAAGAAGTATTTCAGAGGTGTAGAAGGTTCAGAGTGTCATTGAATCCAAAGAAGTGTGTATTCTTGGCACATGAGGGAAAATTTTGGGCCACATTGTCTCAAGAGAAGGGTTAACAATTGATCCTAAAAGAGTTGAAGCCATCCAAACACTTCCATTGCCACAACACAAGAAGTCTCTCCAAAGCTTCTTGGGAGAATAAACTTTGTTCATAGATTTGTGCCTAATTTTTCCACTCTTGTGAAGCCTTTAACAATGATGTTAAAGAAGAGTCTTGCATTTAAATGGACAAAAGAAGGAAAAGAGAGTTTTTGAGGCCATCAAGCTTCGCAATATCACAGCCCCAACTCTTATTAACCCAAAATTTTCAAAGGACTTCATGTTGTATGCTTTTGGAGGGTCAGACACAATCTCAACTATCTTGGTTCAACCTAACAAGGAAGGTTCAGAACATCCCATAGCCTTCTTCAATCAGAGCTTGAGGATTACAAAGTAAAGTATTCTTTCATTAAAATCATGTCCTTTCTGTCATTAGGAGTTTGAAGAAGTTCAGACACTTGGTCTCGAACAACAAGATTCAACTGCTAGTGTCTCATGTTGGTGTCAAGGATTTTCTCCTAAACAAGGACTTGAATGAGAAGAGAGCAAGTTGGATCACTCATGTAATGGAGTATGATATTGAAATCAAAGTGACCAAGTTGGTTCATGGTAAGGGTCTATGTGAGAAGCTCACTTCCAAGCAATAATGAGTCAACAGATGAAGAAGAGGTTGTCCTGCTACTATGCAGAATGATCAAGAGCAACCAGATAACATGATGCACCCATTCCATGTTGGACTCAAGCCTTGGTGCATTATCTCCAAATAGGTTTGTGCCCTCTCAGAATGGAACAAAGCAAAGAGGAGATACTTCAATTACAAGCCATCCCATATGTGCTTATTAGTGGTGTCTTGTTCAAGAAGGACATCAATAGTGTTCTATTGAGGTGCATTGGGACAGGCCAAATTGAGAGGGTGTTGCATGAGTTCCATGATGGAGAAGTAGGAGGCCACTTTTCTCCTCGAGTAATAGCTCTCAAAATCATGAAAGCTGGTTATTATTGGCCTACGGTGTTTAGGATTGCTACTCATGGATCAAGAAATGCAAGAAGTGTGCATTCTTCATAGGGAAGGAAAAGTTAGCAGCCCTGCCCCTTCGTCCAATTTCTAGTGGATCAACCATTCATGCAATGGGGACTAGACTTCATTGGAGTAATCAACCCAAATTCAAGCTGGGCCACAAGTGGATACTCACAGTGACTGACTATTTCACCAAGTGGACTGAAGCAGTGGCACTTAAAGGAGGAAATGAATCCAACATCTTGGATTTCTATGAAGGGATAGTCACTAGGTTTGGAGTCCCTACCACTATCATATCAGATAATGCATTGGCATTCCTTGTACAAGGATCACTGAATGGGCTGTCAAGAATGGTGTATACCTCAAAGACTTCATCAAACTATTACCCTCAAGGTAATGGCCAAGCAGAGTCCACAAACAAGAACCTACTAAGAATTATCAAGGACTCTTGATGAAAATCAGAGAACTTGGCACACAAAGCTCAAATCAGCTCTATGGGCTGATAGGATCACATCCAAAAGGTCTACAGAAGCTCCCCATACAAGCTTGTATATGGAAAAGAGGCAAGTATTGCCCATATCATTGGAGCTGCCCACTTTAGAGCTCATGAAACAGTTGAACTAGCCGAGTTTGAACCTATGGAAATCAGGTATGCAGAGCTAATGGGAGTAGAAGAAGCAAGAGAACATGTAATGCAGATCATGGAGAAAGATCAAGCATTGATCAAGAAGAGCTTTGATAAGAAAGCAAGAACAAGGACCTTTCAAGAGGGGGACTTAGTTCTAAAGTGGGATGCAGATCAGGAAAAACTAGAAGGCATTCCAAGTTTGATGCCATTTGGAGTGGCCCCTACATGGTCACAAGATGTAAAAGTAGCAATGCCTTCCTAGGCTAGCTAAGTTGGATGGCAAAGAATTATAGATTCCAGTCAATGGGATCTACCTCAAACACTATTACTAAAGGAAAATTTCTCACCCTTGTAAATATTAGCCTAGGTTTTCAATTTCTCCAAGTGCATATGCACATTGTCTTGTTATAGTTTAGGTTTCAATTTCCCTAAGTGTTGGTGCACATGCTCTATTGCTTCTGGTGTATGCTTGTATACAATTCATCTCACTCATGGAAAAGACTTGTGGCCACAAGAAATTAAATCTACAGAGTATCCCTATTGAGTAGGTCTGATGTTTTCATTACACTCCAACAGATCAAAGTTTGCGAAAATCAAATGAGGGAGAAGTTTCCAGGTTTCAGACAACTCTCTACTCTCACAAATCTTGAATCCAAGATTTTCTTGCAAAGATAAGAGTGCATGTCAAAGGAAGGCAGTTCCAGACCAGATTTGAAATTACCAGGTAGACTCCATGCCCAATGGATACTTTCCAAGGCTAACTTGGTCTCTTCATCTACCAGGAAGATGTCCCCATGAGTCACCAAACTTGTTATCTCAATTTTTCCCCGGAAAATTGATCAAACATGACCCCGCATGAGAGAAAATCGAAGGGTCAGTTCAGTCATGTGAGCTCACATTCAAATCCAACAATCAAGGGGGAAGGTGGGCTCTACAATGGAGGAGCAAGGGTCGATGAAGGATCAAACAACGTCAAAGGAGGCCAGAGGCTCTCAGAGTCAAAATGGGGAAAGGCTCAAAGTTTTCAGACTTCACATACTGATTCAGAGCGGGCCCAAATCGGCTAAGTATGGAAGAGATGGCGGAAGCTTCCACATGTCATCATCGGCACATCTCCAAGTTTCAAGACCAAAAGGCAGCCCCCAAATAAGCGCTAAGCCTCCACGTGTCCAGAACCCCCAAAAGTTACAGTTCATGGGGTAAACCGATCGTGAAAATTCTAAGAGCCGTGGAAAATATGCCACGTGTCTCTTCTGGCATACTCTTCAAAGGTAAATCAAAAAGTAGGTCTCCAAACAAGTGCGAAGCTTCCACATGTCCCATGTCTAAAAAGGGATAGAGCCGACCGTTTAATCGACTAAGTATAAAGAACCGGTAGAAGTCTCCACGTGTCTCATTAGCACAAATTCAAAGGCGCGGCTCAAAGCCAAAGACTTAAATGAGCGCGAGGCTTCCACGTGTCTAGGGTTCGAAAAAGGCATCGGCTCAATCAGAGCCAAGTATCCCAAACTTGTGGAAGGCGTCATGCCGCATCATCTCGACATCTTCAAAGGTAAATCTAAAAAGCGTGTCTCCTGATAAGCAAGCCTTCCACAAAAGGCATATCTAAAAAGGATAAATGCTTCGGCACGTGTCTAGAGTCAAAAGGGGATAGAGCCGGTCATTTAATCGACTAAGTATAGAAATTTTAAAGGAAGGCCTCCACATGTCTCATCTCGCACAACTTCAAAAGGTAAAATCCCAAAGGTCCCAAATATGCGTTAAGCCTCCACGTGTCTGGATCGACATATGACCCCGCCAAAAGTCAAAAGGGACACGAGCTGGCCATCCTTCGAAATCAAAAGTGCAAAGGCGGGCCTCCATGTGCCTCAAGGATTCTTTTTCAAAAAAATCGGCCGATGGTCCTAAAGACTTTTGCCCACGTGTGGAAAATGAATATCACCAAACATGGGACACCAAAGCAAAGAAAATGCACGAAGGACCACGTGGCAGGGCCAAAGATGACTTTTGGGGAATGTAGAGTCAAAGGGGGCAAATGGGAGTCTTTTTTTGCCATTTTCAAGCAACTTTCATAAAAGCATAGTCAAGTTGTAAGTATGGGCCTCCAAGTGAAAAGGCTCGAGGAGGTTTGTTCACCAAATGGAAAATGAGAAGGTCAGTGCTTGAAGGATTTTGTCCCAAATGGAAGAATTTTGCACTTTTGTGACTTTTGTCAAAAGCACAATTTCAATTTCGCCCTCGAGAGATGACTTTTGGGAAAAAGTGAATTTTGGGTTTCATGGGCAAAAGGGGAATTTTACACTTTTGTATTTTTTGTGCAAAAGGCGCAAAGTGAATTTCGGCCCGCGGACCCATTTTGTAAAACTATTTTTTCACCATTTTGTACGATTCGATTCAAGTATTCAAATGGGCATATCTTTCTGATCTAGTGCTCAAAATTCAACAAATTTGGTACCATTAGAAAGGTCTCGACCTCATCTACGCCATGGAAACCTAAAATTTAATTTTGACAAGGTTAGGTGGGTGAAAAATAGGAAAATGTCTTTCATGCCATTAATGTATGATCTGATTGCTTCAACAACCAGATTAGATTTGATTTGATCCGCGTTCTTCCTTCTTCAACATGCCAAATAGACATAGAGAGGTAGACTTGACAGATTGTGGGAGGATTTGCAGGGGCATTGATGGCTGGTAGCTGAGCTTCCAAATCAGGTTTCTCGCCTCTTTTCTTCTCCTCCTCTTCGCTTCATCTATAAAGGTAAGAGCTTGGCTCATTGAAAGGTTTGGACATTCTTTCTCCGTGCCCTCCCTTTTCTCTTATTAGTAGGAGAATTTGTGGAGCTCTGAACCCCTCCATCCAAATCAGTAATGCAAATTTTTCCTCTTGGCTATTATAATGTACTGTATCAATTCTTGGAGTAATAGAATAAGTCTGTGGATGATTTCAACCCTCTCTTATGTTTTATTTCTTCTTCCTGATCCCTCATTGCAATCTTGTCATCTCTGTGCATGGATATTGTTTCACATTTTAATGGTTTGTGTTTAAAGGCAATGCAAATGTTCAACATTCCTTTAGTGCATCACCTCTGTTAGATTAGGTTTTAATTCTTGCATCCTCTTAACTCTGTCTCCTTGGCAAATTAGAATAGGATTTAGGATAGACCCTCTACAACCTAAACGTATGCACCTGAATAGAGGAATAGAGCCGAACCTTCATCCAGAGAGCTCTCTTGACTCGCAAAGTCCCACACTTTGAGAGATGCTCCATGTTGTGTAGTCACACTGAGGATCTTAACCCATCAAGTTACTGATTTTAGGGGTGCTATGATTCTGCAACTGCTACATCATGTACATAATGACAGAGAGATCAAGATGATAAATTAAAGCACATATTAGATATTATTTGGGTGGAAACAATCTAACATGTGAAATAATCGTAGGGTATGGATGTATTTAATTCTCATGCTTTTATTTATAACCTTCAATTCATGTCTTCATCTTCCTCAGTACATTCCTTTTACACTTCCTTGCTATCCAACCCATAGTGCACAATGCCATCTCAGTAGGTTACCATCTCAAAGAAAACCTCCCTCCTAAACATCTTCCTGAGACAAAGCATGTCGCATCATCCTTCATGCTTCTAAGGTGTTACTTCTCCTACATCGACACACACCGAAAAACTATGTGCCTCATGGCTGTGAGACAAACCCTAGTCATTTCATTGATCTAGCCATAGAGATACCCTAGTCGTAATTACCTACATGAAACCCCTACCTCGGGATTTTAGGTCCACTCTACTTATCCTTATCTCTAAATTATTTGTTGAGACGTGCAAGTGAATTCCTCATTACCTTTACTTGTGTTATAACTACCCATAAAACACAAGATCTTAAATTGTAAAAACATTAACTATCGACATTGGAAAAACTCATCGAACAATTCTTGTGTTCTTATACATCTCACAAATATGTTGCCTCAACCACTTGCACATCGTAGGCACTTTTTCATTCAAATAATTGACACACTAAAAGTCTTCTAATAAAAAACCTTTACACCATAAAAACAAAAATTGACAAAATGGCACAACTTGATTGTCAGATAACATCTTTCTCTAGCCCGTAGGTCCATTCTCTAGAGAAACTCAATTATTAATGATTGTTCCTACGTCGCCTTCTTTACTATAATTTCTCAAGCTTAAAATTAAAAAATGTGCCTACAAAGCGCTATAAGATGTAAGTAGTGCAATTGGGTTTCAAAATGAGGCCCTAGCAAAATCTCACCAAAAATATTGGTCCCTTTAGGCACTAATTGCACTCATGTAAATAATGTGAGTGAAATCAAGATGATAAAGTGCAACATAGATAATGGATAATTATTGATGATTGTTTGCACATTGCCTATTTTCTTGCACCTACTCGAGCTTAGAACTATAAAGGGGGACTACAAAGTGCTCCAAGAAGCAAGCATTTTAGTTGGGTTTCAACATGGAACCTATTGGATTTTTTCCATTTTTTATTTTGGCACCTTTAAGTGCAAATTACACTCATGTGAATAATGTGAACTCAATTATCAATGATTGTTCACACATCATTTGTTTCCTTGCACTTACTTGAGCTTAGAATTGTAAAGGAGGGCTACAAAGTGCTCCAAGAAACAAGCATTTCAATTGGGTTTCAACATGGAAACTAGTGGAGTTTTCGCATTATTTATTTTTTCCCCTTTGAAGCATAAATTTCACTCACATGAATAATCTGAGCAAGATCGAGTCGATAAAGTGTAACACAAATAGCAGATATTATTTGGGTGTTACTATTTGAGCTATGGAAAGGGTGCGGTACATGCATGTACTTAATTCTCACTTTTTTATTTCCAAATTTGCATGGATGCCTTCATCTTCACCTATCTAATAAAATGTTGTCCAATCAAAAACCTTGACATCGCTCTCGCAATTGGGTTTCAACCGTGAAACGTATTGGTTTTTCCCGATTTTTCCTTGAAACCCCTTTAAGCGCAAATCGCACACATAGCAGATCATTTGTTTTGTTGTACTTAATCGACCTTAGAATTGTAATGGGAGGCTAGAAAGTGCCCCAAGAAGTAATTATTTCGTTGGGTTTTGAATGTATGGAACCTCTTCGACTTTCCACATTTTGTAAATTTTCCCCTCAAGCGTAAATTAGACTCACGTGAATATTGTGTGCAAGATAAAGACGATTCAATCGAACATGATGCACTTCTCCACCTTCAAACCCCTTCTTTATCACCCCTCATTCTCTTCCTCCTATTCGCTTCCTCAACCTTTACTTCTTCCTTAGTCCATCACCCTCATGCTTTCCATCGTACATTTCATGTACCATTGATAAAATATTAAATATTCTAATTTTGTTTTTTATATTTCTAAATCTTACTTGATATTTCTATATATTTTATGATATCTCTAAATACTTCCTAAATATGCTTAGATATTTTTAGATATTAAATATAATATATTTGGAGATGTGGAGCAGGGTACATTCACAACAAATATTCATGTCTTTTACAAAAAAGTTGAAACCATTAATATGGCTGTTGCAAATTTCTAACAAATCATAAAAATAATGCAGATCCTGTCCATTTCACAATAAATATTCGTGTCCTTTTTGTAAAGGTGAAACCATTAATATGGTTGTTGGCAAGATTAAAATTTCTAAAAAACCAAAAATAATGCACATTCGCTCCATTTCCCACAGGTTTTAAAACTTTCGCTCCATTTAGCAGAGGGTTCATTTCCCACATGGTTTAAAGCTTTTGAATAATTAATTCACCGTCACATTCACGAAATCTGAAGCGCTGTCTATTATTTTCACTAGCGGCCCAATTGTTTGGGTTCATTTATTTGTACAGCGAGCTGCGAGCACGGGTAATCACAGACAGAAGAAGCGTTTGAAGCTTTTGAAGAGAGGGTCATGGGGTCGTTAGAGCCGCTACAGCGGCCTCATGTAGTGGCGTTTCCTTTTCCAGCGCAGGGTCATATCAATCCGATGATGGAGTTTTCCAAGAGGCTCGTCTCTAAGAACCTCCGTGTGACGTTCGTCATCACAGAGGCAAACAGAGAGCGCATGATACAAGCGCAGGATGCAGGGGCATTGCGCTTTCATGATCACATCCGGATTGAAACAATTTCAGACGGCCTTCCTTTAGATTTCGATCGGTCCAAAGGCGCAGACACGTTTGTGGATCTATTACGGAAGGTTGGAGCTCAAACCTTTGAAAAATTGATACAGAGGCTCAACGCTGAAGGGGATTCAAGTGTTTCTTGCATTGTCTACGATTCTTTCCTCGAATGGGTTCCTGAAATAGCAACCAAGTTCAAAATTCCTTCTGCATATTTCTGGACGCAATCCTGCGCAGTTTACTCCATCTATTACCATTATCATAAAGGATTCGGTACGTTTTCTCTTGATCTTTATCCATTATGACCTGAAAATTTTCCCTTCTGTTTTTGCCTCACACTAGTAATTTTCTTTGATTTTACGCACGGATTTTGAGTTAATCTTGTAATTCTCTAATCCCTACACACGGTAGAAACAGAGAAGCCCAGTAACGTGAACATAGAGGGACTTCCAGAGCTATGTCCACGGGACCTGCCGTCGTTTCTACATCCTTCCAATACCTACAAAAGCATTCTGCGAACGGTGCTGGACCATTTCAATACTATTTCTCATCCCACATGGATACTCGGAAACTCCTTCCACGAGCTAGAAACTGCAGAAATCAGATCTATGGCATCACTCGTTCCGATCGTAACGGTAGGCCCTCTGGTTCCCTCGGCGTTCTTGGACGGAAATAATCCAGAGGACACAGATGTGGGCGCACATATGTGGAAAACAGTTGACTGCATAGAGTGGCTCAACACAATGGGGAATTCAAGTGTTGTATACATTTCTTTCGGCAGCGACATTGTCCCTTCCAAAGAGCAGATCCATGAAATAGCCTTTGGGCTGAAGGCCAGTGGACATTCCTTCTTATGGGTAATCCGTCCTGGTCATAATAAAGAAGAAAATGTTCGTCTACAAGATTTTCCAGAGGGGTTCCTTGAGGAAACTGCAGAGAGAGGATTGGTAGTGCCATGGTGTCCACAGATGGCAGTACTTTCTCATCCTTCAGTGGGCGTGTTTATGACCCACTGCGGATGGAATTCCACGCTAGAAAGCCTCAGCTCAGGGGTCCCTGTGCTGGCAGTTCCTCAATGGGGTGATCAGACAACTAATGCAAAATACATAGAAGATGAGTGGAAGACAGGGATAAGACTGAAGAGGAGAGAGGATGGACTGGTTGGGAGGGAGGAAGTGGAAAACTCGATCAAGGAAATTATGGAAAGTGAAGTGGGGATTGAACTGAGAAAGAATGCTTTGCAGTGGAAGACATTAGCTAAGCAGGCAATGGGGAAAGGTGGATCTTCCATTAAAAATATTGACGCTTTCGTTGAAGACGTCACCAATGTCTTCTACAGAACGCTAAGCTAAGTCACGTAGCTGCACTTGCATCTTCACGTAGCTCCACTTGCATCTTCAACATTAATAATTATTTTTTAATGTATACTATTTTTTTATATAGGTTTTGTGATTGGTGGAGAGTGGACCCGCCATTTTATGTTTGTAGCAATAAATGATTAAAATAGAGATGCATTCAAAGGATAAATTATCCTGCTTATTTATACTTTAATTTTTAGGCGGATAGGTCTAACATATAACTTCACTCAATGAATTTCAACACCTGTCCTGCAGCCCTTTTCCACACAACTATTGACAACTGTTGTATTTGATAATTGACAGCTGGTTCAACCGTTTGTCTATTTACCTGCAGATTTCCCCTCTCTCTCTTTGACAGACCGAACTCTCCTAATAAATAATAATAACAATTATTATAAACAGTTATACTTAATAAATAAAATAAACAGTTCGGTGGGCAGGCAGTTACATATGCGCGCGGTTCTCCACATGTTAAGATAAATGATGCGAGATCAGAGGGTGCAGTTCGAGCCACTGTGCTTTTGATTTTACAGGTAATTGCAGAAATAACTGATGGAGGAGCAGACTACAGTATCGAGTGCACGGGAAATGTTAATGCAATGATTCAGGCATTCGTTTATTTTACCTTGGAGCTTTCCAATTGGTAAATAGCCGTGATGATTCTTTATTTGGAGCGTCTAATTAGTATTCCAATTGTTTTTAGGATAAAATAGTTGTGCAGTAGTTCGTTGTTTTCTAAATACACTTAGATCTTTCTTTGAGTGACAAATTTACATAGTTTGCATTTGCTATCCACCAATACCAATTAGATGTTTAACCAAACTCTCTGGTTTTCATCCTCTTTGATTAATCATCAAAAACGGGTGCATTTGAAACATAGATTGCAGAACAGATTCTAATTTGGTATGTTCTTTATAAATTATACTTTTTGTTTCTTCACAGCTGTCCTATACCTGTGCTATATTCATGCTTGTTCCATGATTTATAATTTTAGTTCGTAATTTTAAGAAAAGCCAAATAAATCAGCACGCTGTGTTTTTGCATGCAGCATGCCCTGTTTTAACATGATTTGTTTTTTGATCGAAAGCCCTCTATAAAACAGAGGCACATGTAATTGCATTGTAAAAGAGCTGAAGCTTATGCAAGCAGCAGTGCTGTAGTTTCTGGTTTTAATGTTTTGATTTATTCTGTATATTTGTTGTTAATCTATTTATTTTCTACAACATCATCTCCTTGATGCATTTTTACAAACAGTTCACATGTAACGTGTATGCTTCAACATTTTGCATGCATGTCTGGTAGGCACTTGCGGCTACAACATCTTTAAAAAAACTGTTTTCAGTTATGCTTTGATGGATGTCCATGCCCTGTTCCAAAGCTTCCCTTTTGGAATAGGCAGGAAAGATGCATGAATAGTTTGTGGATTTTAGTGTTACACCTGCCAATTGCATTTGCTTAAAAGTTTGCAAGGCCTTTTTGGCAAAACCATTTTGTGCATATCCTGCAATCATTGCTGCCCATGGGATCAAATGATGCTATGATCTCTAATGTTAGCAGTTAATACGAGATTGGGCATTTCTTCATCTGATACAGTACCTCAAGATCTTCCTCTTTCTTTGAGTGACAAATTCACATGTCTGGGATAAGGCTTGGACCAGAAGAACCAATAGCTTCGTCATCTATCACCATAAGGGCCTCAAACAGGATTTGAAAATGCTTATATGGGAGAGAGTCATGTACCAAACGTTCAGACCAATAAAGTTTTGCTAACATTTCTTTACATGTCTTTTAATTTATAAATGAATGAATTATTCGCCTCCATTTATAATACACGGATTCCATCTATTTAGTGTGGGTAGACGTTAGAACCGATAGTAATGGTAGGTGTGAGTCCATTGGATATCTCTTGGAATCTAGATTATAACCAATGCCATCAGATTAGAGCATCATACCTTTAGTTCTGCTTTTCATCCTTCCATGGCCTTCCACACTTTTGGATTTCTCAATATAATTGAGGCAACAGTTAGTACTTCCAACACTAGGAAGCGATCCCTCTGAAATATTAACCAGCATCTAATTCTGTAACTCTGTTTATTGTAAATATTTTAGTGGTACCTAGTTGGTATGTTTTTTGAGATTAACATGTATTTTATTGGTTCTGGTCTAGCTGTAATACAATTGTATATAGCAATTATGACCCAATTTCAAAGTGCAATTGGCTTGCCTGCGTCATTAATGCATGTGTTTTTTAATGGGCGAGGCAGTGTTATGTTAGTGTAAGTTGAGCCCACTCCCTGTAAAAGGGGCCATTTTCCTATTGAAACAACTACGCATTTAACAAAGTTGGACCTGGGCGGTAAGGGATTTATGTGGGTCCAACTGTTATTCGAGGTAGACGGCCACCTATTAGGATGAAGTCTTTGTTGAATACTTCAATTTTGACTAGACCTTTATGCTTTTTATCCCTATTGATTTCTGGTCTGTTTATCTGCACTGATTTGGCATGGACAGCTTTACTGTTTGATGGACCATATGTGATGGATTTCATTATCTTATTAGCGTGAAATTACGCTTTCTCAAGAAATATATATTTTGGCCTGGATATAATTGATTTTTTATTTGCATTTGCTATCCACCAATACCAAATAATTTTCTGTATCTTTTTTAGATTTTGGATTTTGTTTCCAAATAATTGCATATGGATAAGTTTCTGGCAGTGAATATACTGGATTTTAATCACAGGGTTTTTTTAGCCCATCATTGTTTCTGCCTTTGTCCTGTATAATTAAGTTTTCTACCAGCTATGATTATGCACACTATCAGTGGAACTATTCATAAACTGAATTACCATTATAGTTCTCCCGAACCTGGACTAGCAGTTGAAAAGTTGGAGTTACAACTGCTTAATGTAATTTCTTTCGTATTTTTTTATTTCTATATGGTTTTGAATACGAGCTTTTGCATTCAGATGTGTCTGAATGAGGTTTTCAGATAATTGTTGTTCATTGTTCTTCTCCTGACCATGACTAGCAGTTGAAAATTTGGATATTGTCTAATAACTGCTTAATGTGATTACATGAAGTGATTCATCATTAGGAGTTAGAAATGTATTAAAATCTTTTCTTAATTAGAATGGAAAATCTACTAAATAATAATTTCTTTGACCACCTTTGATACAATAATTTGAACAATTGATCCATTTATTAATTAGCATTTATTAATTATCGTATGATAAAATGGTAGCCATATATTTTTTCATTAAAATTGGATAAAAATGCACTTAATATTATTTTTTTGCAAGTGTTCAATTTGTTGACACTTTCCTTATAAATCAATTTTTGGGTTGTTCCAGCTTTGTGTTGGCAGAATGAAGACGCGGAGTCAATCTAACGTCCCCATTCCTCTTGACACTCCTACATGGACAGTATGCATTAGAAACATTCAATGCGAGGAAGAATTTTGTAGAAAACAATTTGTTGTCCATGTTCTTCATCATAGAAGACCGAATTTGAGTCTGGACGAGATAAAGAGAGAGCTCTATAAAAGGTTTAAAGTCTATGATATGAGGACCATTTTCCTTTCTCGTTTAGGACAAAGAAAACACGTTCTAGAGGATTTGGCCTTATCTACGACACTGTGGAGGATGCAATTAGAGTTGAACCCGAAGTAAACTGATGAAGAATGGAATTGAAGTCCCGAATCCGAGAGCTAAGAAGGATTGCCCGAATAGAGCTAAAAAAATAAGGGGGGTTAAGAAATTTGGGGATTCAAAATGAATATATGTCATTTGAACTTGTTTTGATAAAAACTTTAGTATTTTAATGTTTAAAATAGACTTTCTGAGATGACATTATGTTGATATTCTTTATACGAACAATGCAAAATGATTTCAATATTGTTGACACAATAAAATTTGAAACTATTAATGGTCTGTTTAGATGTCCTTTCTTGTATCCACAACACTTGAGAGTTTCAATAGTTCGTAGTGGAGTTGAAAAATAGTCATGTTTTGTTTAGAATCCTTTTCAGACTTGGTGCTCATGGAAAACATTTTCGTGGACTTAATTTTTGCAATCATAAATATCGTATTGTCAATTTAGCTATATTTGTAAATATTTAATTATATTTAAACATTAATATGGTGAATAGTAAGGGTAATGATTATCTCATTTTAATAAGACATACTTAACTTTAAACCATAAACACCACCTTAAATAATCGTGGATCACAGTGTGAGTAACGATGAAAGATAAAGCATATTATAATCCAATTTCCCTGAATACTCGATAAAAAAACAACGATGAAAGATAAAGCATATTATGATTATGAAGAGGAAGACAACGATGAAGATGATTATTATGACAATCAACACCAATGAACTACATGGATGGGGATCCTTATCATTAATAATATGAGTCTTAAGTAACCAAATTGGTAGGTTTGCATAGGCCATTCATTCCTGAACTAGAATGACCATGACGAACAAGATGGTGATCACGATGATGATGATACTAACTATTACGATTATTATATTAATCATGACAATGATCTGACAATGAATATGATAAAGATGAAAATGAAAATGATGCTAAAGAATCTATTTGATAAGAGTCTCTCCCAAGAAAATAACAATCAATAATGGAGAGCCCTTAGAGGTAAGAAATGGTAGATGCACCAAATTCGAGGAAAATCATTTGCATATTTAGCACACACATTTATAACTCATGGATGTTAGGATTACAAATAAGCCACTAATATAATTTACCATCCAAATCCAAGAATGGTGGTGGTGATAATGATGATGAGGATGATGATGATGAAAACGATAATCAATGATGGTGATGATAATTATGATGAGTCTAATTAAAAAGAAAACGATGATGATAAGGATGAAAATGACCACAATGATTATGAGGACAACGAAAATGATGATAAAAACTTTGACAAGGATAACGATGATGATCAGAATGATGATGACGATGATGGAAACAATTATGATGATGAGTATAATAATAATATAATTAGTATTAAATAAAAATAATATGATGATGGCTCCTCGCACCTCCTCACATCCTCCTCAGGGCTGCCCTAACCTAACTTAGAAAATATTGATGAAGGAGGTGGAAGGAGAGAGACCAATCCTGCTAAAGATCGGGAAATCTCCTGGATCAAGCTATTATCATCATAAGTGTCATTTTTATCATCACGGTCTTTCCATTTTCATCATCATCTTCATCCACATTTTCCTCATCATTTTCATCATCAATGATGCCATCATTGTCACCATCATCATTTGCATGGTTTTCATGGTCGTCATCATCATTTCATCATCATCCAAAATATATATATTTATTACTAAAAATATTAATATTGTAAAAAAATTATATTATTATATGTACTAATATTAATATTTTTTGTTTTCATCATCATCATTTTCATTATCATCATCACAAACATCATCCTCACCAGTATCATATTCTTCATTGTCACCATCATCATTATAATGATCATCGTCATCTTCATGATCATCATTTTCATCATCTTCTTCTTTATCATCGATACTAACCATCACTGACATGATCATCATCATGACTGTTGTTAGATGATGGTGATCATTGACACAATTGTCATCATCATCATTGTCATATATGATGATTCTATAGTTCCCAAATCTTAGAAAGGATAACATATTAATTATCGTAAATAATGAGAAACACAATGAAAAACACCCTTACACAGGGGTAAACGTCAACCCTACATAACATTATATTGTCAAAATTATCATTTTCATGGTCATCTAATTGTGGTTATCATCATCATCTTCGTTTCCATACATGATGATTATGTAGTTCCCAAATCTTTGAAAGGACAACATCTCAATTATCTTAAACAGTGAGAAAGACAATGAAAAATACCCTTATACATGGGTAAATGTCAACCCTACATAACAATATATTTTCGGCATCATCATTTTCATGGTCATCTAATTGGGGTTGTTATCATCATCGTTATAATAATCATAATCAATATCCCCATCATCATCATTGTTATCATTATGAACATCATCATTGTCATACAAACCATCATCGTCGTCATACAAACCATCATCGCATAATACTCATTATAATCATCATCATCGTCATCACAATCATCATCATCATCATCTATATTTTCATATTCACCATCATTAATTATCATCATTATTATCATAACTATCGCCACAAGCACCACCACGACCACCACAATGCCATCTTCATTGTCATTGTAATTGTTTTCATGGTCGTATTACTTTTGGTCATGATCATCAGCTTCATAATCATCATTTTTATCATTATCAACATCATCGTCGTCGAATAAATCATCACCCTCGTCATCATTGTTGTCATTATCCTTATCTTCATCATCATCATGATCATCATCAACATCTCTATTATTTTTTTATTAAAGGTCAATAGTTTGTTGAAAGGGACTATACCCTTGTACAGCAGTGCTCAAACGCTAGATTTGAAAAAATCAGTATTTCAAAGAGAGATCAAAATCAAGATAAAATGACAAATCCCAATAGTAGAGAAGAATCTTCCAAGTACACAGCCAAAAACTAGCAAAATTTCAACTAAAAAGTAGCTGCTCTGTAGCAGCACACTAGGCCAACAACCCAGATATAGGAATGATAACCCATAACAGGACAAGACTCATGTCTTGTCCGAGACAATGAAGGGTTTAGATTGAGATCCCTTCTTTTTCCTATCCACTACCTTCCATTCCTCATTTCCTTCTTCCACTGAGATTAAATAACCACTTCAATTGACTTGATAGGGATGTGGACCGCAACCAGGAGAGCATCCTGAGGAGAGGAAGCTTTCTTCTCAGAAGTGTTCTTAGCTTGTGGGAGTTCCACAATCGGGTCGGTATGGGGATTTATTGTTAGATGTTCAGGTAGAGAATCCTTCCACCATGTAGGTTTTCCTTTGTGTTTGGAATATTCACATTCCTCTGAAATATGACCAATTTGAAAGCAACGTCGACATTTGAAAGCAAGACCCTAGTAGTCCAATCTTTGTTCCCAAATTCTATCCCTAATTTGCAGTTTGATTCCTGCTAGTAGATCTTGAGAGGTATTAAGATCTACGAGGATTCGAGCATAAGTAGTATGTACCTAAACAGAGGTCTTATCATCAACTTTTACACATGATCCTAGAGCATTACCTATGGCAAGCAAACATGATCTATTCCGTAGTCAAGTCGAGTCCCGAAAATGAACCAAAACAGGGTAGGTATCAAAGGAATCTTTTAAGGGATCAAAAGATAGATACCATGGCTTGAACATGAGCTCGTGTTCACCCCAAACCCAATATTCTTTGAAATTCAAATCCCTATATTAAGGGGTTTTAAAGATAACAATACAATATGCTTTGCACAAGGATAAAGCTTCAATCTTACCTGGTGGTTTTATCAATTTTGCGTTTATTACTACCGCTACCATGGATAGGGCCGTGTGTTGTGGGAGAACTCGGAGTGTGGAGTGTGATTATCGCCACCGCCATGGATGGATTTTAGGTCGTGGCTACGCTGCAAGTGAAGAGCGAGCACGGATACATCGTGAGCGTTAATAATGATCGGGAATAATCATGATCATAATTTTATCGCCATTATCCTCATCTCTAATATCACCACCATCATTATTATCAATGGTTATGCTCTATCCTTATTATCATCATCATTAACATTATTGTCATGATCATTAATAATCATCGTCAATAATCATGATCATCATTTTTATCATCATTATCTTCTCATTATTATTATCACCACCATCATCAAAACCACCACCACCACAAATAACGCTATCAATAGTTGTGCTCTCGATGGTGCATTTCTCCTTAATAGTCTCCTCATCACTTTTAGAGTTTGTGTTCAAGTTAATGTTGCATAGTCCATGATGTCACACAAGTTTTCATGTTCGATAATGAAATTCAACCTTAATGATCATAAACAAAATGTTTAATCAACTCATATCTTAAACAGTAAATCACCAATATAACTTCTTACGTATACAACACTAAGATCATTCGCTATCAGGTCATCATTTATGTTTACTTTTTATCATACGTAGTTACAAGGTTCGTGTCAAGTGTTTACCAACGAGAGTTTATGTTTCATTATTTATGGTTCAGTAATCACTCATCATCATCCTCATCATCCTTTTTTTTAACGCTTACCGCAAATGTTACACAAAGTGATTTGATTCTGCACCCAGCTTAATGCCTCGTGAACCTCATTCAAATTCTTCAAGGGCGTATAAGTGGAGGATTGGGAATGTGATAGATTATCCTTATATTGTCAGTAGCTTAAATGCACCGTAAGATTTGAGATATTTCTCAAGAGGTGATATAGAAACTAATTGGTTCAAAGGACTACCGGTACAGTTTGTAGTTTTCTGTTTGATTGAAATTTATTTGAATTTGTGGAGTGATCCAATGCATTTTGAATATTGTGAAAAAAATGGTTTTGTAGTTAAGCCGTGTCGGTTCGCATGGTGTTTATAGGTTCGAGGGAAACATCGAGAATCGCACATGTCCACAAATTCATGTGGGTCCCCAAAGATCCCCTTTATGGAAATTTTTGATTGGGTCACGAGAATCGTGTAATGGCTGCAATATCATTCTTTAATAGATATGTCAATGCGTGGAATCCCCAGTGATGTACCATCGATAAATGTGGTGCCTCTACCGATCTAGAGTCGAAGATCCTTCCTCAATGAATCCTTCATGGATATTATAGCATGACCCTAAGATCATGCTATAAAGTTATATCCTTTATGGATATAACTTGACATACAACACTAAGATCATTCGAAGCATCAGGTCATCATTTATGTTTACTTTTTTATCATATGTAAGTTACAAGTTCTGTGTCAAGTGTTTACCAATGAGAGTTTATGTTCATTATTTATGGTTTGTAATCACTCATCGCATCCTCATCATCCTTTTTTTTTACGCTTACCGCAATGTGTACACAAAGTGATTTGATTCGCACTTTTGCTTAATGCCTCAAAGTGAACCTCATTCAAATTCTTGAAGGCGTATAAGTGGAGGAGGATTGGGAATGTGATAGATTATCCTTATATTATTGTCAGAGGAGCTTAAATGCACGTTAAGATTTGAGATATTTCGTAGAAGAGGTGATTAGAACTAATTGGTTCAAAGGACTACCGTACAGTTTGTAGTTTTCTGTTTGATTGAAATTTATTTAGAATTTGTGGAGTGATCCAATGCATTTTTGAATATTGTGAAAAATGGTTTTCAGAAGCACGTGTCTTTTTGGCATGGTATTTATAGGTTTGAGTGGCAACATCGAGAATCTCGCACATGTCCACAAATTCATGTGGGTCCCCAAAGATCCCTTTATGGAAATTTTTGATCGGGCCGACGAGAACTGTGTAATGGCCATTTGTGCAATATCATTCTTTAATGAGATATGTCACTGCGTGGAATCCCCGTGACAACCATCGATAAAATGTGGTGCCTTGGCCGATCTAGAGTCGAAGATCCTTCCTCAATGAATCCTTCATGGATATTATAGCATGACCCTAAGATCATGCTATAAAGTTATATCCTTATGGATATAACTTTTACAGATACAACACTAAGATCATTCGCATCAGGTTATCATTTATGTTTACTTTTTCATCATATGAAAGTTACAAGGTTCGTGGTCAAGTGTTTACCAATGAGAGTTTATGTTCATTATTTATGGTTTCGTAATCACTCATCATCATCCTCATCATCCTTTTTTTTTTACGCTTTACCGCAATGCATACAAAGTGATTTGATTTACACTAGCTTAATGCTCTGAACCCTCATTCAAATGCTCTTCTTCATGGCGTATAAGTGGAGGATTGGGAATGTGATAGATTATCCTTATATCATGTGTAGCTTAAATGCATGTAAGATTTGAGATATTTCGTGAAGAGGTGATATAGTAAAACTAATTGGTTGCTGACTACCGGTACAAAGTTTGTAGTTTTCTGCAGTTTGATTGAAATTTATTTGAATTTGTGGAGTGATCCAATGCATTTTGAATATTGTGAAAAATGGTTTGTAAGCCACGGTCTTTTTGGCATGGTATTTATAGGTTCGAGTGGCAACATCGAGAATCTCGCACATGTCCACAAATTCATGTGGGTCCCAGAAGTATCCCCTTTATGGAAATTTTTGATTGGGCCGACGAAATCGGGTAATGGCTGCAATATCATTCTTTAATAGATATGTCACTGTGGAATCCCCATGATAAATGCATCGATAAATGTGGTGCTCGGTCCGATCTAGAGTCGAAGATCCTTCCTCAATGAATCCTTCATGGATATTATAAAGACGACCCACTTTATGACTATGAAGAACTTCGTCAACCATGTGCAGAGGCATACTAAATGTAATGAGATGTCCTATTTGCAGAAAAGAAGGATCATCCATGGTTTTTGTTATAATGTTCTCAGGGATCTTCGGGATGATTCGAGTTGTTTGTCGATGCGAGATGATTAGAAGAGACATCAACCTTCCCATAACGATGCAAGATTGAACCTTCACAAATCGAGACATGTTGGCCATATGGCACGGTAATATAGATTGCCACTTGTTTGCTTTTCTAGACACACGGTGTTAAAGTATATAGAAAAATATGCTTCAAAGGTAGAGAAGAGGTCAAAGAGCTTTCATGACATGTCGACAAGGATATTAGGTGATGTGGATGGGAAGAGTCTACACTATGCATATACTCGGAGGATTTAAATAAAGCAATTGTGGAACGTGATATTGGGGGTGTAAGATACATGTCATCATGTTGTTGCAGAAGTTGTCATTGGTTCACCATGCATCAGTGCCTTTACGACCGTGGAATCTTGGTTGGAAGATTTTTCATGTAAGGTGAGTATGACATTTGGAGAGAATGAAATCGGATCATGTTTACATTGAAGTACATATAAAGATCCACCGGTACATTTGGAATCCATCTCATTGATTGATGTTATGAGATCATGGTCATTAAAG
>CM031243.1:533646565-533727152 GCA_018340775.1 Taxus wallichiana var. yunnanensis
TGTATAAAATGTTGAGTCAAAATTGGAAAGAAAATCACCCATAATTACCTCTAAATCATACTCTTGAAGAACATGTGATGTGGATGGAAGATCCATCCCTTGGATATATTCAAGATTGATGAAATACTTGGAAATAAATAATTAATCCATGATAGGACAATAATCCTCATCTCTCATGCACATTTTTCTTCCAAAGGGTCATGCCTCAAGCCAAAATGAAGTTATGAATGAAGGTTAAACTTTCATGGTTTCTTCATTATCCTCCAAGGTTATATGTTGAATTTCATTAGAAGGCTCAAGAAGAGGACAACCATGATAGGTGCATAATAGTATTTCATAAACAAACACTTCGTAATATAGATAATCATCATAATATTCTTCCAAAATATTAATCTCTTCTTCCTCATAATTACAAAGTGGTTCAAGCTACTCATACCTTTCTTGTATTACCTCAACATATTTATAACAATTTCAAGAGCGATTTGGGGGTCAAAATTTCATTCTAAAGACTAAAAATTATGTGCGCAAATTCTCTTTTCAAGGATTTCATTTCTTCATTTCCATAAGCAAGAAAAAAATGCAAAGGAAGATAGATAAAAGAAAAAGCTTTTAGTTTCTCTGTCAGTTGTGTCAAGTTTAAAACATTACCTTCAATAGATTAATCACCTTCATGCTTTTCATACAATATTTCATATCTCATTTTCATCATTCTCATTTGGATCTTGGATTTTATATCATCAATTGGTGAAATTCAAATTTTCTTTCCTCTAGTAATAGTCCTTTTGAATTGAAGCCACGAGGATTTGATGGTAAGATCTTTAGATGAATCAATTTTATCTATTTTAGATATGATTTCAATAACATTTGCAAAATTTTTACTGACCTTCTTTCCTTTTCTTGTTGAATATTTTTTTTTGAAGTAAGAGACCTATTCGTTGTGATATAATCCTTACTTTTAGGAGATATGGTCTAAAATGATCGCTAATATAAAATCTGGATAACTTTGTTGTCATCTTCATCTTCATTTTTATTGTCACTTTTTTGTGTTGAACACTAATCTTGAAAAATTTTCATTATGATGTGGGAAACAAAGGTGACACGGATTAATTCCTTGATAGAGTCTCCTTTGAAATCTGATTTTCAATTTGAAATATGAATTTTTTGGTTTTTGGAATATGTATTTTTTCATTTCCAGAGATCTTTTATATATGGACAAAGGGAAAATCTTCCCCAGTAGAGTCACCAAAAAGTATTAGTGAAATATTTTTCGTGTTGCAAATTATTGG
Source organism: Taxus wallichiana var. yunnanensis (assembly GCA_018340775.1). NCBI lineage: Eukaryota > Viridiplantae > Streptophyta > Pinopsida > Cupressales > Taxaceae > Taxus > Taxus wallichiana. The sequence continues at coordinate 533,647,852 of CM031243.1, forward strand.
TTTCTACAAACATTCACTTTGATAATCCCATCCTTCTTATGTATGGGGAGGCTCCCATTATTGAATTTAAACTACCTAAAAGTTATGGGTGGTTGTTAGGTCAAGGATCACATAATAATACTCCACTAAAGTTGTAGAAAACTACTTATACAAAGTCCAAGGGAAGAATAATATGTGAGGAGAAGTAAAGGGGAGTTAGGGAAATAATGAGAAAGAGGGTAAATCATTTTATCAAGATTTCATAATTCACATATATTAACTAGAGTTGGTACACATTCAATTAGAACAACAAAACAATGCTAACAATGATAAGACTAACAAATCATAGAAATTGAATTGTATTGATTCATTTAACAAAGGACGTGACACCTTTCTTGGTTTTACAAGATCATAATGTTTAAGAATTTGGAAATTAGAGAGAGAGAGAGAGAGGGTAGAGGAATGTAGAAAAATAAATAGAGGAAATGCACCTCTTATTTCTCTATGTAGTAGTGGTAAATCTCAACAACATACAATCAATCAACAATTGTCACCATTTCAAATGGAAAAATAATTCCAAATAATAGCATGTAATCATGTATCTTCAACTACCTCCCACATGAATTTTCACCTATCTCAATCACTATGACCTTTACTATTCCTATTATATAAAAATGAGTTTTTCCTTATTAGTGAAGATGGAATCTTATAACGTTAATGTTGGGGGTCACATAAGTTAACTGTTATTCGATTTTTCCCCTCAGGAAAAATTAAAAAACATGACTCCACACAGATAAAATAGAAGGATCGATTCAGCCATGGGAGCTAATAATTCAAGTTCGAGCGATCAAGTTGAAGTAGGAGTATTCGAGCACATTGTAAAAGAGCTTGGGATTTTGAGATGGTTTGGGTTATGAAGGAGCTATAAAGTCTAAAATTCAGACTTTGGAGGTGAGGCATTTGGAGGTAGGCCAAAGAGAAATTCGGGGACTTGGTGAAGAGAAGAGTTAAAAATGAGCGGGAAATCTGAAACTTGAAGTCTGAAATTCAAACTTCGAGGTTTTGGAGTTTTAGAGGTTTCACAAGCTCGCATTCAACATTGCCACGTGGGGAGAAGAAACTCTAAAATTTAGACTTCAGGCTTTTGGGATTTCAGAGGTTTCATGTGCCAAGAAGATAATCTAACCCCGAAACCCAAAGTCTTGAAACCTCGAAACCGAAGTCCCAAATCCCCGAAACCCGAAGTCCTAAATCCCTAAAACCTGAAGTCTCGAATCCCCGAAACTTGAAGTGTGAATTTCAAACTTCAGGGTTTTTGCATTTCAAAGGTTTCAAGACTTCATGGTGAATAGTTCCACACAATCTAATTTTAGATTCCAATACATGAAGTTTTAATTTTAGACTTCTGGGTTTAGACATTTTGGAGGTTTCACGAGCTCAAAGTGATGAATGGTAATGGTGATCTCCAATGTAAACTCCTTAAGCTACGAATCCTAAAAGTCTGAAATTTTTTTATTTTAGAGGGTGGGATGTAAAATCGGACTCAAAAAGGAAGAGATCACCACCTACAATTATTGCATTATGGCACCCTCATCTTCAGATGGCCATAACTTTTGACTAGAAGCTTAGATTTGTAAAAATTGGAGTTTTGGAAATCCCTCGGTGTCCTGTACAAAATCTTCCATTTTATATTATGTTTTAGTTTTCTCACCTACTCAAATGATGAGGTATGGGATTCCTTTCTTCCCTAACAAGGTAAAGTACAAGGAGGTGTGTGTTTGTAATGGCACCCATCATTTTGGCATGTTATTTTAATTAATTTTTGGGTGGTTGAAGAAATATTTTGAATTCCTCTGTCTCTCCCTTCTCTCATTCTTACTATATATTATTAAGAGGCGCTCATTTCAAAAGGTTGGAAAACTTGTATATGCCCCTACCTTCTTCTCTTATCGTAAGTGAACTTGTGGAGCTCAAACGTCCCATTCAAGATGTAACGCAAATTAGTGCCTCTTGGCCATTTTAATGCTTCGTATTAAAATTATGGACAAATAATATAAGTTTGTGGATCAATTTCAACCCTCTCTTTTGTTCATTGCATTCTCTTGATCTCTCATTGCAATTTTTGTTAATTGTGCATGTTAAATTATCTTTTGTCTTGCATATTTAATGGTTTGTGTTTAATTGTGAATGAATTCATAACAATTGGTTGGCTTGAGGTGTGTATTCATCCCCTTCAAAATCATTGTTTTTCATCTCAATGTAAGGCAAGTTATTCAACATTCCTTTTGGTGCAACACCTCCTGTAGATTAAATTTAATTTCTTGCAATATTTTCAACCCTATCTCTTATGAAAGTTAGAGTAGATTTTAGGATAGATCCTCTACAATTTGAGTATGTGTATCGAATAGAGGAATAATAACTAGCCTTCATCTAGAGATATTTTCCAATTTCAAAGTTTCACACTTTTGGAAAAGCTCCATGTTATTCAATCACGCTGAAAATTTAAATCTATTGAATTACAAACAATCGGGGTGTTGTGATTACGAATCAATAGTTATTAACATCATCCAAAATATCGAAGGCATTTCATTCACTATTGCCAATTTTGGAGATGAAATATTTTATCATGTCATAAATAGCATTCATATTATGGATCCGATCTGGGGATGAGTTCTTAGCAATAGATGTGAATGCATACGTACTCACGAGAGTGTGGGAGTTGAGGAAACTCATCTCAAACACGAGTGGGAACACCTCATGCCAATGGATCTTCTCTTTTTCATTATCTTTCCTTATTTTCTTCACTTTTGAAATGGTGGCAAGGATATACTTGAATAGCGAGAAAGCCTCTACAAGAAAATCCTTTCCTTTTTCAATAATTTTCTCAATCCATATTTCATTAGCTTTCCCTTTTATTATGTTCCTTGCACTTTTTTATCCACTTAGGGTCAAAACTATTAATCAGAGAAATGTTTTTCACATGAGGAGGAGGAACGTTATTGTGATCCAAGAAAGGTTTAATTTAGGTAGTGGGAGTTCTCACATGCTCCTCTTATTACTTAATTGTTCTCTTATATTCTTGGGTTCGAGTGAGTGTGTAATTAGAAGTTTCCTTGAATAAGCGAGCTTCATTTTCATGTGAATCTTGACCCAAAGATATGTGAGTTAACTCATATTCCTCCTAAATGAATTTATTTGCAAGGTTTACAACATTCCAATGGGAAACCTCTACATACTAATTACTAGAAATTATATGAACAAAGAGAGAAGTTATATGTTCCTTCCTGTCTTGTTTGGTCTTCAATATATTTGTGATGGCCCTGAAAAATTGGCATTGTAACATTTTTGTCATTCTTGGTTCACTCATGAGTAATTTTTAAATCCATTGGAATGGGTCTTCCATAGTAGACATGATTTTAGACACAAGAACAAAATTAGAATATCATTGAGGGATCATTTTTTACTATGGAAAGGTTTCGCCATTGAGAAATTTATACTTGAATGTCGATGAAGGATGGGAGGTAGTGATGAATCAATATCCCATGACACAAGAGGCTATATAGGGTCTTTAATTAATCTATCCTTCTGTTGAAATTTCTCACACATGTGCGAGAGGTCAACTTGAAACATTTTTTTTCTCGGATTGGAGGGGTAATTTGATGCACCTAACTAAGGAAGAAAGGAAAAGTGAGTGTGGACTATCACTATGATAGTTTTATAATGTTTATCCTCCCCTAATTTTTTTTCAAGTTCACCATCTTCATCATGATCATGCATCAACCCTTCAAGAACTAATGCAAGATCCTGATACAAACGGGAAAGACACGACAAGTTGAATATGGACATCCCAAAGCAATGAAAGGGGTAGTCCATATGATGGAGGTTGAAGTAAGTTGGGTTGTTGGATTTCATTCATTTTAATTTTAATCTTTAATCAAATTTCAATTGATTTGTTCCCTTATGATTACGTGAAATTACTTAGTGTGTTTAGTTTTGGTATCCAAGTTGATTCTCCTTAGAAACTGAGCATCATCAAAGATTTAGCAAGACACTAGACGAGACGAAAAAATATTATTATGAGTCATTTTGTAGCTAGGGAGGGTATTTTTCTAACTCTTTTCACTCAACCATCAAATAAATGGATAACACCATCATTTAGGATTTGTTTTGTCCTCACTTCTTTAGGCCATGTCATTCGACTAGGGTGAGAGGACCTATTTTTAACCTCTCGTCGGTGAAGGAGAATGAAGGTATCCTTCTTTGCACAAATTTGATAAGGGACTGAGAAAATATGATCAATGCACCACAATTTAACTCTCATGAGTTGTCACTTCTAAAGAATGGTGATATTTCCTAGACATGGCTAAGGTTACTAAAGACATTATGGAATATTGATTGCTTCTACATATTTTAGGAGTAGAATTTATACATTTGTGGAAACACAGGACAAACAGGGGTAGTTCATGATGGATTCATGGTTTTTGAATAATTTTGGTGGGATATTAAGCAAGATAAAATTGATTATACCAACTCTTTGAGAGACTTCACAAAAATTGGAAAGCTAAATGACAGAAAGCTTTCAGAATAGCTAAGATATTCCTTGACGGAGAAGGTGTGCATCAATGGAGGCCCAGATTGGAACGGTTTTAGAAAATCTCCAAGAATTTAACACAAAGGCTCAAGCTAAAGCCTCAATAAAACATCAAAGACCCCTGGTTCCTCATGCCTAAGATACACTCGAAGGCTTACAGACAATCTTTATCAACAAATGATAGTGAAGTGATTTTAAATTGTTTATTTAATCATAAGATGAAAAATATTTTTGAAATGAAATTGTAAATGCCACTAAATTGTCATAGGGATGAGATCTTGTGTGATTCAGAGGGAATTTAACATAAGATTGTAATAGGAATAAGAAAAACTACTTGCAGACATTATGAAATAAAGAGACACAAATTGGTCCAAGATTGACATAGATTAATTTGAAATTGATTAGATTCATTAGCAGGGGAAAGTTTCTTTGAACAGTCTCAGAGCTTGTCAATGGTTGTACACTCGCAACCAACTTGACATGATTGAAATCTAAAACATAGGAAATTAACAAGTTTCTCATATTGGTCTCTCAGGAAGATGGGCTCTCTTAAATTTTCTCTTAAGAATTCAACCCCCGACCCTTTGTAAGAGTATTCTCATTACATTTATACATTTTACTCGCTCACTCATCCGAAAATTCCCCCAAAAAGAAGAATATTCAAGGGACCTTTTCTTGTTACCAATTTGTCTCTAAATTGACATTTAACAAATTTGTAAAAATTTTCCAGTTGGACAAATCATGAACTGATCACATTTCCCAGACCCTCGACTAAAGACTAGGATGTCATGCCATAACTTTTTGACAATCCTTCTAATCATTCTCTTTATTATGTCATGCGAGAAATATCATTTTAATCATTTTTTGGAGGCTCTATACATTTGGATTCTGACAGTAATCCTTTTCACTCTCAAGGTAACACCTTTTTCATCCTTTGTGCTTGTAACCTATATCATTTTATCCTTTTCCTCTCTTTCCTCTTCAACTTTGTCCCACATCCGACTTTCTCTGGTAATTCACGTTTGTGCAAGTTCTTGAGCAATTCCAACTTTAAAATATCAACCTTAACAATCCTTGGACTCACAAATTAAGTTCTAAATCCATTCAATGGCACTTTGTAGACAAAATGACAAGGAATTTCATCAAAAATGATGAAAAACAGTGTGTATTCACATCTCCAGGAGTCTTGGAGAAAAAATGGTGGAAAAATAGATGTAATGCACAACAACCGTTGATTCTACCCCTTCTCAACTTTATATTAGAGTCATCCACGTGTTTCCTTGGCACAACTACAAAGGTGAGGTACAGAGGAAAGTTTCCAAACAAGCACAAGCCTTCCACGTGCCTTGGGCCCAAGAAAATGCTTTTGGCACTGTGAAAATTCATAGTAAAAAAAGAGCCAGCGAAAGCCTCCACGTGTCGCCTTGGCACACCTTTGGTATGGTCCTCAAAATCGGAGACCCTAAACAAGTGTGGGCTCACCACATGTCTCAGTTCGGTAGAGTTGTTAAAAAATTTGAAGGACCAGTGAAAGGTGTCATGTGTCTAGGGTCCGAGAAAGTTTCATCGGCCGTTGAAAATTCCAAGCAAGGGCGAGTGAGCGGAAACCTCCAAGTGTCCTCCTAACGCTTCTTCAAAATAAAATTTAGGGGTAGGTCCCCAAACAGTGAAATTCCTCCACATTTCGAGGCCTTAGAAATTTGATTGAAAAATTTAAGTATAAAGAGGATCTCGCAGAAGCCTCCACATGTCTCCCCTGCGTAATTTTGATATGGTCCACAAAAGTGGAGACCCTAAACAAGCATGGGATCACCACATTTCCCATTAGCGCAACTATTAAGGTGGCACCTTGAGGCCAATCCTCAAATGAGCACTGGTCCTCCATGTGTCCATGGTCCAAAAAAAAATCTACACTGCCGCATGAAATGAAGTTCTAAGTCTTAGCAAGGCAAGCAGATTCCTCCACGTGTCTCCCTAGTGTAACTCTAAGGTCAAACCAAAAGCCAAATTTTCATATGAGCACCGAACCTCCATGTGGACAAGTTTTGAGTTGAAATGGGCCTTATATTTTCAAAGTTCCCTGCCGAGCCACATCCAACTAGAGAGGGCCACGTTTCCACAGATGCTGAGATATAAATTTTATGGGGAAAACACACCTGTGAAACCGTAAAATGCATGGAAATCACCATTTGTGCCTAGAAATGAATCTTTCTTTCAAGATAGAGAATTTTGAAATTATATAAGGCCCAAATGTGATCCACCGAGCCACATCTAATGAGAAAGTAACACTTTTCCATAGGTATTGGGACAAAAATTAACGGGGAAAATAAACGTGACTATGGAAAAATGGAAGGAAGGAAAAACCCAATTTTATGCCAAGTTACAAATTCTTTCACATGGACAAAGGAATGGAAAAAAATCTAGAATTTAAGTGATCCTCGACCCAAGGAAAATACTAATCATGACAAGTAAATGAAGACTAGAGATTTCACGCATCAATACGGGAGATAGAAAAACATGACAGAGCCGTAAATCGAAGAATTACGGGGATGAACATGGGGTAAGATCAAATTGTGCACCAACATCAGCTCTAAATTGGGGATGGGAACTCCTTGTGAGTGCCACAAGAACAAATAGCAAACCATGTGCAAAAAAAACCATTGGGTAATGGAATCAAAGAAAAATCTTGCAGAGTAGAACAATAATAACCAATTCCCCCAAGGATGAACCGAGAAACCAACAAAACAACCACCAAGGACTAGAATGAGAAAAAAATAAAAACATGAAAGCAGAAAGAAACCAAAAGACTATACACTATACAATGGTGTATACCTTGATTCTGAGAAATCAATCAAGGAAATGTTTCAAATGCTTGCCATTAATAGAAAACACAAGCAATTCCCCATTTAAGTATTTTAAGAAGAAGGTATGTTCACCAATTCGAATGTCAATTGAATAAGGGCCCATCCACAATGCATAAAAATTTCTATGCTTGCCCTTATCCTCGTTCCTGCTATCCACGATAGGATAAGATCTCCCACACTAAAATCTCTTCGAGTCACTTTCTTATCAAACAACTACTTCAATTTGTCTCTTAATTTTACATGCCTATGATGGGATGCCCTTCTCTCTTCATGTAACTCAACAATTTGATTTATGCAAGCATCATAGGGACTAACCTCTTGATCTTCTAGTTGTTCAAGAAATTGAAAAGAACATAATTACATATGCGGGGGCAGCAGAGCTTGAGTTCCATATACCAACTCAAACGGGATTTTTCCAAAGAGCTCTTTAAACAATGATTCGATCAACCCAAACAACAAATTTCAATGCTCACCCCACTTCCTTTTGTTTAACTCCAAAGTTCTTCTAATTATCTTGAAAAAAATTATTTCTTGACTTTGCTTGTCCATTTCCTTGGAGATTATAATTAGAAGCATATGTAAAATTGATCCCATATTCATGGCACATGTCCACCAAAGGTTTAGCTCAAAATATCATGGAATTATCAGCAAATATTTTTGTAGGTACCCCAAATCTGCAAATGATATGATTCAAGACAAAACCCATGATAATTTGGTGAGTTGCCTTCTTGGTGGGTATTGCCTCCACCCACTTGGTGAAGTAATCTCTGGCCACTAGTATCCACTTATGGCCTCGCACTTGAAGGATCACAAATTTCCCCAATGAAATCCATTCCCCATTTCCTAAATGGGGCTTCAAGCTGATGCAAGATGTTGTTGTTGTCCTCAAAATTCCCTATTTGAAGTCAAGTTTCTAAATTTTGAGTCATTCCTTGGATTATTGGATCACATCAAGCCTAGCATTATTTGTAGTTTTCCCATTCATGGAGAACAATTTGAAATTCAGGTGTAATGGTGAAGTCTCTTTCCTTCTTTTTTATTTTTCTTCTCGTGATTGGGAATGACAGCGTATCTTCCCGTTGTTTTTTTCGCTAAATCCATGGGTAGTATGTGGGCATCTATGATTGGATGTGGTTTGGCCATGTTTCAAGCGTCAATGGAAGCATCCACACATCCAAATGGCGTAACTCCTGGGGTAGGGTCCAAGGGACATTCCTCAAATAAGTACAGGCTTTCCACGTGTCCCAGGTTCAAACTAAAGGTAAAACAAGCTCAAATTAGCTAAGTATGGAAGGTTCAGTGGACAGTGCCACATGCCTCATTGATGTAACTTCAAGAGTCTAAGTTGAGGGTAGTTCTCAAACTTGTGCCTGTCCTCCACATGTCCCAGTCCAAAAAGAGAGACAACTGATCATTAAAATGGACTAAGTATGGGCAAAAGGTTCGTCGAAGTCTCCTCGTGCCCTAATGGCACAATTTTTGAAGTGAAATCAAAGGGTCAGTCTCCAAGTAGTGCCAACTCACCACATGGTTAACTTCAATGGGTAGATAGAGTTGGCAGTTGAAAATTCAAATACCTGCAAAAGGAAACACACATCAGCTCGAAGTGTAATTTCAAGAGGCATTTCCAAAATAGAAACTCAAATGAGCATCAGCCCTCCATGTGTCTAGGGGTCAACATAAGTCAAGCAGAAATAGACCCAAATTAGCAAAGTATAAAGGAACCGGTGGAGCTCTCCACATGTCAACCTGGTGTAACTTCAAAGGTAAAAAATGTAAAAGGCATCCGCAGGCCTGCTCCAATCAATTCCTTCCATGTGGGCAGCCCAAATTTCAAGTTGTAGAAGAAAATGGAATGGACCATGTTTTAACTAACAAAATTATGTAATGACCATTTATTTTAAAAAATGGTTGTTTTGCCATTAACGTTTCTTTGAAAATCGAGAATTCGAGAGGGTGAGAATGATTGGAATAAGTTGTAATTGTTTCTTACTTTTACGGAGGAAGTTGTAACCATCTCTTCGCAAGCTATATCATGGGCTTTCAAAGTCATTGTATGGGTTGGAATTTTGATATTTTGGGCGTAATTTCTAATTGGAAGAAATCAATACAAAGGTTTTCCCCTTTTTCCTATGCTTTATTTTTCCTTTTTCTCTAATCTGCAAATCATTTAATCCTTGCATGCTTAGAAAGATTGTGTTCTAGTTTAGAAAATCTTAATAACTTTGAGTTTGTGGATTGTGCCCATGTTATAAACGTGAATGGTTCTACTCTATATCTCATTTTATCAATACATATAAGGGTTTTGTCTGCCATCTCTTTTCTGTGAAAGTATTGTCTTCTTCTACCTCCCTCCTCTCTTCAATGTCTTCTATCCTCATGTATTGATAAATTTATAGGCATCTAAAAAATTTCAAGATATCGGGAAACCACCATTGAATGAAAGATTATATATTTTTACATAGGTTTTTCCCCTGCTTTAAATAAGGGAACATATCCCATTAAAGAGGAGGGGCTTGCTTGTCCCATGACCGTGGTTTTATTGCAAGTGCAAATATGAAACCTAACAGTTTTTGGTGACTCTACTAGGATTTTTCAACAAATTTCCTTTCCTAAAAGAACTCGCTAATTTGATCATTTCTTTGATCGATGACTCTAAGATATACTCGTGGTAGAAGGGATCTTGGAATTAGAGATCCCGAATTTTAACTCTTGGATCAAAAAGGTTTTCAAATTCCTCCAACAAGAAGAAATAGAAGATCTTGTTCCACAAGTACACCTCCTGTTGAAGACAGAGCTTCTGGTAGTAGCATTCTTGAAGCACAACTTATCCCAAATCTTTTTGCCCTAATTATTTTGGTGTCTTAGTTCCATTTCAAGTAATATTTCCAAGGATGGAAGCACCTCGGTTGTGGGGACAAAGAGTTGGGCATCTAGCTCTTCCTCAACCATTCCATGAGTTATCTAGGGGTAACAGAAGAATTTTCCCAATTTAGAGGTGATGGCAAAGTACACCCTGATGAAAACATTACAGCCTTCATTGTTGCATGTGGGGTCCTTGGAGTTGAACATGAGGATGTCTCTGTTAGGTTGTTTGTGGAAACCTTGCAAGACAATGTTGCAGATTGGTTTTACCATCTTCCTGCTAGGACCATCATTGATTGGAATACTATGAGGACTGAATTTGAGTAGCATTTCAAACCTGCTGAAGATGTGTATGCTTTGCTAGCTCAGATTTCTCAAATCAAGAAGGATCCACATGAGCCTAGGAGAGAATTTTTGGCAAGCTCAACAAGTTGGTTAACAAGATTCCACTAGATACTAGGCCTGTTAATAAGATTCATAAGTGTTTCTTCTTGAATGCTCAATTTCTGGAAGTAAGTTATACCCTGAGGAGAGAAAATCTTACAACTTTAGATGTTTATCAGAGATTTGTTGTCAGTGTGGAAGCTGACTTGATCATGTCTAACAAGCTGAAACAAGAGTCTTTCAAATCCAAAGCATCTACTTATTCTCCTTCTCCTAGAGGTAATGTAGATCAGTTGGTGTAAAAGCTAGCTAATGACCTCATTACCATAAAAAATAAATTGGCTCAGCATGATCCATATCAAGATGTTCCAAGGAAGGACTTTCAACCTAAGAACCACTTGCCCTCTTCTCAAAGTAGGTTCACTATTGAAGGTCCACCCCTCAAGGTGTCTATTAATGCTACTTGAGAGGTTCTTGATTATGATGATGAGGAATAAAATGGGCTCTATAATGAACAAGAAGAGGAAGATGATGAAGAAATGGAGGAGCTTGGTGGTTTTCGAGTTCATTTCCTCACCACTAAGGGTGTGGATGATCAAGATGAATATGATGATGTAGTGGTTGAGATGAACAATGAATCATATGTTGTTATGACCTGGGAGTAGACCAAGAAAAAGGAAAAAGTGGTGCAACTTGTAAAAATATAAAAGGAGTACCCCATCACCATCCTATTGATTTCAACAAGAGGATCTCCTATTCTTACTACTTCCAATCGAAAGATAAGATCTACTAGTCCTTCTTCCTCTACTTCTACTTTTGAGAATTTTTGTCCAACAAATGATAAATCCGATAGATTAAAAGCTCCTCCTACTCCTAATAGTGATTCCCCATCCACATCTAGATCTTTTGATATTATAGACCATCTTGAAAATACCAAGATTCAAATTTTTGAGGTAGAGCTCTATCAAACCCATCCTAAAACCTTTGCCAAAATGGTTGACTTTGCAAATTATAAATCTAAAACCCCAGCCCATTCTTCTAAAGGCATATTTCTCACTCCTCCACTTCAACCCATCCTTGTGGTTGTAGTCACTTCACCCAATGAGAATATTTAACCCTTCTATGTGACTCTCCTCATATTTGTCCACAAGCTTAGCAATTGTGTCATTGATTCGGTGCATCGATAATGTAATGCCTATAAAAGTGGCTCATGCTTTGGGTCTAACCATAACCCACACTTATGGCTATTACTATTCCATGGAATTAGAGAAGTGCCTTTGGTTGGGATAATCAAGGATGCACAAGTAGCTTTTTCTTCTTTACCAAAGAAGAAGGTCTTGGATACCATCTTGGCTGCTAATATCCCTCCTTCCTATGGCATGTTGCTAAGTAGGAACTTTTGCAAATATGTTGGAGGTGAAATCCAAATGGATTGGTCACATGCCTTGATCCTTGTCAATGGGAAGATGAAGAAGCTACTTCCTGAGAAACAAGAAGAGTATATTGTGCAAAAGATAGATGATCCTAAAGCACAAATATTGTATGAAGACATTGGGCATGGGAACTACATGATCATGTCACAAGAGGAGACAAGTCTACCAAAGGAAGTGTTACTTGATCCTAATGGTGTGTGGACTTTGGAGTTTGATGGAAGTTGTTCTTTAGCTAGTTATGGAGCTGGTGTAGTGCTTATTTCTCCTGGGGGTAAGGTTCATCCTTTCTCTTTCAAATTTTAGTTTGAAAATACCAACAATACTACCGAGTATGAGGCCCTTATTCTTGGGTTGAGCATGGAGAAGGAAATGGGAGTGAAGAACCTTCTTGCTCATGGAGATGTTGAGCTAATTGTAAAACAAGTTAGAGACCTTTATCAGGTAAAGAGCAGAAGGTTGAAACACTATAGGAATCTGGTCTAGGATTCCATTGAATTCCTTGATGCTTTTTCCATTGAAGTTGTGCTAAGGGAAAGGAACACTAGGGATGAATCTCTAGCTATTTTGGGGTCCTTGTTGATTCCTCACCCTAATTTCCCTCAGGAGAAATTCACCATTGAGATGATCCATAGACCCAGTGTGCCTAACAATGCAAATAATTGGCAAGTTTTCAATGATGACCAGAATTTTCTTTCTTTCTTGGAGCTCAGAGATAACTTTGATCAGTTGTACTTTGAAGGAAGTGACAATCTTCCTAGAGAGTGTGTGTCATCAAATGAAGAGGGTGTTAAAGAAGATATGGATCAAGATGGATGCATCAAACTGAAAGGCAACAAAATTCCTAAAGGGCTAGTGATTTTGGAGGATTTTTTTGATAAACATGATAGATATGTGAAGTATAAAGTTTCCCAACGAGTCCGACAATCTACTAAGACCGAGAAAGTGAATATTACGAGTCTTGATGATCCTAAAATGGTCAACATTGGAAAATGTTGCACTCATGAAGAGAAAAATAAGGTGGTGAATTTGTTGAAGAGGAATGTTGATGTTCACGGCTTACTCTTATGATGATCTTAAGGATTTTCATCCTAAATAAATGCAACATTTAATTCCTCTTAATCCTAGGATCAAACAAAAAAGTAAAGGTAATATAATCCAAAGATAGCTGATACAATTTTACAAGAAATACAAAATCTTCTGAAGGATAGGATCATCTTCCCCATCCACCATTCAACGTGGATTGCTAATATAGTGCATGTCATGAAGAAGAATGGTGAGATCGAATCTATCTAGACTTCAGAAATCTAAATCAGGGTTCTTTGAAGGAAAATTACCCTCTCCCCATGATGGACCAAGTATTGTAAGTTGTTACATGAGGCTCAGAGATGCTATCTATGTTACATGGATTCTCAAGGTACAATCAAGTAGAGGTGAATACTCTAGATCAACATAAACTGCCTTTACAAATTCTTGGGGCACTTTGCATATAAGAGGATGCCATTTTGTCTCATCAATGCTAGTGCTACTCTCCAAAGGGCCATGGACTTGGATTTTTGTAGTTTGAAAGGGAAATGTATTTTTGTATTTGGATGACTTGAAAATGTTTTCTAAAGAAAGAACAAATCAATTCCAACACCTTGAAACAATATTGCGAAGTGTAGAGAGCATGGAATTTCTTTAAACCCTAAGAAGTCTATGTTTTGTGTCACAGACGGAAAGCTATTTGCACACATTGTTTCAAAGGAAGGGATCAATATTTATTTGGAGAGAGTTCAAGCCATCCAACAAATTCCTCTTCCAACAAGTAAGAAAGGTATCCATTCTTTCTTTGGTAAGATCACTTTCCTAAGGAGATTCATCCCCAATTTTGTAGAACATACTATGAGCAATTCTTGCATGATGCAAGGGAAGAAAACTTTTGGTTGGTACTCTAAAGGGAAGAAATAATTTGAGGACATTAAACAAGCTATTGCAAAGACTCCAATCTTGGCATGCCCGACTTTAGAAAATATTTCATTATCTCTGTTGTTATGCCACTAAAAATACCTAGCTGTTGTGTTAGCCTAGAAGAATGTTGAAGATCATGAGCTCCCAATTTCATTCAATAGTTATGTCTTGGAAACTCATGAGCTAAAGTACACCATGATGGAGAAATAGGTTTTTACAGGTTCTCAAATATGTCAAGCAGTTTAGGTTTTACATCCTTAATTCTCATTCTATGGTGTTGGTTCTTGATCCAACAATCAGATCCATTCTTACTCAGCAAGAATTTGGAACCAAGAGAGATAATTGGTTATAAAAGGTGAAAGAGTATGATCTTGACATCAGGCCAACAAATTTGGTTCAGGGTAAGGGCCTGTGTGAACTCATTGTTGAAGGAGCTACCAAGGAATTGTCCAAAGATGGAGTTGATGTCCCTATTGTTTTGTTCCTCAGCTCATTAGATGTATGGTATGCTGACATTGCTCACTTTCTAACCTATGGAGAGTGTCCATATCACTTGAGTGATAAAGAGAAGAGATCCATCAAATTGAGGTCTACACAATATGTGTTATGGGAGAATTATTTGTTCAAACGAGGCATAGATGGAATGTTTTTGAAGTGTGTAGACAAGGAGCAACAAAAGAAGTTGTTCTCTACTTTTCATGACCAAGATTGTGGAGGTCATTTCTCCCCACTACAACAATTCATAAAATACTTCATGATGATTATTAATGGCCCACTCTATTCATAGATGCATCAAAATGGCTTGGTAAATGTGAAGCATGCCAAATGTTTGATGAAAGACCTAAGTTGGCTGCTTTTCCACTAAATCTAGTAGTGATTGATGATCCCTTTCAACAGTGGGGATTTAATTTCATTGGAACTCTTAACCCACCTTCCAATGCTTGACATAACCTTGTTTTGACTGTCATAGATTACTTTCCCAAGTGTGTGGAAGTCATCCTAGTCAGAGCACTACTTCCGAGGTAGTTTGTAACTTCAATAAGGACAACATATTGATCAAGTTTGTGACCCCAAACAAAATTGTGACTAATAATGCTTCTAACATTTATTCTGCTTTGAGATGATGGATTTGTGTTATGGGTATGAGATCTCACTTGCTCATTATTCATATTACAATCCCGAGGGAATGGATAGGAATAATCAACAAACAAGAACTTAGTGAACATAGTTAGAAATCTTGTAAACGATTCTTAGAGGAATTGGCATAAGAAGCTATATGATGCACTTTGGACTGATAGAATTACACCCAAGAGAGCAATTGGAATGTGTCCTTTCCAAGAGGTGTATGGTGTGGAAGCTCAACTTCCAATTATGGTAGAATTTCCAGCCTTACATCTAATTAAAACCATTGAAGATTTGAGTTTCAGTAGCTCTTTGGACAACATAATTTTGTTCCTTTAGAAGCTTGATGAGGACAGATTGCAAGTGGTTGACGAGGATAATAGATCATCGAGTTAAAAGGGAAGGCTTTGTTTGACAAGAAAGTGAAACCTAGATTTTTCTAAGTGGGAGACATTGTGTTGCTTTGGGAAAAAGACATGAGCCACAAGGAAGTAATGGTAAATTTGATTCTCTTTGGCTTGGTCCTTTTAGAATCAGACATTTTACTAGAGAGAACTATTTTTATCTGGATTACATGGATGGTTATCCTCTCACACTTCCTTATAGTGGGTAGTATCTGTAGTTGTTCAAGTCCTAGGTGACTACGTAGTCCTTTTGTTTATTATATATAGTGTTTTGGTTTTGGGTCATTCCTTTGTGTTTTGTTTCTGTTTCTTCCCTTTTGTTTTTTTGTTTCTTTTCCCGTATTATGTGTGTTCCCTTATATTGGTTTTTCTTTTGACTCATTTTCCCAATGGATAAGGTATTGGTCCTCTTTCACCTAGTTATCTGCAGTTCTTGATCTTGCCTTGTGTCTTTGTTCCAAGCCAAGTCATCCCCAGAAAGAGCCAATCTGTTGTCATCCTCAAAATTCCCCTCTTTTGAAGTCAAGTTTTGAAATTTTGAGTCTGTTCCTTGGAGTATTGGATCACGTTGAGCCTAACATTGTTTGCATTTTTCCCATTCATGGAGAACAATTTGAAATTTGGGCGTAATGGTGAAGTTTCTTTCCTTCTTTTTATTTTTCTTCCCGTAGTCGGGAATGACAGGCGTATCTTCCCTGTTATTTTTGCCCCATAATCCATGGGTAATACGTGGGCATCTTTGATTGGATGTGGTTTGGCCATGTTTCAAGTGTCAGCAGAAGCCTCCACATGTCCAAATGGCACAACTCTGGGGCAGGGTCCAAGGGATAGTCCTCAAATAAGTGCAAGCTTTCCGTGTGTCCTAGGTTCAAAATGAAGATAAAACAAGCTCAAATCGGCTAAGTATGGAAGGTTCAGTGGATGGTGCCACGTGCCTCATTAGTGCAGCTTCAAGAGTCAAATCCGGGGGTAGTTCTCAAACTTTTTCCATTCCTCCATGTGTCCCAAGTCCAAAAAAGAGAGAGTCGATCGTTAAAATTGACTAAGTATGGGCAGGTTGGTGAAAGTCTCCATGTGCCCTAATGGCATAATTTCAGAAGTGAAATCAAAGGGTCACTCTCCAAGTAGTGCCACCTCGCCACATGGTTAAATTCAATGGGGAGAGAGAGTTGGCCATTGAAAAGTACAAGACCGGAAAAAGGAGACATGCGTTAGCTCGACGTAATTTCAGGAGACATTTCCAAAATGGAAACACAAATGAGCACCACCCTCCACGTGTCTAGGGGTCAACATAAGTCAAGTAGGAAATAGAACCGAATCAAAAAGTATAAAGTAACCAACAGAGATCTCCATGTGTCATCTCGACATAACTTCAAAGGAGAAAAATACAAAAGGTGTCTGCAAGCATGCTCTAATCAATTCCATCTACGTGGGCGGCCCAAATTTAAATTTGTATAAGAAAATCGAATGGCCCATGTTTTAACTAGAAATATCATGTAATGGTCGCATATTTAAAAAAATCTACCATTAAAGTTTCTTTGCAAATCAAGAATTCGAGAGGGCGTGAATGATTGGAATAAGTTGTAACTGTTTCTTTCTTACTCGAGGAAGTTTTAACCATCTCTTGTGAGCTATATCACGGGCTTTCAAATCCATTGTATGGGTTGGAAATTTGATATTTTGGAACTGTAATTTCTAATTGGAAGAAATCAATACAAAGGTTTTCTGCTTTTTCCTCTGCTTTCTCTTTCCTTTTTTCTTTGATCTGCGAATCATTTAATCCTTGCATGCTTAGAAACTTTGTGTTCTAGTTTATACAATCTCAATAACTTTGAGTTTACAAATTGTGCTCATTATAAATGTGAATGGTTCTACTCTATATCTCATTTTCTCAATATATATAAGGGTTTTCTCTACCATCTCTTTTCCCTAAAAGTATTGTCTTCTTCTACCTCCCTCCTCTCTTCAATGTCTTGTATCCTCATGTATTGATACTTTCCAGGCATATAAAACACTTCAAGATATCGGGAAACCATCATTGAATGAAAGATTGTATATTTGTACATAGGTTTTGCCCCTACTTTCAATAAGGTAACATCTCCCATTAAAGAGGAGGGACTTGCTTGTCCCCGACCGTCGTTTCATTCTAAGTGAAAATCTAAAACCTAATAGTTGTAAAGGAAGGGAGCATGAAGCTTTGGTCTTCCAGAACAACATTGGAAACTTTTAGATCTTCTTACCAACATGAGTTTTTTCCTTAAAAAGAGTTGGCCACCAATAATAAGCCCTTAATATTTTATGAGTGTGACTCTTCCAGCAAAATGTCCCCTACAAACTCCTCTATGGAGATCAGCAATTATTTTAGGGGCTTTATCTGCAGTAATACATCTTAAGAGAAATCTCATAGGGTTCTTCTATGCTAACCCAGAAACCGTAATGACATATTTTTGGGAAGCTAACTTAAGTGCTCTTTTCTTATTCTTTCTCAAATGTTCAAGGCATTATAGATGTTTGAGATAAAAAATGATGTCCTTGTACCATTCGAGTTTATCAAATTTTCAAGGACATTCAACCTTTCTTCTTCAACTTCATTTACCTCAATTTTTTGTACATTGCACTTTGCCATAAGTTATGTTAGGCCCAAACCTCTAACCAATTTTTGTTGTTTGTATATCCATATCATACTCTTGCAATTTTTTTACCCATCGGCATATTTTTCTTGAAACCTCCATTTGTGATAGGATATCTTTTAGAATGCTTGAAGACCTTTGTTTCTTTTACCAAAGCAAATGCTTTCTTCTCCATGATAGTATACTTTAGCTCAGCTCCTTGTAATGCCTTACTGAAAAAGGCAATTGGTCTTTTAGCTCCCTCATCATCCTTATGTAACAACACAGATGTAATAGTACTTTCTAAAGTAAAAGAAAATATTTGGAAAGCCTTCTTATAATCTGGAGCTGCTAAAATAGGGGCATTCTTTAATGCTTCTTTGATCCTAGCAAAAGCTTGAATAACTTCCTCTTCCCATTTGATACTTTGGTCTTTCTTCAACATGCTAGTGATTGGGATAGTTATTTCAGCAAAGTTGGAGATAAATCTCCTAATAAAATTAATCTTCCCAAAAAAGGATTGAATTCCCTTCTTGGTTCTTGGAATGGGGACTTTTCTTATGGCTTCTACCCATTCAAGATCAATAACAACCCCTTCCTTTGACACAATGTATCCAAGAAACTTTTCTTTCTGAACTCCAAAATGGCACTTCTTGGGATTTAGTGAAATACCATACTCTCTGCATCTTAACAACATTTTTTCTAAGTGTTGCAGGTGGTCACTCCTTTTTTGGAGAAAATAGTCACATCATCTTGATATACAACAATGAAATCGTTAATATAGCCAGAGAAAGATACAACCATTGCTCTTTGGAAAGTGGCTCCAACATTCATTAGACCAAAAGGCATTATGACATATACATATATTCCCTAAGGAGTGGTAAAGGTAGTCTTGATTCACTCTGATTCCTTCACAACTACCTGGTTATATCTAGAAAAACCATCCAAGGTGGATAAAAGTTCCGAACCAGTAACCAATTGTAACATATTGTCCATATTTGGTAGAGGGTAGTTATCCTTCATTGATGCTCTATTCACGTTTCTAAAGTCCACTACAAACAACCTTATACCTCCATTCTTCTTTTCCGATAGGTACCAAGTTTGTAACCCATGATGAGTACATTGTGGGTTGTATGATTCCTCCATCCCTCAAATTTTTCAATTCTTCTTGCATCTTTAGGGAAAGGAGTGGATTTTTGGCCTCTGTTTCTACCTAAATGGCTTGGAAAAATATTCTAAGGGAATTTCATTCGGAAAAGATCTCTCTCTGTATGCTTTCAGTTCAGAATGAGACCATGCTAAGCAATCCTTTAATAATTAGACATACGATCGCTTTACTTCCTTGCTTAGATTTCTACCTAGCCAAATCTTTCGTGGTTTATCCTTTGTGCCTGTGTCATGCTCTTCAACATCCCTCGAGGCTAACATGTGTCTTTTTACAATGTAGTCATCATTATCAAAGTTTTATTCAAGTGTTACTAAACCTCTAGGAATAGTATTAATCTTCAACTAAATTATGTCTTTGTCAAATAGAGTATCCTTTCCATCAGTCAAAAAAACCATTAGCTCCTAATCTATACGTTGATCAGAAAATTATCCTTCGTTCAAGAAACCTTTACACTGGGTGTCATCTTCGAACACTTTCCAATGTTTAACATTTTCACTAACAGATGGCCCGATTAATACCTCAACATTATATTCACAATAGGGGATATAGTATGATTTTCAAATCTTGACACCAATATAGCCAATTTTTGTCTGCTACATTATTGTTCTTCCTATCGTGATGTATTATGTTGAATGATTCAAACATTTGAATGAAATCGTAGACTGCATGTTTATGCTTTGCTTCTTTCTCTTATTTTTTTGCATACAGTTTTCTAACCTGCTTGACAATTATCTCTCAATATCCTTTAACAATGATGCCTCTAATATCATATTTCCATGCAATCCTTAGACCCAAGAGCAAAGTGCTTCATACTTAGCAATATTGTTAGTGCACTCAAAGTTGAGTTTAAAAGAGAAAACAAATCTTCTGGCCGGAGATATCATAACAATACCAACACCATTTCCAAGTTTAAAACAAGCCCCATCAAACAACAAATTATAAGGAGAACCTACTTGATTAAGAGACATACATTGTCGGTGTATAACACTTCATAAAAGCATTATTGGGATCCTCAATGAGATGTAGCATCTTCTTTTCACCATACAAATTTACAAGGATTCCCTCAATAAGTATATTGGTGTTGTCATGTAAATGTGCATCGGGAAATTGATAATTTCAAGCATGACAACGATACCCCAGTTGTTAATTTTTTCAATTCCCATCATTCCAAGACACCTCGGGTCTATCCAATCAGTCCAAATGACCTCCTAAATAATGTAATCCCATCCCCTAGGTGATTTAGGTAAGTCTATTCATCACCCCTAGGTGATTTTAGGGAGTTCTGAAAAGATACTATCTTCTGGCTAAGTCTTGGGAAGGGCTACCGCTAGCCTTCCAGGACTAGATTCAACTCCCTAGAGTGGAACGGAAGGTAAAAATTCAATACAAAGATGAAATGAATACCTTAAAACAAAATAGAAATCATTTTTGAATGTTTGGGGAAGTTTTGCAAGACTTGGAGCAGTCTGAGTAAAAAACAGGTTCACAAGCCTAGGTGGTACATAGGCCTAAAAAAATATGTTGGGCTTCAGAAGAAGATTATGGGAGCTCTGGATGGAGTTAGGAGAAAAAAATATATCTCCAGAAATAGGATTCCAAGGCCTACATTATGGTGAAATAATATTTTTCACAACACTTTGGAGCATCAGGTCTACAGGCAGTTTTCTCAGGCACAAGTGGAGTACAAAATCAAAAATCTAATTTTTTAGGGATCAAATGGAATAATAAAGACATGATACCCACACCATTGGATTAAAAATTCAATTTCTAGTCAGGATCATATAAAATGTTTCCAAACAAGTCCATCATGAGCTCAATTTATCATTGTTACAAGTTAAGGACTTAGCCGATTTTTTAGGAGGACACGTGTTAGCACTCAGGAGCCAAGCGGGATTTTTTTCCCTCACGCCCCCAAGGTCGGGGACACCAAGGTTGAAAAATTTCACCCAGACCCCTTAAGCCCCCTCATACCTCATATGTCCTATTGGACCCTCATGTGACCTACAGACTTGATAGTTTAGCCCCAGGTGTTTTTTTGAAGCATTCATCCCTGTCGTCAAATTGGGTGCCATGTGTTAGCTCCAAGACCACCGTGGAATTTGATGTCCCTTATTCACTTGAGATGTGGGACATCATACCTTGAAAAATTATCCCCTCCCCTATGGGGAGTCTTTTGGACACCCACGTGACCGACTTTTAGCCCACAGGTACATTTTTCAAGCAAATCCCTTGTCGTCGGATTGAGGACACATGGCATCGCCTTGACCACCGTGGAAATTGATGTCCCTCACATCCCTAAGGTTAGGGACATCAGGGACATAAAAATTCACCCATCCCCTCCATGTTCATGTTTTTAAAGTTTAAAATCTAGCACTTAGCCATTTCTTCCTCCTCATTTATCCTTCGAGCTTCATACTTGCCATGGCTCCGTGCATGATTATCTAGACACCCGGCCCACCATTGTTTCTCCAAAATAGCTCTTCCATGGCCACATAAACTCTCCACACCATGAATACATAGAAATATGTAGGTCTCAAAGAAAAATGGAGTGAAATGACAAAGAACAGGGAGAAAATGAAGGGTTTTTGCCAAATAACCATGAAGTCACCCGATCAAAAATCTTCATATCTCACAAGATACAAGTCGGATCAAGATGTTTTTTTTTGCAGAATTCTTCATTTTTCAAGGTGATCAAGATGCAACAAACAAGAGGTCAAATGGTGCCCATAATCATTTACTCCAACAAAACCCTCTCTTCATGCACCACTCACATTCGTTGGATTTCTGTCATTCCGACAGTGGAAACAAGCTAAAAACTTCGCACACGAGCTCCAAATAAAAAATATATCAAAATGGAGTTTTTTTCATTGCAAACAAAGAAAAAAACCAGACCTGAAAATTTTGAGCTCCATTAATCGCCACCACAACAGCTCCGTGTCGAAGCCACTACTGTGTCAAAATTTCAAAATTTATTTCAGGCATTCTAGTGGGAAAACTATGTGAAATTCGAAGGGTGTGATCGTAACGACAAGAAGAGTCCAAAAAGTATGTTTCATCTGAAATCAAGTACTAGAAACACCCTTTCTAAAAATAGTATTTTTCCTACACATGCTTGCTATTTTTGGTAAGTCTTCATCAAAAGCAGCTAAGACAAAGGCAACAGATATTGAAGATCTCCAAAAGGATAGAATGATTATCTGAAGTAGGAAATAGTGAAAATAGCCACTTACTAAAAATAGTAAGTCCCTCATCCGGGAATTTATGAAAAATAGTCACCACACTCAAATAGCAGCTTTTGCACAATCGGACATTCAAAACTTTCTCGCATCAGATATTTTCATCGGCCGAGGATCAATGTAATTCATCAGAACAACATATCCTCTTCTTCTTCTCCCTCTCTTTCTCTCTCCTCTTCCCCAACTTTCTCCCACTTTCCAATATTCTAATTTTGCGTTGGGGTTTGTACTTTTAATATGACTTAAGTGACTTTAGAAATATAATGTAAATTAAGTCGCCTTACTATTATAAAAGGGAATTAAATATTTAAAGTGGAATATGAATAGTCTTAAGTCATATTAAGGTATTCAAAAGGTCATAAGGTAGATGAATATTCATATTATATTCTATAAATTGTAACACCATTCCCATTTCAAGGGGTTGGCAATTGATCTTGTAGACTCTAGAGTGCATTGTACTAGAGAAAGAAAAGGAGATAGCCATTTTCTTCTACTCTCTTCCCCTCTCAAATTTCTTCCATTCCCACATTATGTACAACTTTGATTTGAGCAATCAATATAAGAAGGATTTTCTATCTTTCTTTGACTAAGGGATTTCTTGATACTTGGTGATCAATAAATTCTATTTGGTCTTGTTGCTATTCACAGAGTTGTTTCTTCCCATAAATGCATGTGTTGAAGTTTCTAACTAGTGTGTGTGTAGGAATCTAATTTTCTACCTGCAGCATTAGTTCTCCTACCTCTTTTCTCACTCCCCTTTCCCGCTCTACAGATAAAGAATTCCCTAGCAAGAGATTGCTAGCTTTTCCACAGGGTTAGTGGAGTGCCCCTATTGGATCCCGGTCGAAAGACCACCATAGAAATCCACACTTTCTCACACATGCACATACAAAAGCTGCACCGGTTAAGTAGAGGGACTTATATTCCCAAAGCGTTGGCAATAAATCCATAAGTTTGTCCACTCGAAAATCTTTCTCGCCAACAACTAGAAAAAGACATATCCATTTACACACTACCACCCACACTAGTAGCCCACTTTTTTTATAACATCATTCCCATTTGGCAGTGGCAATCAGAAATAACAACATCTAGTTTTAAGTTCTTTCTGGGTAAGCTACAAGTTGCACTATCGGACCCTTGAAACATCCCACCACCGACACCTCTCTGGAATCCATGGCGGTGCACTTCCCATAAGCTATTTTCACTTTGATATCTAATTCATTCGTGACCTCAAGAGGCATAGCATTGCATGATGCTCTAGAATCAAACATACAATTCTGAATAACTGTTCTTTAATAATCGAGTAGTAGTGAAAATGGATCTACATTCTATTGGGATTCAACCAAGGATGTTCCCAAATATACTTCAGGTGGATCATCTAGTTCTTCCAAAGACTTGGGGTTTTTTCAATTTTGCAATGGTATGAGGTGTCTTAACATTGTTTACATTTCTCGCCTTGGGTAATCTTGTCTTCTTTCAATCCAAAATAATCAAAGACCCTTTTCTTGTGCTTAGGAATCCTAAGAAAATCAACAACTGAAGCCTTGATCGACTCAATACTTGGGCAACATCATAAGGAACATATTTGGGTAAGGAAACATTTGCAAGAAGACTAAGAAACTCACCGACAAAGCAAAGGATTTTTCATGGTCGACCATGGGCATGGATACCAGTTCTGCTTGGGGACACAAGGAATTTTCCATATGTATCTTTCTTAGGAGTTTCTTTTGATATATTGGTGAGAAATGGAGTTTTTGGTTTGGCCTGAGGACCTTCCCATTTGACAACTTTACTCTTAGTGTTATATTCCTTTTCATGGCCAACTACAACATTCATTAACAACTTCCTATCCTCCTCATAAGGGATTCCTCCATCATACTTTTTAATCATTAATTCCCTTAAGTAATCAAAATCATTACTAGGCAGTTCAAAATATTTTACAATGTCTTTTTAAAAAGTATGAGAGGGAGGAAGGGGTAGTACCTAGTGGATGCAATCCGAGTAAATCTATAGCATTCAGCACTGATTAATTTAGTCGAAGTTACTCCTTGTTATGAGCTTGTAGAGCACCCCACCATGCACACATCATCATCAATGTCATCATCAGCTTCCTCAACTTCTTTGTCTTCATCACATGGGGCATGTGGTAAGAAACATCTATCACACCACTTAATTTCATTGGCTTCTTCCATAATAGAAACTCTGGTAGTCAAAGGATCAGGAATAATTCTATTCTCACGGGCTTGGGGCTGTCTATTTCCTCATCCCATAGGTCATTTTCCTCTGTCATTAGATCTTTGATCACCTCTAGGATGATTGCAAATATTTCTTGACCTTGTGGTCTATCATGACCCTCGTAACCTTGTATAACCCCCTTCTCTGCTCCGCCAATTTAAAGGAGATTTCCTTAACATCTCTCGCCAAAGTTTTCACAACCTCCTCCAGATCCAAAACTTTACTTGATCGAGGCTTCTCTAGATTGACTAGCTTGATACCTTCCCTAAGGAGTCTTACCAACTACTTTGATATTATTGTCAATCTATAAATCCATGGTGAAGGCCTACTAAGTTTTGTTGGGTTCTTATCCCTCAAATAATAGGCAACCTTCTTATCAAAAGCATCAGATTTTTTTATTAAACAAGAAACATCACTAAATTTGTGTCTTACGACCCCTTGTGACCCGCATCTCATCTCGCAACTTAACCTCATCACCTAAACCTTACACAATTATTTATTAATTACCTTGTAATTGATAAATCCACATCACCTTACCTCGCCACCTCATTTTTCCACTTCATCATGACCTAGCCCTAACCCTAAACTAACCTAATTAAGACCTATGACTTGGTCTAGATTCACATCCATAACTAATGCCTCCTTACTCGCACCCAAAACCGACCTTCTAGCCACTTGAGCAAGCCCGCAATCGATCTCTCGGGAGAAAAGCAGGAAGGTGGGCTATTTTACTAAAAATAGCCTACTTTTTCCTTACCGATGCCGGTTCCTACTCAACCGCGGTCGGTTACGCAACCACCATCGGTTCCTCGTAAATGGGCTCCCAAACCAAAAACAAAGGATGGGAATTTCATTTTTGGATCAGAGAAAATGATTCTTTGAATCACAAAGAGCATCGGGAGCGAAAAAGAGAGTCCAGATCTTCACTTGACCAAGTAGAGACGAGTGGAAATACCAAAAGTGTTTGCAAAGAAAGGAGATCAGCTTGCATCTTTGTCAAAACCAAGAAGTCACATCTCGCATGTCCTCTCGTTATAACATTTATTATGCCTTTTGAATTATAGTCCTCATAAATCCATCCTCGAATCCACTACCCAAAGATGCATATTACCTCTAACTATCATTCATCTACCTCTCATCACCTTATTTCCTAATACCACCTATATACAAATGACCTTATAAACAACACAACTACCCCACAAAGCAACTAACCTACAGATCCTAGAACCCACCGGTATCGGTTATCAAGAATCGCATCGGTTCCTCCGATCAAAACCAAAACCAGCCTTTCCCTACCTGGGTTCAACGAAGCAACTTAATTGATATTTTACGTCTTTTGTGTTAATTCATATTAGCAGGAAACCGACCACCTTCAAAGGAAGTTTTATATTTCCTAGGCCCAAGGCGCTTCCTCATTTATTGTCTAATCAAAATCTTGTGGTCTTGTGTTCTTATTTGCAGTAGTCCTTCCAAGACAAAAGGAGTTCTTCGCAATCAGCCCGATCTTTCTCTACGGTACGCACACACCATCTCGACATTCTACATGTATTCCTCCTAGCCCCTAACCTTATCTCTGTTTCTAAAAGGAACGAAACATTTCTAGTGAAACATTTTGGCACGACTTAGTGGGACCCATCTTGGGTTTCTGTTTCTCTTGCTTATTTTCATTTTAGGAAGCATACTTGTTGTTGCTGCTTTTGTTATATATTTCGTAAAGAATTTGTCTTGCTTTCCTAGTTTTGCATTAGTGAAAGTCATCTCTCTTGCTTCATCGAACATAATTTTCGATTTGGGTTTAAAACACGTGCATTGCATTCCTGCTTGTTGTTTTTCAATTCTAGTGAACGTAGATTAAGTAACAGGTCGTACACGTGGGGGTGATATCCACGGTATTGACAGGAAATTAATCTTACATTCACTGCACAACACATACCGAATCACTTCACAATTAACACAATAGCTCAAACATCCCCCTTTTTTCCGCGGTATTCCTCCGCCCGATTGAGGTAACCTTATAAGCCAAAACAACTTGACATTTCCCTAAGTCTCTTGTTTAGGATTCTTGACATCATTCTACGTCTAAAGGCATAAGCCCACGATAATTAAAATTAACCCTAGGGTTAATCTCTCGGATTTGTGTGTGCATCTTGCTTGTTTTTAGTTCGTTTTCTTTCTCATACTGCCTTCTCGTGATCAATAATTGGACACGTATACTAAACGTTGTTAAAAATCAAATTAGCAGCCTTTTATATCTTGTTAACCTAGACTTCTTACACCGACATCGGTTACCTGACCGACATCGGCTATAGTATAACCGACATCGGATACTAGACCGATATCGGTTACTGTCTTTTCCAATTCCTGACAAACCAGCAACCTACCAATTTTACCATTCTAAGTTTGTTTCTATTCCGGATAGATTGAAACCCTACCGTGAACACTGTCCATGGTTGTTATCACTCAAAGCAACCTCCGCCATGGTTTCACATGCTTTCTCTGTTTCTTTACCCGAATCACCCCTTCACATTCGTGGGGAATCCTGACACCGGTGAGATCCCCCAAATTCCTGTAGGAGACAAGGACTTTGCCAAATTTATGGATGCTAATCCTAGCACTGTATAATACTATTTGTCTCATGCCCGACCGTACGCCCGATGGTCAGCTCTTGTTGGTATGCCTATTAGTATAGCTGCATTTAGCCCACTCCACTTGATAATACCGCTGCTTCCCTTTAGCCCCATCTCCCAATCCGACAGCCTTTAGAGGTTCATACGACTCAGATTGGCTTTTTTTGGCTAATCTTGGACCCCACATATCATTACCACCGATCGCCCCTACCTCATCTCTCTTGAGACTACTCCATTCATGACTTGCTCTCTCGCCACCTATCCACATGAGCTTTCCTTCTCAAGCTCCGCCTACCTTTTCATTCCCATACACGTATCCAAAGAACCTCAACACCTTATATGGGACATCCCTATTATGTCGCCTCAACATATTCATCCTCCATACCTTATCAACACTTAACCCCACCATTGTCCAAAGTGGAGGCCCTTAGCCCAATTTGCCTCTCGTTTGCCACAACCGCATCATCATCTCATCCAACCATAGATTTCATCAAACAAATGATGGACAAAATGCAAAATCTGGAGGCTTCGTGTCGGGAAGTCATAGCGCCTTGACATACGAGCAAGTTTTTTCGGGAGCCCATTCACCCTTCTTCTCTCCCCTTCTTCATTCATATCCTCCTCAATGGGAACTACCGAAATTTACTCATTTTAATAGTAAAGAGGATCCTCACACAGCACTTGTGATCATTTAGACATGCTTGTTATTTGATTGCCCATGATGATGCCTTCTACTCCACACATTTCCCATGTCCTTATCGTAGGACCCGCCTTGAGTGGTACAAGGTGCTTTAACCCAAAGACTCAATCTTCTCTTTTAACCAACTAGCCCAATCTTTCTTGGATCACTTCTCCATTAACATTGCTAAGAAAGTATCCATCACCGACCTTTATGCCATCCGACAATTCAAGACAAATCTATCGCAGATTTCGTTGGACGATGGCGTGGCCTTATCAACCAACTTACATATGCCTTGCCTCGCTGAACTTATCGAACTTTTCACGGGCATGTGCTAAGCACATTTCTCCTACTCTCCAAATTCAAACTTTCCGCACATTCGATGAAGCCTTTACTATGGCTCGAAAACTAGAAATTCGAGCCTTAAGAAGAGAAATTGCGGTTGCAGAACAAAACCCCAATTCCGAACTCCCGATTCTACCAATAAACCAAATACCACCACTCCTCACGCGTCCACTTCTTCTAAATCAAAAGGAGCTGTCCACGCGGTGATGGTTAAATCTCAAACACCATCTAATACCCCACCAAAACCACCTATAAGTACAAAGCCGAGCCAATCAACTACACTCCTTGGGAGAAACATATGGTGTGATATTGGAAAAATTGCTCAAAGCAGAGCCATTACATTACCTCCGTTAAACCTCATCCGGGTTTGATTCCACTCGCGCCATACCTTCCTGGTACAAAGAAAATGACTTCAGAATTTCCACCGCGTGAAGGGACACAGTCATGAGAACTGCAAGATGTTGAAAAACATAGTGCAGGAAATGGTTGACGCAGGGGATATAACCCTCGATAATCCTAATGCCCCTGCCAACCGAAATTTGAAAATCTTCAACAAACCATTCCCGAATCACTCTCCCAACAGTAACACAAACCAGGATATCTTAGCCGAGGAGAGTGTTCATGAGATCCATGCAGTCTTTGATACCCAGCCCAAAGCCTCTATCGAGAAAATTTTGAATCAAGCCTCTTCACTAACACAGGAGCCCGAACCTCCTTTACCACCATCGAACCAAAGTGAAATCATTCCTTTACCCATAAAGGAGTTAACTGTCCGGACTCCTCTTCCCATCGATGAGTCTGCTTATACCACATCCCTACAAGACTGCGAACGGATGTTATCTAATCTATCTATTTCCTGCACTTCCCTTCTACCACTCTTGTTGCACAAGAGGAAGGTACGCCACTCCTTTTGACATCCTTAGACGAGAAATCTCTTGCACCGACATCACCAAATTCTTTAACCATGACGGATCCTCTCGAACACGCCCTCTTACCTATTAGTTCTTCATCGCCTAAATCTTTTCAACGACCGGTTGACCTCTTAACATCTATTGATACAGTGCCTCATCTACTCACTGTATCACACCCACAGTGGACTGGAATCACAACCCACCTTTCTTCCGTACCAAATTTACAATTCAAACCTGAAGACTGTCATTCTCCAGAGGATAGACAAATCCTATGGGAACGTTTGAGTACGCCATATTCTACTCAAATGCAAATGACCGATCCTGAGACCTCCACCATATACCCGAAGTGTTTACAGAAGCTTAAAATGCCCATGTTCTCACCTTCACCCCCCTCACCTCTACCAAATGCCTCATCCACTTCTATTAACTTAGCCAAATCTTCCCCTACGCTTGGGACCTTACCCATACCTGGGCCTAACACACCCGCCTAAGTGACTAGATTTGTCCAAGAATAAAGCCGCCCGCCACCTAGGAGAGACAACTCAACCCGTGCCTCTATCACAATCAAAACCATCATCGTCATACCTACCTTCCATATTGGGACCTCATCCTTCCACCTTGCACCAATATATCATACCTCCTGCATTTTCTTCAAAACAATCTACGCCTTCTGCACCCATACAGGGATCTAAGGGTATATCAACATTATCACCCCACGTATCCTGTCCACCCATCAACCCTAAACAAACTCCATCATCAAAGGATTTATTTTCTGTCACTCCCCTTTCTCCGTGGTTGTTTCCCGCTACCATGTCATCTGTAGCCTCATCATCTAACCAGCCGAACGTAGCTCCTGCGCCAAAGAAACCACGTTTAGTGAAAACCACGTGTCAACACCCCTTGGCTAAACCACCACCCATACGAACCAACCACGCCCAAACATTACCAAAACCCACACAATCAATACCCTCATCCTCTTCTGATTTTGACCCACTCAAAGGATCTTACGCCAAAATCCTTGCCATGTTAGTAGAGAATGCGACCATTTCCCTACCCCCACTTAGACCTTATGACCCGTCTAAACCTCGACCTATAGGTTATGATGAGTCTAAGATCTGCACTTATCACCGCACACCAGACATGATGTGGAGGGATGCAAAGCTTTAAAACCATCCTTCGTCACTACCTCTCCCAGATAGAAAGGTTAAGAAAGACAACTTACGAAGGGGAGACCTTTAGTTTCATTCCCTCTCCTATACCATCTATCCCCGCCACCAAGATCTATCATTATTACAACCCCACCTCTTGAAGACCATGATTTATCCCAATCATCTTCTTCATCTCCGGTCTATGAGATTAATATGATTAGTGTTGCTACTCGAGCGCAGAAAAACAATGAGAAAGCGAAAGAAAGCACACCTGCGTCCTCTCCTTCTCCGTCCAACATCCCGATTGCACCACCACCCAAAGTGGTTATTCGTGGACCTGCTTACCCCGTCTCTAATGGAGCCGCCCATCGAGCCATGATTAAACAGCTTCACCAATCACCCGTAAAAATGACACTATATGATCTCATTCAGACTTCTGAATCTCATCGACAAGCTCTCGTTGAAATTCTTCAAGGGATCGAGGTCTTACCTAATGAAACCTTACCTGTTGCCTCCATTCTAACACCCAATCACGTTGCCTCTCTCACCAAACAACCCACCGCCCCAACCACTTCTGTCTCTGTACCACAAGCTGCTGCATGGCTCAAGATGAAATTGTTGATTTTGGTATAGAAGATCCTGACCCTGCCCTGTTCATCTCAGCTTACGTCCGGGACATTCGTGTACGTCATGTTATGATTGATGGGGTGCTAGCCTAAACATCATCTCTTCAAAATATTTTCAACAAATGAATATCCCTTCTAGCTACATGTGTGCCAACCCCATCATGTTGCGGTCATTCAATGACGCTATTACCTCTACCTTAGGCACCGTGATCCTCAACATTCGGGTAGGACCACGTACTTTACCCAAACTCTTCTATGTCCTTGAGGGAGAGTTCCAATATAATATATTGTTGGTCGTCTTGGATCCGGCCATGGGATGCGTTCCCTCAACATTACATAGATGCATAAAATTTGAGTACGAGGGGAAGTCCTACACCGTAAAAGCTGATCCTCCCCCCTTTAAAACCTGCAATATGTTATACCGCCCTAACGATGTGCTTATACCAATCAAGACACCCATACATTCAACCCAACCATCCTCTTCAAATGTACCTCAACCATCCACTTCAACCGCGCCTACGCCTTCAACTGATGAAACCACCATCGCAAAAACCACTTCCCTTCCCGCAGCTAACATCCCAACCGCGGACCCCTTAGTAGATGTTTTTCAGCGCCTTACGCTGGGGGAGTATCGCCTATATAACGTTAGTTCTTTCCATACCCCACAGAGTACGGACAATTACATGCACATCCCAACTACGACCGTCGTGTGGGGAAGTAATCTCTACGACAACCATCATTGCCGCACTAACCTAACATATGGGGGTGTCGACGCATCTTCCGTTACCCCTGAGCCTCCTCTTGGTGTGGTTCCTTCCAATCCGATTTTCAATACTTGACAAATCGTCGCTTCGCCCTCACCTTCTTGACTCGCTGTGCTTGGAAAGGCTTTGGTTTTGGTCTTTATGAACAAGGCCGACATACACTCATTCCCATGACTACACGCAAACACAATGATCGTAGTGGTCTCGGTTTTCCTGAAACACCTACATCAGAAAGACACCTGTGATGTCACCTTGTATTCGGAAGAAGACGACGTCACCCCTACCAAACCATCATCACCCACTTTGCCATCATCACCCACAGAATCGATAGACCCTGAATCTATCCCTCCTAACTTTTTTTTTTTTTCATAAATGCTATCTTCATAGGTCCTCTCACTTATCAACGTGATAATGAGGACCCATCTTCTCTTCCCTTCTATATCCGACATGATCGAAGAGGATTCTCCTTGATTAATGTTGTTGAGTGTCGGATGATGACTCCATCCTCACTTACCTTGGCGCGGATGATTCTTATATTCAACGAGCCTTACCATCTGAAACCCAAACCATGCTGAATGAATCTACTATAGAAATCAACATCCACACGGAGGAGGATCCTCACATTGTGAAGATCGGACAATCCCTTAACGCATCATAACAAGTCACCTTTACTACTTTCCTCCGTGCTCGCAACCAAGCTTTCGCTTGGTCCTACGCTGACATGCCAGGAATTGATCCTAACATTGCTGTCCATAACATTACACTGAAACCCGATTCCAAGCCAATTAAACAGAAATTGAGAAAAATGCATCCACGCATTGCCCTCTTGGTCAAAGAAGAGCTCCAACGACTTTCTGCGTTTCCTTCATTTGCCTATTGACTATCCTCAATGGATTTCTAACATCGTACCTATCACTAAAGCGACGGGGGGACTTCGGATATGCACGGATTTCTGGGATCTTAACCTCGCTTGCCCTAAGGATGACTTCCCCCTACCTAGTATTGATCAACTTGTTGATCTCACTGCGGGTCATGAAATGCTTTCTCTCATGGATGGCTTTTCAGGATACAACCAAATTTTGGTTGCCCCTACCGATCAACACAAAACTGCCTTCATAACTCCTTGGGGAACCTTCTGTTACCGTGTAATGCCATTTGGCCTTAAGAATGCTGGTGCGACCTATCAGCGGGCTATGACCTACATTTTTCATGACATTATGCACACTATCCTCAAGATTACGTCGACGATCTTCTTCTTGGCAAGTCTAAACATCACAGTGAACATCTCGATGTTTTAACCATTATTTTTGACCGCCTACTACAATATTCTGTCCATCTTCAACCAAAAAAATGTGTCTTTGGTGTCCTTTCGGGAAAACTTCTTGGCTTTATCATCTCTTTGCGTGGCATTGAGGTCGACCCATCTAAAGTCAAAGCTATTCTCGAAATGCCCCCACCTACCAATCTCAAACAATTGCGTAGTTTACAAGGTAAGCTCCAATCTATCCGACGTTTCATCTCCCAACTCTCGGATCGATGTCAACCTTTCCATCACCTCCTTAAGAAGGACATTGATTTTCAATGGAGCCAAGAGTGCCACCAAGCCTTTGAGGCTCTTAAAACTTATCTCTTGCAGCCACCCGTGCTTATCCCACCTCAAGACGACCGCCCTTTCTACCTTTACCTTTCCGCCACTGACCACGCTGTAGGGGCCATGCTTGCACATCGTGACTCTGAAAATCGAGAACAAGCCGTTTATTATATAAGTCATACTTTGGTGGATTATGAGACTAGGTATACACATGTAGAAAAGTTGTGCCTAGCCCTATCATTCGTGGCTACCAAGCTCCGACACTACCTTCTCAATCAAAAACTTTCGTCATCACCAACACGGACCCCATCCATTACATGTATGCCAAACCTCATCTAAACCAACGCACGCCCGATGGCTCATGCTCCTCGCCGACCTCGACTTGAGTTCGCCCACCGAAATCAATCAAAGGACAAACCATCGCACCAACTTGGAAGCCCCTTTACCTCGGGGAACAATTTACCAATTTTATATTCCCCGACGAACTCATCGCCACTCTTTCACTCGGGGAAGAGTCGTATCAAATGACCCTCTTCTTCGATGGATCTAAATGCCAACGCGGTGGAGGAGCTGGCATTGTTCTCGTTCCTCTTGACGCCGAGCCTATGCCTCTTTCATTCCGACTCGATTTCCCTTGCACTAATAATACAGTGGAATACGAGGCCCTTGTTCTGGGTCTCCAGGTTGCGCTGCACTTAGGTATCAAATCTATCAATATTTTTGGTGACTCTCAATTGGTAGTCAATCAAGTTATGGGCATCTACCAATGCAAAAATGAGGAACTTCAAAAATACAAACACTACGTGGATTCGCTTCTAGCCTTATTTACTCACTATTCTATCCAAACCATTCCACGCTCTACTAACAAATTTGTGGATACTATGGCTTGCTTAGCCTCGCAAATTCCAGCCTCATCAACTGACTCTGACATTTTTGTCTTGGTCCAACAACTCTTTGCCCCATCTTATTCAGCCCCGGTTGTTTGTACGATAAATACTGTGTCTGCTAACTCGCAGGATACTTGGTATCACCAATTCCATGACTACCTTACAACCTCTGTTCTCCCTTCTGACCTTACTAGTACTGGTAAACGTGCTTTTCTTAAACGTTTCTCGTTATGTAGTTATGGGGGGACTCCTTTATAAATGTGGCTTTGATGGCATCCTCCTTCGATGTCTCACCGGCGCGGAGATCACCATACCATCCAACAAGTCCATGATGGTATTTGTGGTGGACATTTTAGTGGCCTTGCCGTGGCTAAACGAATCCTTCGCCTTGGTTATTATTGGCCTACTCTCAATAACGACTGCTACGAATATGTTAAGCATTGTGTTATGTGTCAACAACATGCCAACCTTCAACATACTCCTAGCCACCCGCTGTGTCGCCGAGATCTTTGGCCCTTCTCACAATGGGGTTTAGACCTTATTGGTGAGATTCACCCGCCCTCTTCACAACGTCACCGATGGATTATCACACAAGAATCGAATATTACACAAAATGGGTGGAGGCTATTCCACTCATTTCAACTAAAAAGGAAAAATTGTCGAATTCATTAACCATCACATTATCTTTCATTTTGGTATTCCTCATCGCCTAATAATGAGATAATGGTAAATCTTTTTTAAAAACAAGTTGTTACAAGACCTTTGTGACAACTTTGGTATCAAACTTAGTTTCTCATCGCCTTACTATCCGTAGGCCAATGGTCAGGCTGAATCTTCTAATAAAACCCTAACCAAAATCCTCATGAAAGTTGTCAATGAATCCGGAAGAAATTGGCACGATCACATTCCCTTTGCCCTTTGGGCTTATCGTACTAGCATTCGTACCTCTACTAATGCCACACCTTTTTCTTTGGTATATGGTACCGAGGCTATTTTGCCTCTCGAAATACAAATACCCTCCCTTAGAATATCTCTTCAGGATATTCTCACCAACGATGATTTCCGCCAAGAGCGGTTAGCCCAATTGGAGCTTCTTGACGAACGTCGTCTTACAGCTCTTGATCACCTTCAAATCTATCAAAAATGCATCAAACGTGCTTATGATAAGCGACTTCATGAGCGTACCTTTAAGGTTGGTGATCTTGTCCTCAAAGAGAATCAACATGTCACCAAACTAGAAAAGAGCAAACGTGGAAAATTTACTCCCAATTGGATTGGGCCTTACATAATCACTCACACCTATGGATCAGGTACTTATCGTTTAGCTTCGCTTAATGGTAAGCTTGAGCCTGAACCCCTTAATGCCTTTCATCTTCGACCATTCTACTATTGAATTTAGTGTTATATCACTTCTTATCTACCTGCCGCTCATCCCTTGAGCTCACATACCACCACATGCACTTCGTTTCCTACACCTCATAATAAAAATCAAGCTCACATAGTTTGATTCTCACCTCACCTAAACGATGCCTTCCCCTTTTTAGTCTAGTCCATGACTTCAAAGTTTTAAAATAAGCCGTATTCTTATGGGATTTTCTTGAGTCAAACTTCCTACCAAACTAGATGCTTCACGCCAAAAGAACATCTAGCTATCTAAATTATATATAGACTATTCCTCGAAGGACAAAGCTATATGCCAAATTATTGTTGCTATTATATATAGACTGCTCCCCCGAAGGACAGCTATGCACTAAAATCATATCTGCTACTATAAATAGACTGCTCCCTCGAAGGACAGCTATACACAGTCAGCCTTTATCAGAAGCTTCTCGCATTGATCAGCTTCGTGAAGACCTCAAGAATAAAACAATCAATATCCCTCAGACTTCCCGCATCGATCGCCTATATTCAATAAAATAAAAGCCTCATTCAAAGAACTTTTGGGTCATGGACTTGTCTATTTAGGGTAGGTTCTCTTTTGTCAAAACACTCACTTTGTAATGAATTCTCCGTACCTCAGCCTATATCATCCACCTCACCTCACCATCCGTTTCAAACTCAAGGGACGTAACGTACACCCGATATATTGTGATCATACAACTCTTTTCACCTATGGACTTCTCGCCTATGCACGGTACCTAGGGCTTCAAGATCGTTCTACATTTGGTGGTTTGTTTAGCTCTTTTCACCTACGGAGCACTCTTTCCGCTTTTCCTCACATCTAGGATTGTGTGTTGATCTTAATCAGACATGGTTCCCTACACTTGGGTAGGCTAACTTTCGCTTCCCTTATACCTTTTACAACATCACCAATTCATTTCCGACACCAACAACCTTACCTTACCAATATTAATATCAATATTCTTACCAATCAACCAATTGCCTAAACTGTACTCAAATTGCCTCGAATTCACCTCTCCCGATCCTAAGGGAGAACTACATCTCGAGGCCCTCCTTGCTTTGTGCAATGGGCTATGTAGGCAGCACTTCGGAGACATGGGGTCTCCCAAGGTTAGCTCGACCATCCCCTACCATAACCTATCATGTGTGGTAAATATAAATATTTTTGTGTATTTCTATTTAATCACATTCCTCTTTATCCTTTTTCAAAACACAAAAAGTCAAAACGAAAACATTCTTATTATTATAACTCAAATCAACATACATATTCAGTTTTATTTAGATGTTAAACAAATACATCTTCTCTATCATCGACACGCAGGTCGGTACTCTTATTTATTCTTATACCTTGCTAACATTTATTTAGACCCTCACGCCTCATCCCGAACTAGGTGATGATCGTGATCGTCGACCCCTCTCGCCAGGCCTCTCTGTCCTCAATGGTACCACGGCTATTGGTACCGCCCACTGATCTGCCAATCTCTCCTGTAACATATGAATACGCCCTCTCGCATGGAGGACTCCAGCCTCTAGTCTCTCCGCCCGTGACTCCGCAACCACTAACGATCCTCTTGTCTCATTCACCTGCGTTTGGAGCTGCTGAACCAAACGCTGCAGATGATCCCTCTCTGCTGTAATCACCGCTATGTCAGGACGATCACGTACACCTCGCAGTTCTGCTACCCACCATAATCTATAGGCCTCTCGCTGCATTCCTCGCATCCATTACCTCGCGATCGGCTGCTACCTCTTCAGGCCCTTCTGGAGGTGTTGGCTGGGGAGGTGAGAATACTACCTCTGCATCGATCCTCATATAGGGTCTATAAGCCTGGGGTATATCCTGCACAAATCCAAATTGTCGCCGCACGCGATCTAGAGGAATCCTCTCATACTCACCTGGCCTGTGCCCTGCGATCCACCTCAATCGCTCTACACCCCTCAACTCCTCAGCTATATTCTCTGTTACCATATAGTTTCCGTAAGGCCGCCAACAGATATCCGCAATCGTCACTCTCTCCCATACCTGCCTATAATACTCAAAGTCATCCGTCACGGCCTGGGATCTTGCCTCCTGTTCTGTCTGGACCCATCGTCTGAATCCCAACCTCTGTACTCCGGTTTCTCCTGACTGGATGGATCGGCCTACTGGTCGCACACAAACAATGTGCTCATAGGCCCAACAGTGTAATAAGTATGAACAATCCAGTGTCGTTCTGTGATTTCGCCTACAAGCCCATAAACCCCTGTATAGCTCCGCCAAATATGCAGGTGCCCATGCAAACGTCACGTTCCTTTCTATCATCTCCCAAATAACACACATCAATGCCTTTGGAAATCTTCCCCCTTCTGCCCTCGGTAATGCATAATACCCTACCGCTATCATTAAAATTACTGCTAACCTTGTCTCCTCAGGATGTGCTGCATACATTATCCCATACGTAAATGACAAACCTCGCTGTGTTAAATCTCGTGCGTATGGACCAAATACTGCTGTTATCGCTCCCCGTGCCGCGCTAGGTAATGCCTGATATACTAGTTTTCCTGTAATTGGGAGTCTCAAAATACGGAACACATCTTCCAATGTTACTGTCATTTCCCCTGTTGGCAGATAGAAGGTATTTGTCTCAGGATTCCATCTCTCAATCAACGCCTGTAACATAGCATGGTTACGTGCGATTCGTGAATAATAGCGGATTCCACTTAACCCCAAACGATTTATCAATGTCCATTCAGCTGGCATTACATCCACTCGGATTCGTGACAACAGCACTGGTACACTATCATTCATCCTCAACCCTGCCTCTGCCTGCATACATCCAAATAACAAAAAACCATTCAATTCCTCCAATCCCCGGTTTTTTCTCAAATTCTCTAACATTCTTACAGCAACCGGTATCGTTTACAGCTAACCGGTACCGGTTGAGTAACCGATACCGGTTATCCCTAACCGATATCGGTCCCTGTTATGCCTAAAACAACCACCTACGACAATAAATTGCTCGTTTATTCCTCTCTGTATACACAGACATACTTGAAACCCTTGATTACCTACCGTGTAACACTCACCCCATTTATAACCCTTGTTATCATCTTTTCTTTCTCATATCTACCCACATACTCTCCCCCATCTTATTCACAAAACATGCAGTAGTCAAATCACAAACAAAACGTTACCTCTTGGGTTGCAGTAGCTTGAGGTGGCCCTTGTCTTCCCTCTTGTCCCTGCCTGCTGGATGTTTCTCCTCGTCCTGCCATTATCACCACCTTTTTCAAACCTACCTTTCTGTCTTCTGAATCTCAGATCACAATCACTTTCCCTGTCTCTTTACTCCTAAACACTCAAATCTCTCATGCAAATACCTGTCTCAGTCGTCAAAAAGCGTCGCGTTCGCGTATTTAACTCTTGCATGGCTCTAAAAATAAGAACTTAAGTTGCCACCCTAGCTTTTCTATTTTTAGAAAAGCTCATAACTAAATAACCGGTATCGGTCATGTGACCGATATCGGTCTAGCAGCTACCGACATCGGTTCGCTAACCGATATCGGTTATATACCTATCTTTTTACAACATGGTTCTTTTTCTTCATTTTCTACCTAATTTTTTGTCGCGCCCGCCCTTTTTCCTGCATAACAACACCATTATCCATATTTCTCCATCCACCACACATATCATTACAATGTCCATAACATCATCTATTTTACAAAAACAAACAAACCATCAACTAAGTCACATCTACACAAAACCAAAAACTCATCATTTGGATCCAACTCATTAGATACATATATAACAATGTCACAAAACCAGCCCAAAACATGCAACATTTCATCTTATAACACATCATCCATATATCAACACGTCAAATAAAATCATCATATATTCTATACCACAAACCATTGACGAAATACTTAAACACATTTTTGAACACTGTATGTGGATCAAAACATCATCTCTATATATATATACAAATTTTCAAATATACAATGTGCCCTGCATCGGGGCCTCTGTGATCTCATCATACAACTAAGCGCACGCAGCCGCAGGCCGCAAAATCTATCGCAGCCAAAATCAAAAATATACTCGGCTCGCAGGCCGGTATCAAATATACAACCCGTACTCGACTCGCAGGCCGGTATATAATGAATAAATGAATCCATACATGAATAAATGACGGCACGCAGGCCTCTATCAACATAACCGGTTCGGGCAGACCGGTGCCCATATCCAATATACAAAATACAAAACAATGCAGGGATCCTCGCCTCTCCCCACCGCCCTCGGCGCACTCTCTCCCCGCTGGTCCTCGTGGCACCTCTCGCCCCCGCCTGTAATGACACGCCGGCCTATGGCTGCACTCCTCCGTGATCTCGACTACGCGAGGTCTCCGCTCGGTGTGCCGCATATGGTCGATACTCAGCTCCGGTACTATCAAGAACATCCCGATAGTACGGGCCTCCGCTCTCGCCTCCATGTATCTATCTATCCCGTGCCACCGCTGCTGCATCGGGCAGTGGTCCCTGGGCTAGTCCTCTGACTCACGCTGCACCCACCGTGCTTCTGTCAGGTGGTGCTCGTGTGTCGTGTCTTGCCGTGATGGGTATCTGTCGTACTGTATCGTGGCCTAGGCCATTTGTCTTCTTCTTTGGTACTACTACTACTCGCACTGCACTGCACTGCACCTATGGCATTTGGCTGTGGTGGTGTCGTGCTCGTGCAGCTCGAGCTGGGCTAGCTGCCCCTGTAAGACCCCTATCTGTGCCTGCGCAGCAGCAAGCTGCCCCTGTAATAACTGCACCTGGCCCCTGAGCTGATCTCTCTCTGCCGTCACCGCTGCCAAGTCTGGCTGTGCGGGCTGTGCTACCCTCGCCGCTCTCTGACCAGCCCACCAAACCCTGTATGCTCCCGTGCACCCAGCATCATCTACGCCATCATCTGCTGGCCTCTCTGCAACCCAATCTGGATCCAAGGGCTGTGGTGCAGGCAGTGGGGCCTCTACATCATCCCTCCTGTACTGAGGGAAGGGAGGTGGCTCGTCCTGTCGCAGCCCCATCTGCCTGCGTACCCTCTCTAGGGGTATCCTCTCGTACTCTCCCGGCCTCCGTCCTGCTATCCAGAAAGTGTACTGGATCCAGCGTAACTGTACTCGGCCTCCTCTGTGTGGGTGATGACCTCTGTAAGGTCTCCATATGATGTCTACCACTGTCAGGCCCTCTAATAAATGTCTATAATACGCCACATCTCGCCCTGCAAGAACTACTCGTGGCTGCCCCACGACCCCCAACCACCTCTGAAAGCCATATCTGTATATGACCTGTGGCCTTGGCTGGGGTAACCCTACTGGCCTGATGCATATGATGTGCTCATATGCCCAACAATGCAGCAAAAATGTCGAACAGATACCGAATCGCCTCATCCGGCGATAACCCCAGAGCTCTCTGTATAGCTGCACCAGATACACTGGTGCCCACGCATAGCAAGTATGCTCCTCAATCATCTCAAGCAACACCCCCATCAACGCCCATGGAAAGCGGCCTCCCTCTGAGTCCGGGAGGGCGAAGCAGGTGATCCCAATCATCATCAGCACAGCCAGCCGTGTCTCGTGTCGATGCGCACGGTACATGTCACCATACCCAATGCTCATGCTGTGATAGGTAAGTAGCGCGGCTGCATCTCCAAAAACCTGTAATATGCTGTCCATGGCAGTCTCTGAATCTACCTGGAAGACTACCTCTCTCTCGATAGGTAGTCGAAGGATGCGATACACATCCTCCAACGTGATAGTCATCTCCCCAGTCGGGAGATGGAACACATTGGTCGCTGGATCCCATCTCTCGATGAGGGCGACCACGGCCGTGATCTCTCTCTATCGCTCTGCACCTCTAGACTCCACCGAGTCCCACCTCACGCATGATCACCCGGTGAGCTGCGGACACATGTGGTCTCATCCACACCAACGGCAGTGGGGCATCCTATCCCGTATCGTCAACTGGCGACGTGCTCGCAAAACCAACCCACATCCTTAGACCTACTCTTTATCACAACATCTACTTTACCCTCTAAACACCCTTTTATCCCCCGACCACACCCCGACTCTCTACCACCCCCTCTAGTAACCTACCTTCAACCACCCAACCCAAAACCTACCTAACCCAACCCACCCAAAGCCCAAAATCTACCCCACCCAACATCCAAACCCACCCAAAGCCCAAAATCTACCCAAACCCAACCCCACCCCACATCCAAACCCACCCAAAGCCCAAAATCAAACCTAACCCAACCCACCCCAACCAAACAACACCCCACCCAACACCCTACCCCACCCCACCCAACACCCCACCCCACCCAACACCCAAACCCACCCAACCCCACCCACCCCAACCAAACTACACCCCACCCAACACCCCACCCCACCCAACACCCCACCCCACCCAACACCCAAACCCACCCAACCCAACCCATACCCATACAAACCCAAACCGACGCCGGCCGACATACGACCGACGCCGGTCCAGCCCAACACACCCTGTCCACACAATTTCTGACCGATGCGTCGCC
This sequence comes from Taxus wallichiana var. yunnanensis, assembly GCA_018340775.1. Taxonomy (NCBI): domain Eukaryota; kingdom Viridiplantae; phylum Streptophyta; class Pinopsida; order Cupressales; family Taxaceae; genus Taxus; species Taxus wallichiana. The sequence goes on from CM031243.1 coordinate 533,690,221, forward strand.
AGCTAAAGAATCGACATCGGTCGCATAATGCCGGGAGCCGAACCCCCGCGCGGCCCCCCGCCCATATTTTTCCATTTTTATACTTATCTACCCACCCAAACACCATAAAAACCTACCCACCCAGCCGACTTGCCCTATTTTACCCCTCTATCCTCTTCGTTTTTCAAATTACGTCAATTTACTCATTATTTCCTAAAAAATGTAAATTCCTACCCAAACCCCCAATTTCGCTTAATACCATTCAAATGCACAAAATAAAAGTTCGAGCCTACCCGTACGATGACACGTCGTCGTGGTGGGATGGGTGGTGGTGGTCCAGCTGGTCCAGCCCCTCCTGCTCCTCCTGCCTGTGCCATGGCTCCAATTCTACTCTGCTGGGTCCCCGGCCAATCAACTGCTGCCTCCTCCTCACTCGGGCCCGCAAACAACTCACTCCTCCAGCAAAATAGCTCCACCTCACTCAATAAACCTCCAATCTCAACTCTCCACGTCAGACAAGTCAATTTGGTTTTCAAAATAACAAAGTGACAATGACAAGCCGTATTTTTCTTTTTATAGGTTTTTCACCCTTAACCGATATCGGTTTCATTTTGCCCTAATGAACCGGTATCGGTCCCTTAACCGATATCGGTCATGTAGAATCGACATCGGTTTTTCTGCCAACTTTCCCCCAATTTTTTGCCCTTATTTACCATTTGCCCCTTTTTTAACCACATATCACCTATATCCACCTTTGCTGAACACCATTTGTTTACCTATTCGGCCCGACCCAAGGCCTCAACCTACCTATTCGGCCCGACCCAAGGCCTCGCCCTACCTATTCGGCCCGACCCAAGGCCTCACCCTACCTATTCGGCCCGACCCAAGGCCTCAACCTACCTATTCGGCCCGACCCAAGGCCTCAACCTACCTATTCGGCCCAACCCAAGGCCTCAACCTACCCATTTGGCCCGACCCAAGGCCTCACCCTACCCATCCGGCCCGACCCAAGGCCTCACCCTAACCATCCGGCCCGACCCAAGGCTGTAACCTAGCAACTTGGCCCGACCCACGGCCGTATCACTTCAATACCATACCCACAATCAACGTTTTATTTTATCCATCCATCCTGTACCTTTTGTTCCATCGAGCTCACCTGTTCGTGTTTTAGCATGATTAGGGTCCTTGACTTGATCTGTCGACCAAATTTGCCTAGACCTAGACCGTGACGTTTATCTCAACCAAACCAACCATTTGGTACTGCCAAACACGCCTAAACGTTCCTGTACCTTACCTGTTATATACCCTGGAGCTACTTCCTATGCCTTGGATACCAGGATTATATCACCCTTGTTTGGATAAACTATCGACCTTTGCCTATGCACTACTGGTTTGCTCGTCAAATCATGTACCCTAGTCGTACTATTGCATTTTACCATGCGTCTGCTTCCTTGGACCTACCCCACCATCTTACCATCCCCTCTACCCCATTTACCCTTTATCAACCCTATCCCTAATTTCCCGTTCACTCAATCTGTGATAGATTTGAGGGGGATTACCTATACCCTTAACAGGGGAAACCACTTCATATTATTGTCCAGTGCAGCTTTACAAAACAAGCTACATGACAATAAGGGGCTAATGTAGACACCAAATTTGTGTCTTACGACCCCTTGTGACCCGCATCTCATCTATCAACTTAACCTCATCACTTAAACCTTACACAATTATTTATTAATTACCTTGTAATTGATAAATCCACATCACCTTACCTGCCACCTCATTTTGCCACCTCATAATGACCTAGCCCTAACCCTAAACTAACCTAATTAAGACTTATGGGATATGTGATTTCTTGTAAAAGGATGTGTTCCTCGATTCATAAATCATGCTTGATATGTATTGAATTTCTTGCAGATTGCGAGATCTTGTGAGTCAAAATATGAATAGACTCTTTTATTTATTTCATTTTGTGTCCGAATATTAATCGATCACGGAATGAATTATAGAGGTATTCATCAATAATATCTAGACTTGGATCGGAGGATTGATCCAAGTAATGCTTTAAATCTGTTTGTGATAAAATTATATCACGGACCTTGAGCAGTTCAAGTAAGGTATGGAAGCATTTAATAAGCTAGTCGGGAGTATGACTCGGCTGATCTTGAGAAATGAAACGGTTCCCGATATCAAAGTATATCCGGAAGGTCTCGATTGTAGACCGAGGTAATAATTCGTTGACATATTACTGTAATAAGAACAGGAGTTAACTCTGTTCTAGAAGGTAGATACCGGGTCTTTCCGAGTTTTCAGGACAAGGACCAAACTGAATTATTAAGGGTTAGTAACCTAAAACTAAAACCTAACCTAGGGGTTAGATTATTGTTAGTCTAACCTAAACCTAGGCTATTTGTTAATATCCTAAGTTAGTATCTTTGTGTAAATTTGTTAGTGTGGGTATTACCCTAAACTCTAACCTAAGATACTAACCTAACTAATGAAGAGATTATGAAGGGGCCTATGAAGGGTGGCGAACCATGGGCGGTGTTTTCCATGGCAATAAATGTAAGGGATAAGGATGAGGGACAGGTCATGGCGGAGGCTTAAGCGGCGGCTAATCTGTGCAGACTTGGCAATTGCTAAGTTTGGAAATGAACTTGAGTTTTTAGTTGGACTGTCGCCAATTCTGGCGGTCGGTGGGAGTAGAGTTTAAGCGGGAAAATTGGTTTAATGGCATTCAATACTCTCGGAAGTCGAGCTCGGAACTCGCGAGAAGGCATGCAAGCGGAAATTTGGGGGTTTGTTTGGCTTGTCGCGATTTTCGGTCTTCTCTCTCTCTCTGCTTGTTTACTGGTTCATCGCACCAGTTCTCTTTGAGTTGCATGGCAAGAATGAATTTCTCTGGCTCTTTTCTCGTCATGGAGGATATATTTGTGAAGGAGACAGCGAAATTTTGTTGGTCGCTTCATCGTGGAAAAAGAAAAGGAAGTTTGAGCTCTTCCTGTGGTCTGCTTCGGAAATTTGATCAAAATACAGGCATGCTAGGCCCTAACCTTTAAATATCTTGCTGTCTTTCAAGTGCTTTCATTAAAACAACTCTGTTCAAATGTTTTGAGAAGATTAGATGAATTTTCTATGAGATCTAGTTTGATTTTTGGCACTATATCTCTTCTGATTCGATTTTTCAATTTCCGCTTGATGGGTGTTTGTTGAAATCGAACTTCGACTCTATTTGTTTGAGTATTCATTCTGGCTTATGCATGTGAGGTATTTATTTATAAAGGTTTGAGTGTTCGGCCTGTTTGGCGTGAGCCCTTAGAATATACCTGTGTGCAGTATAAGACCACTGTATGTCTTTGATTCGTGGTCACTTGTTTCTTGTTATAGAAACTGTATGGAATGATTTGGATGAATACAGTAAGATTGATTAGTATTATCGCTTCCTTGGGTACTCTGTCGTGGGATTTGTTGACAGCGACTAATGATACTTTCGGGTTTCATTTGTATTCAATTTTTGGCTTGGAACAGGCAACTGTAGTGTTACCGTAGTCTTTTCGACCTATCGGAAGTTGTTTTCCTTGTTATTAGGTTAGCGGGATTACTTGTGGACTGTGTATAATATAGATACACCTGTACTTTGTTGTATCGACTCAGTGGAGTCGATGATTGAATCGTATATTGCTATCTATTGCTGGGAATGTAGATTCATCCATAAGTTTTGTGAATGGATTTTTGTGAAAGCCTGGTAAGACGAAACAGGGCTTTTGGCTACTGTTAATTGAAATAATTAAAGGATAAAGACTTCCTGTGTATGCATTTTCATTTCTAAGTGAAAGCTGTTCGAAAGTTTCGAAGCGGCCCAATAGATTTCCTTGCTTGAAATGGGTATTCGATTTGCTTCACTTGTTTCATTCTGATTGTTAGCCAGGAATGGCATATATGGATTTATCAACCAATTTCATAGTACGTTGCTGTAGGGTTCAGTGGTTATGAGTGCAAAACCTTTAAAAATTACAGTGTGAATATATAGATTTATGCTATTGTGAATTGGACGACTCTGAGGAGTCGATTGAATGATTCATTTTATTTTTGAGCCGAATAAAGTTAAGTTGTTGGTATTTTAAGTGCCGGCGACTTAATGGAATAACATGTATTTCGATCTTGTTATTGCGATTGGAATTCCTTCGTGTTTTTGGGATTTTGAGGTATGATTCTTAGGTGGACATATACGTCTTCGACTGTGCAAATTAGTGTAAAATGATTGGCAGAGAGTAATTTGTTGTCTGATTCTTGTTATGCTTCGTTGATGAATATCAGTATGAATTCATATTCATTTGCTTGAATTGTTACCTCCGTTTGAATCATTGGAATTCTGGAAAGGTAACTAGTACTTCTGTCTCTTTCTGAGCTTGACCTTGGACACTGTCCTTGTCACTATTTGAGGTCCTTGAGCATGGATGACCGTTTCGTGTTCTGACCTTGTTTGGGTAAGTCGCGAATATCACACCAAGACTTGCATGCGGCAAGGTAGGGATCGTTTGGTTGAATTCCTTTCTTTTACTTCAGTACGATTTTGACTGAGCAAGAATATGTATGCTATGTTCTTCTCCAATTAATCTGTCCGATTTGACTGTGCATGATTTGGAAATACCGTGTGGGCAACATAGCATAGTCCATTGGAAACCTTAGATTGCTTGATGCAATGAGGTTGTTGTTTTCAGCAATACGCTTGTAGTTTCTTGTTTTCTACTTGTGTCAAAGCCTTACTGTGTAAAAGGAACTAGCATTGGGCGTAGGATTGATACATGAATTGTTGATGTGTTAGTTGCTGTACGAGTTTTTGTGTTTTGTTTCTTGATTAAACAGTGATCTTGCTTGCGGCTTGTCTAACTTGTTCATTTATGTACTGGTTGAATGTTTTCATATGTGAAGGCAGTGCAGTGATGAACTTATGTGAAAGGAAGTATGAATGGTTTGGTTCTTTCTCTTCCTTTATTTAATATTATTGATATTTGACTATCAGTGGGAAATTGTTTGTGACATATTGGTGGAATCCCGAATTGTTATGTTATTTCCTTTTTGGAGGATGAAACAATCTGTCCAATGTTGTGATTTTGGATTTAATGATTGTTGTGTACATTCGTTCCTTGTTTCTTAATATTTGATGAAATATTAGAAAGTGATTAAGACTATTTGTAACAATGATAGAGTTACATATTTGTAATCATTCTGTATTACAAGGGCATAGTCGACTATGTTTACTTATGTAAATGTCGATCTCATTTAAACGAGGGTGTTTAATGAAAACAATTGATGGATTGCAATTGTTTTAAAAGTTAGTGCTTATCATGCCGGTTCATTGAACTCGACTCATGTTGACTATTTTTGCGCAGATGGTTGCCGTAAGAGGTAAAAGCAATGCAGATCCGGGATGCCGATCGATTGTTTATTTGATTTGTAATGAATTGCAGCTTGATTTTACAGATGTACTATGTGTGAAAGGATGTTTCCTTCCGTTAGCATTGTATCAAGTATGCTTTGTTGCATAAAATGTAATTGTATAGTTTTGAAAGGAATGGAAATAAGTGTTTGATACTTATGTATTGTATTCTATTTCTGAAAGTTGACCTTCTTCGGTTTATGTAACGAAGGGGCATTGTTTTCATTGTATAATATGGACGCTTTTGTGATTGACAATGAAAGCTTGTAAGTAATAAGATTAAATTCTTATGAGTGTTTAGTAGTTCTAATTTGTTCTAGCAAAAGCAATATTGGAATTAAATTATTGTTTCTCTAGAAGATAGGTTAAAATTGAGCCTAAAAGAGAACGCTAAACAAACTGGATTAAATTACTAATCCCTAGTCCTAAGTATGAAAGGACAACAGTAAATTGGATTCTTAATCATTTATACCTTTAAACTTAAAAGTATGATATAAATTCAGTTAAGAGAACTGATAGGCAATCAATGGAGTTCAGATGGCAATCTCAAGTAAAGGTTATGAGATATTGTCCCATTCTGTTACTTTAGAATCAGGTGTATTCTAATGACTCCTTGATGAGAGCGTGACCGTAATACCTCTACCAAGTAATGAGTCTTTTAGAGGAGGGTCGTCTTAAGACAAAGAATCCAGGGATTTGGAAAGGCTAACCTTAGGGAAAAGTCTTTAAAAGTAATTTAAACTCAAGTGCGTAACGCTTGTTATTGGGTAGATCTTCTCGAGGCGGATTTAAAGGTTGACGACATAAAGTCGACTGCAGGGCTGTACCTCCGAGAAGATTAGGATCTTCTCGAAGTTACAACAATGCAGGTGACTTATGGCGACACCCTTTGCATTGATCGCTAAGATTTACACTTGATTTCGCACGAGTTACCCTGGGACCGATTAAGAACGTGGTCATGTTATAAGACTGCCTCGGAGATTTGGGGTATCATGACACACTGGTTGAACTGCAAGGTTGAACCAGTATGTCATCATATCCCTAATCCTCGTGGGCATCCATATAACATTATCACCTTGTTAATCTGCCTCCGAGTGATTCAGTTGTGAAAGGAAGGACTGACAGTAGTCAGTATAAGACATTCTATATAACATATGAATGGGGTGAAGGACGTATTCCAGATTGACGAGTATGCCGTTAAGGAATACGAGACATGAACAGTATGTTTCAAATCTTTGGCCAAAGTATCGCAAAGTGCTTGATTGCGTTGTCCTAATTCACCTAGTCTAAGGGATGAGATGCCGATGAATAATGGTAACAGCTTATTCAGCTTAGATTCCTTGGACAGAGCATTCTCGAATCCAGATTAGGGAAGAGAACCGCAAGAGTGTTGTGTTAAATAAAAACACTAACTCTTTTTACTCATGAATAGATCGGTAGATTACCGAGTCATGGAATGAATAGATCGGAGGTATTCCGAGTCATTACAAAGACTGCATATGGTTGTATCTGTTATATAAATGGTTATTTGAATTGTGAGTTCTAAATTATGTATTTAGAACCAGTATGCAATTATCAAAAAAAAAAAAAAAAAATTGACTTGTTCTATTGTCTAAATTGAGGATGTTACATCTTGGTATCAGAGCTGAAGGTTGCAGCTCTTGGACCTATTGAGTCCATACTCTGATAAAAACCTGAATTTTCTTGTAACAGAAAATGGTTAGAACAAGGGGAACGTTGCGAGTAATGCTCCACCTGAAGGAGGAGCGGCGACAACCCAGAAACTGGATGAGATCCTTGCTGCCCTGTTGGACACAAGAGATCGCTTGGCTGTACTTGAACAGCAGGTGACGGGAAATGAGGAGGGTGAAGAAGCTGATAATAATAATCAGCAACCTCCTGAGGGCAATCCCGACACGGGTGTTGATGTTAATGCTGTGAATGCACCTGTGCAACCAGAAAACAAAAAGGCCAGATTGGCAGCAGAACTCACTAATGATATAAAAAGGATAAGTCCACCTAAGTATGATGGCACCACATTAGGAGATGGAGCTGAGAACTGGCTCAGTGAAATGGAGAAGTACTTTGCTATAAGGAACTTCTCAGAAGAAACCAAGGCTATATGGGGAGCCTATCAGCTTTCTCACGAAGCATCTTCGTGGTGGGATAGCCGAAAAGCTGAGCTAAACATTGATGAGACCAATATCACTTGGGATCAATTTAAAGGCTATTTTAGGCAACGTTGGCTGCCACAACTTTTCTATGATCAGAAAATGACAGAATTTCAGAACTTGACTCAAGGGAAGTTAACAGTAACTGAATTCTGGGAGCGGTTTACAAAACTCCTCAAGTATGTACCGCAGTATCAAACTGACGAAAAGTTCAGGATACGGAAATTCATCATGGGATTGAATCCTGTGATAGGGGGAGAGGTCGATGTTCACAGCCCAACCACTATGGAAGGAGTTGTTGAAAAGGCCATAAGGCAAGAACAGAAATTGAAGGCTATCTCTGCTCATAAGGAGGAAGTGCGGAAGAAGACTGCAAACCCTTCTTCAACCTCTCTTGCACCCAGAAAAGGACCGTGGAAAAAGTTTGGAAACAAGAGTAAGTTTCCAGGAGATAACAATAAGAAAGCAGCAGTAAATAAGCCTGCTGGAAATATAAGGGATAATTTTGTTAAAAATTATAATAATGGACAGAAGTCCTATGGAGGACAGCGTGACAATTACAAGGCTGGAGGTAATGCTGAGCCTAAGAAGGGACCTGTAGGAGGCTGCTACACTTGTGGTAAAGATCATTACGCAAATCAATGTCCTTTAAAGAAGGATGATCGTAATCAGCAGCATAAGATACATGCTGCAGTAGCAGACAAGCAAGCTGAAAAGCAAGCAACACCTATAGAAGTTCCGGGTAAGTTATTCGGCATACCTGTCACTATTCTTTTTGATACAGGAGCTACTGAATGTTTTATTTCTAATAAACTTGCTTCTAAACTTAAAAGAAAAGCTGGGAAAATGGATAAATCTTGGACTGTAGAGTATGGTAATAATTCTGTTCATACAGTGAGTATGTGTCTCTTTGGAGCAGTCCTTGATTTACCTAATTTCTCCACGGAAGTTGATCTCTATGTTACACCTTTGGGATCGTATGACATTATTATTGGTGTCAATTGGTTATCTGACCATAAAGCAAAGGTAGATTGCTATGAGAAGAACATAAAATGTTTAGATGATCAGCTGGAATCCGCAGAGATTCAAGGTGTGAAACGAGAAATTTCAATTAGAAAACTGTCAGCTATGCAGCTTAAAAAGGCTAAGAATAAAGGATGTACCCTTTATGCAGTAAAGATATCTGAATCTTCAGAAGAAGATAGTGATTTCATGAAGCAAATTCCTCTGTTACAAAGTTTAGGATGTTTTTCCTGAGGAATTACCAGGGTTACCACCCAAGAGAGAATTTGATTTTACCATTGAAATCAAGCCTGGAACCGAACCTATTTCCAAGGCGCCTTATCGGATGACTACTACTGAGTTAGTCGAGCTTAAGGCACAATTACAAGAGCTTTTGTCTAAAGGATTGATTAGACCAAGTGTTTCACCTTGGGAGCACCGTGATATTTGTGAAAAAGAAGGATGGAACACTGAGGCTGTGTATTGATTATCGGATGTTGAACAAAGCAACAATCAAGAACCGATATCCACTTCCTAGGATCGATGATCTGTTTGATCGATGCGTGGAGCAGCGGTTTATTCTAAGATAGATCTTCGATCCGGTTATCATCGCCTAAGAATTAAAGAGGAAGATATTCATAAAAAACAGACTTTCCGAACAAGGTACGGACATTATGAATTTAGTTCTAGCCTTTGGGTTAACTAATGCACTGCACGCAGCCTTTATGAATTTAATGAACAATATTTTTCAAGAATACCTGGACAAGTTTGTACTTGTATTCTTGGACGATATTCTCATTTATTCTAAGAGCGTTGAGGAGCACAATGAGCATTTGAAGATAGTTTTGGGAATTTTGAGAAAGAGAAAGTTGTATGGTAAGTTATCCAAATGTTCTTTCTATGATTCAGAAGTACACTATTTGGGTCATGTCATAAGTAAGGAAGGAATCGCTGTAGATCCTTCAAAAATAGTGGCAATAACTGAGTGGCCTGCACCAAAGAATGTGCATGAAGTAAGAAGCTTCATGGGTCTTGCTGGTTACTATAGAAAATTTGTAAAGGATTTTTCTAAGGTAGCTGCACCAATAACTTCATTGCAGAAGAAGGATAAGAAATTCATGTGGAATGACAAGTGCGAAGCGGCTTTCAAAAGTCTGAAAGACCAGTTAACTTCTGCACCTATATTGGCTGTACCAGACCCTAATGGGAATTTTACTGTTGTAACTGATGCTTCTGGGGAAGGTCTTGGAGGTGTTTTGCTACAAAATGATCAAGTCATAGCTTATGAAAGTAGAAAACTTAAGATTCATGAGCTGAATTATGCCCCTCATGATTTGGAACTTGCTGCCATTGTTCATGCGCTTCAAGTCTGGAGACACTACTTACTAGGGAAACCTTTTGAGTTGAAAACTGATCACTTGGGTCTGAAATATATATTTACTCAGCCCAATCAATGCCAGACAAAGAAGGTGGTTAGAATTTTTATCACAATATGACTTTGATATTAGCTATATCAAAGGGAAGGAGAATAGAGTAGCTGATGCTCTAAGTCGTAGGAGGCACATTTCTGCTCTTATAACGTTGAGAACTCAGTTTAAAGACGAGGTAAAAAGTGCCTCAGAATCAGATGCATATTTTCAGCAAGTAAAAGCAGCGCTTGCTGCAGAACCTAAAGATAAAAGGTATGAAGGTTTTCATCTTGATAATGAAGGAATCTTGCGTTATGAAAATAGGGTATATGTACCTGTGCTGAATGATTTGAGAACGAAGTTGTTAGTTGAATTTCATAATTCACCTTTCTCTGGGCACCCCGGTATCACAAAAATGCTAGCTGATTTGAAACAGCAATACTTCTGGAAAGGTATGAAAAAGGATGTGATAAATTTTGTGACTCACTGCCTGGAATGTCAGCGGGTGAAGGCAGAGCATATGCCTCTTTGGATGTTATATCCTCATAGCATACCGCAAATACAAATGGCAAGTAATAACCATGGATTTTGTACAAGGACTACCTATGTCCAGGAATAAACATGATGTTATCCGGTAGTTGTAGATAAACCGACTAAGGCTCATTTCATCGCTGGAAATCTAAAGGATGATTCACCAAAGTCTTGCTGGCCAAGAGGTTCGCATACGAAATTTTCAGATTGCATGGTGTACCAGAACTGATTATATCTGACAGGGATCCTAGAATGACGTCAAGGTTTTGGCAAACGCTTAACGCAGCCCTAGGAACAAAACTAAACTTCAGTTCTGCATATCATCCAGAAACGGATGGGCAAACTGAGAGGGTAAATCAAGTGTTGGAGGACATGTTGCGAATGTATTGCATGGATCAACAGTATAAATGGGAAGAGTATCTCCCATTAGTTGAGTTCGCATACAACAACACTTATCACTCATCTCTTAAGATGGCACCTTTTGAAGCACTTTATGGAAGAAAGTGCGAGAACCCCGTAAGTTGGGACAAAGTGTAGAGGATAGAGTGGTAATTGGACCAGAGATTCTCACGAGAGATGGAACAAAGCAAGTTAAGCTGATTCGTGAACGATTAAAGGAAGCAGCGGATAGACAGAAGAGCTATGATGACCTTAAGCGGGTTGATAGAAAGTTTGAGCTTGGTGATAAGGTTTTTCTTCGTGTCAAACCCAGAAAGAGTTCTATAACTTTTGGCAAGGCTGCCAAGTTGTCACCACGATTTGTGGGACCTTTCGAAATTGTCGAAATAATCAATCCTGTAGCTTATCGTTTAGCATTGCCTCCTGCTTTATCTCGTATGCACGATGTTTTCCATATTTCTTTGCTTAAGAAATACGTTTCAGATCTGTCACATGTTTTAAATTGGAATTCCTTGCAGGTCCAAGACCCAGGAATAATCGTGGTTAAACCCACAAGAGTACTGGAAACTCGCCAATTGCATTTGAGGAATCGTGATATTCAGCAATGTAAGGTCCAGTGGGACCAGTTTAGCGAAGAAAGTGCAACTTGGGAAAACCTGGAAGAGATGAAAATTGCTTTTCCTTCTCTTTTTGCAACAGAATGAAATCTGTTGATAAAATACTGTTATGAACTTATTGTTTTTAAGTATTTATGAAAGCCAGATGAAGGCAGACTTTATTCAGGTTGAATAAAAGTGTTGTGACATTGATTTCTGAAACTGTTTAATATGGAAGTAGTCACATTGTTTGTGTACTAATAAATTGATTGACCTGAAGGTTAAATTTAATATGTAATTCATCGGGACGATGAATCTTTTTAGGAGGGAAGCATGTAACACCCTGAACTGTTGTTACTTTCTCCTAAGCATTCAAGTGTTGATATGTGATTTCTTGTAAAAGGATGTGTTCCTCGATTCAGAAATCATGCTTGATATGTATTGAATTTCTTGCAGATTGCAGATCTTGACTGAGTCAAAATATGAATAGACTCTTTTATTTATTTCATTTTGTGTCTGAATATTAATCTGATCACGGAATGAATTATAGAGGTATTCATCAATAATATCTAGACTTGGATCAGAGGGATTGATCCAAGTAATGCTTTAAATCTGTTTGTGATAAAATTATATCACGACACTTGAACAGCAGTAAGGTATGGAAGCATTTAATAAGCTGGTCAGGAGTATGACTCAGGCTGATCTTGAGAAATGAAACGGTTCCCGATATCAAAGTATATCTGGAAGGTCTCGATTGTAGACCAGGTAATAATTCGTTGACATACAATTCTGTAATAAGAACAGGAGTTAACTCTGTTCTAGAAGGTATGATACAGGTCTTTCCGAGTTTTCAGGACAAGGACCAAACTGAATTATTAAGGGTTAGTAACCTAAAACTAAAACCTAACCTAGGGGTTAGATTATTGTTAGTCTAACCTAAACCTAGGCTATTTGTTAATATCCTAAGTTAGTATCTTTGTGTAAATTTGTTAGTGTGGGTATTACCCTAAACTCTAACCTAAGATACTAACCTAACTAATGAAGAGATTATGAAGGGGCCTATGAAGGGTGGCGAACCATGGGCGGTGTTTTCCATGGCAATAAATGTAAGGGATAAGGATGAGGGACAGGTCATGGCGGAGGCTTAAGCGGCGGCTAATCTGTGCAGACTTGGCAATTGCTAAGTTTGGAAATGAACTTGAGTTTTTAGTTGGACTGTCGCCAATTCTGGCGGTCGGTGGGAGTAGAGTTTAAGCGGGAAAATTGGTTTAATGGCATTCAATACTCTCGGAAGTCGAGCTCGGAACTCGCGAGAAGGCATGCAAGCAGAAATTTGGGGGTTTGTTTGGCTTGTCGCGATTTTCGGTCTTCTCTCTCTCTCTGCTTGTTTACTGGTTCATCGCACCAGTTCTCTTTGAGTTGCATGGCAAGAATGAATTTCTCTGGCTCTTTTCTCTGTCATGGAGGATATATTTGTGAAGGAGACAGTGAAATTTTGTTGGTCGCTTCATCGTGGAAAAAGAAAAGGAAGTTTGAGCTCTTCCTGTGGTCTGCTTCGGAAATTTGATCAAAATACAGGCATGCTAGGCCCTAACCTTTAAATATCTTCTTTGTCTTTCAAGTGCTTTCATTAAAACAACTCTGTTCAAATGTTTTGAGAAGATTAGATGAATTTTCTATGAGATCTAGTTTGATTTTTGGCACTATATCTCTTCTGATTCGATTTTTTCAATTTCCGCTTGATGGGTGTTTGTTGAAATCGAACTTCGACTCTATTTGTTTGAGTATTCATTCTGGCTTATGCATGTGAGGTATTTATTTATAAAGGTTTGAGTGTTCGGCCTGTTTGGCGTGAGCCCTTAGAATATACCTGTGTGCAGTATAAGACCACTGTATGTCTTTGATTCGTGGTCGCTGTTTCTTGTTATAGAAACTGTATGGAATGATTTGGATGAATACAGTAAGATTGATTAGTATTATCGCTTCCTTGGGTACTCTGTCGTGGGATTTGTTGACAGCGACTAATGATACTTTCGGGTTTCATTTGTATTCAATTTTTGGCTTGGAACAGGTAACTGTAGTGTTACCGTAGTCTTTTCGACCTATCGGAAGTTGTTTTCCTTGTTATTAGGTTAGCGGGATTACTTGTGGACTGTGTATAATATAGATACACCTGTACTTTGTTGTATCGACTCAGTGGAGTCGATGATTGAATCGTATATTGCTATCTATTGCTGGGAATGTAGATTCATCCATAAGTTTTGTGAATGGATTTTTGTGAAAGCCTGGTAAGACGAAACAGGGCTTTTGGCTACTGTTAATTGAAATAATTAAAGGATAAAGACTTCCTGTGTATGCATTTTCATTTCTAAGTGAAAGCTGTTCGAAAGTTTCGAAGCGGCCCAATAGATTTCCTTGCTTGAAATGGGTATTCGATTTGCTTCACTTGTTTCATTCTGATTGTTAGCCAGGAATGGCATATATGGATTTATCAACCAATTTCATAGTACGTTGCTGTAGGGTTCAGTGGTTATGAGTGCAAAACCTTTAACAGTTACAGTGTGAATATATAGATTTATGCTATTGTGAATTGGACGACTCTGAGGAGTCGATTGAATGATTCATTTTATTTTTGAGCCGAATAAAGTTAAGTTGTTGGTATTTTAAGTGCCGGCGACTTAATGGAATAACATGTATTTCGATCTTGTTATTGCGATTGGAATTCCTTCGTGTTTTTGGGATTTTGAGGTACAGATTCTTAGGTGGACATGTACGTCTTCGACCTGTGCAAATTAGTGTAAAATGATTGGCAGAGAGTAATTTGTTGTCTGATTCTTGTTATGCTTCGTTGATGAATATCAGTATGAATTCATATTCATTTGCTTGAATTGTTACCTCCGTTTGAATCATTGGAATTCTGGAAAGGTAACTAGTACTTCTGTCTCTTTCTGAGCTTGACCTGGACACCGTCCTTGTCACTATTTGAGGTCCTTGAGCATGGATGACCGTTTCGTGTTCGACCTTGTTTGGGTAAGTAAGTCGCGAATATCACACCAAGACTTGACGCATGCGGCAAGGTAGGGATCGTTTGGTTGAATTCCTTTCTTTTACTTCAGTACGATTTTGACTGAGCAAGAATATGTATGCTATGTTCTTCTCCAATTAATCTGTCCGATTTGACTGTGCATGATTTGGAAATACCGTGTGGGCAACATAGCATAGTCCATTGGAAACCTTAGATTGCTTGATGCAATGAGGTTGTTGTTTTCAGCAATACGCTTGTAGTTTCTTGTTTTCTACTTGTGTCAAAGCCTTACTGTGTAAAAGGAACTAGCATTGGGCGTAGGATTGATACATGAATTGTTGATGTGTTAGTTGCTGTACCAGAGTTTGCTGTGTTTCTGTTTCTTGATTAAACAGTGATCTTGCTTGCGGCTTGTCTAACTTGTTCATTTATGTACTGGTTGAATGTTTTCATATGTGAAGGCAGTGCAGTGATGAACTTATGTGAAAGGAAGTATGAATGGTTTGGTTCTTTCTCTTCCTTTATTTAATATTATTGATATTTGACTATCAGTGGGAAATTGTTTGTGACATATTGGTGGAATCCCGAATTGTTATGTTATTTCCTTTTTGGAGGATGAAACAATCTGACCAATGTTGTGATTTTGGATTTAATGATTGTTGTGTACATTCGTTCCTTGTTTCTTAATATTTGATGAAATATTAGAAAGTGATTAAGACTATTTGTAACAATGATAGAGTTACATATTTGTAATCATTTTGTATTACAAGGGCATAGTCTGACTATGTTTACTTATGTAAATGTCTGATCTCATTTAAACAGGGTGTTTAATGAAAACAATTGATGGATTGCAATTGTTTTAAAAGTTAGTGCTTATCATGCTCAGTTCATTGAACTGACTCATGTTGACTATTTTTGCAGATGGTTGCCGTAAGAGGTAAAAGCAATGCAGATCTGACAGGCTGATCAGATTGTTTATTTGATTTGTAATGAATTGCAGCTTGATTTTACAGATGTACTATGTGTGAAAGGATGTTTCCTTCCCGTTAGCATTGTATCAAGTATGCTGTTGCATAAAATGTAATTGTATAGTTTTGAAAGGAATGGAAATAAGTGTTTGATACTTATGTATTGTATTCTATTTCTGAAAGTTGACCTTCTTCGGTTTATGTAACGAAGGGGCATTGTTTTCATTGTATAATATGGACGCTTTTGTGATTGACAATGAAAGCTTGTAAGTAATAAGATTAAATTCTTATGAGTGTTTAGTAGTTCTAATTTGTTCTAGCAAAAGCAATATTGGAATTAAATTATTGTTTCTCTAGAAGATAGGTTAAAATTGAGCCTAAAAGAGAACGCTAAACAAACCTGGATTAAATTACTAATCCCTAGTCCTAAGTATGAAAGGACAACAAGTAAATTGGATTCTTAATCATTTATACCTTTAAACTTAAAAGTATGATATAAATTCAGTTAAGAGAACGATAGGCAATCAATGGAGTTCAGATGGCAATCTCAAGCATAGGTTATGAGATATTGTCCCATTCTGTTGCTTTAGAATCAGGTGTATTCTAATGACTCCTTGATGAGAGCGTGACCGTAATACCTCTACCAGTAATGAGTCTTTTAGAGGAGGGTCGTCTTAAGACAAAGAATCCAGGGATTTGGAAAGGCTAACCTTAGGGAAAAGTCTTTAAAAGTAATTTAAACTCAAGTGCGTAACGCTTGTTATTGGGTAGATCTTCTCGAGGCGGATTTAAAGGTTGACGACATAAAGTCGATCATAGCAGTTTGTACCTCCGAGAAGATTAGGATCTTCTCGAAGTTACAACAATGCAGGTGACTTATGGCGACACCCTTTGCATTGATCGCTAAGATTTACACTTGATTTCGCACGAGTTACCCTGGGACCGATTAAGAACGTGGTCATGTTATAAGACTGCCTCGGAGATTTGGGGTATCATGACACACTGGTTGAACTGCAAGGTTGAACCAGTATGTCATCATATCCCTAATCCTCGTGGGCATCCATATAACATTATCACCTTGTTAATCTGCCTCCGAGTGATTCAGTTGTGAAAGGAAGGACTGACAGTAGTCAGTATAAGACATTCTATATAACATATGAATGGGGTGAAGGACGTATTCCAGATTGACGAGTATGCCGTTAAGGAATACGAGACATGAACAGTATGTTTCAAATCTTTGGCCAAAGTATCGCAAGCTGCTGATTGCGTTGTCCTAATTCACCTAGTCTAAGGGATGAGATGCCGATGAATAATGGTAACAGTTATTCAGTTAGATTCCTTGGACAGAGCATTCTGAATCCCAGATTAGGGAAGAGAACCGCAAGAGTGTTGTGTTAAATAAAAACACTAACTCTTTTTACTCATGAATAGATCGGTAGATTACCGAGTCATGGAATGAATAGATCGGAGGTATTCCGAGTCATTACAGCTGCATATGGTTATCTGTTATATAAATGGTTATTTGAATTGTGAGTTCTAAATTATGTATTTAGAACCAATATGCAATTATCAAAAAAAAAAAAAAAAATTGACTTGTTCTATTGTCTAAACCTACAGATCCTAGAACCCACCGGTATCGGTTATCAAGAATCGCATCGGTTATCGATAGAACGCATCGGTTCCTCCGATCAAAACCAGAAAACCAGCTTTTCCCCCTACCCAGTTCAACGAAGCAACTTAATTGATATTTTACAGTCTTTTGTGTTAATTCATATTAGCAGGGAAACTGACCACCTTCGAAAGGAAGTTTTATATTTCCTAGGCCCAAGGCAGTTTCCTCATTTATTGTCTAATCAAAATCTTGTGGTCTTGTGTTCTTATTTGCAGGTAGTCCTTCCAAGACAAAAAGGAGTTCTTCGCAATCAGCCTGATCTTTCTCTACGGTACGCACACACCATCTCAACATTCTACAGGTATTCCTCCTAGCCCCTAACCTTATCTGTTTCTAAAAGGAATGAATCATTCCGAGTGAAAAGTAATCGCAAAACGGCTGGACTGTCTACGTTGCATTAAAGCTAGTTGTTGAAGCGCACTACGGCATTACCACGTGTCAGATCTGTTTCTTAACTTTCTCTCTCCACACTGAACCAAAATGCAAGATTGACCCCGGAATCATGTAGATAATTTCACCAGCTTTCCATTTATATAAAGAACGTGCAAATCCGAGCTCTGGATCAAAAGATATGAAGGTATGAAGATTTAGGGAAAAAACAGCCAAAACGGATTTTGAATTTTATTCCCGCACTCTACCACCTGGATGACACGTGTCGGGCACTGATTGGATGAGAAATTCTCTCTCCTCTATCTTTCCGCAGGTTTTCCTTAAGAATTTTGACTTTTTATAACTTTTGGGAAAATTTCCATTTTTTCCCGGCGCCTCCGCCTCAGGGACACGTGGCGTGATCTGGTTAGAGGATAGGGCGTGGGGTCAACCTTGTCTTTTAAACTTTGGGCCCAAGACTTTTGCAAATTTTCCTAAATCCTCCCCGAGCTCTGCACTCCCTGCCCCATAGGACATGTGTCCTGTTTCTATTGGCTCGGGCCAATCCTCCAAACTTCACCTTTGGAAACTCGGCAAAACATTAAGTAAAAATCTTACCCTCTTCTCCGCCACTCGATCCATGAAGACACATAGCACGTTCGATTCGTCGGCAGGCTTTGCCGGCTTTCCACATCCCTCGTGTCCCCATGGCCCAACTGTCCCAAACTACCTGGGACAAATTCCTCCGAACCGCCCGATTCGGGATTTCCTGTCCCTCTTAGAGGAGAAGACACGTGGCACACTTTCATTGGCTCTCGGCTCTTCCGGCTTTCGTGTCCCACGCATCCATTTGTCCCAATTGTCCTGGATGAAAGTTCCCCTGTGGCTTTGGCTGATCCGGTGGTTAGCGTCCTTCGCATCCTCGCAACCCGACCGTCCTAGACTACCTGCACAATAGTTAGTCAATTTTTTCCTCCTTCGGCCGAATCGGCTTTTCACGTCCCATGCGTTCCCATGTCCCAATTGTCCCGAGTGTCTTGTGCGAGACCGCCTAGAGGATTTTCGGCCGATTCCCGCTCTTACATCCCAATTGTCCTAAGGACCACCGGACTAGGTGTTTCATGTGGAATGTTTCAACTTTTGGGAATAGAGTTGCTTCTATCCTTTCATTCCTTTTAGAAACAGATAAGGGTTAGGGCTAGGAGGAATACCTGTTGAATGTCGAGATGGTGTGCGCGCATCTTGTAGAGAAAGATCGATCGATCGCGAAGAACTCCTTTTTGTCTTGGAAGGACTACCTGCAAGTAAGAATACAGGACCACCAGATTTTAATTAGACAATAAATGAGGGAGCTGCCTTAGGCCCAGGAAATATAAAACTTCCTTTCGAAGGTGGTCAGTTCCCCTTTTAATACGAATTAACACAAATGATAACAAAGAAAGCTATTGCAAAATCACGATTTAGGTATCTCGTTACAAAGCAATAGAAGCTAAACTATCAATAATAAAGCGTCACATTGTTTGTTTGGTTACTGGTCGTTGATACATTCAGGTTGAGTTATAGGGATAAACCAGACTGGATCTGTGGTTGTTAGGTGACAAATAGGCGAGAAAAAGGTTTTGGGGTATAAGTCACAGTGGACCGACGGCCGCCATCGGATAACCGATCAGCAGTTAGAGAACCATCATTGGTAGGAGATAACCGACACCGATAGGGTCGAGAATCTAGGTGCTTTTGGGTAGAGGTTGGTTCTTTGGGTGATTGTGGGGTTATTAAGATTGGTGGATGGGAGGGGAATAATGGGGGAATAGGGAAGACTCAGAGTGGGATAAAATGGTCTTCGTGGCAATACCGGGATGTATGGATGGAGGTTAAGTGCGTATGTTTCTTTGGTAGTAGATCTAGGAATAAACTTATGATTACTATTAACCCACAAAGTGCTCAAGAAATGGTGCTTAGAAACATATAAAACACTAATTACTCATTCCCGATGAAGATGCAGTTCCAGGACTGTGATGACAAAGATAGGACTCCAGTAGGATGATCTGACAATCCAAGATGAGCTATCTCCTCTTCTGATGCTCGGATGAGTATTACTGGGCTCCGGTTATTCAGTTGCAGTCTTGGGCTTGACGTCCTTCTCTGCAAACTCTTCTTGTTTCTTCACTTGTCTCGCCGGCTCAAAGAATCCGGATCCTTTCAATGATTTCTCCTCCTTTTCGATCAAATGAAAATCCGATCCTTTGTTTTTGGTTGGAAGTGGTCATTTACAGGGAACCGATGGTGGTTACGCAACCGACGGCGGTCGAGTAGGAACCGGTATCGGTCAGGTCAAAGTGGGCTATTTTTGGTAAAATAGCCAGCTTTCCCTCCTTTTCTCCCGAGGGATTAGTTGCGGGCTTGGTCAAGTCATTATGAGGTTGGTTTTAGTCGCGGGTCAGGAGTAATTAGTCATGGGTGTGGATGTGGACCAAGTTATAGGTCTTAATTAGGTTAGTTTAGGGTTAAGACTAGGTCATGATGAGGTGGCGAAATGAGGTGGCAGGTATGGCAACATGGATTTATTAATTATAAGGTAATTAATAAATAATTGTGTAAGGTTTAGGTGATGAGGTTAGGTTACGAAATGAGATGTGGGGCACAGGGTGTCGTAAGACACAAATTTAGTGTCTACATTTAGCCCCTTGTTGTCGTGTAGCTTTTCTTGTTAAAGCCGTGCACGGACAATAATAAGAAGTGGTTACCCCAAGGGTATAGGTAATCCCCTCAAATCTATCACAGATTGAGGTAGCGTGAAATCGTGGATAGGGTTGATAAAGGGTAAATGGTGTTTATATGATGGTAAGATGGTGGGGTAGGTCCAAGGAAGCAGACGTACGTTGAAATGTAGTAGTGCGACTAGGGTACATGATTTGAAGAGCAAACAAGAAATTCATAGGCAAAGGTCGATAGTTTATCCAAACAAGGGTGATATAATCCCGGTATCCAAGGCATAGGAAGTAGCTCCGGGGGGATATAACGGGTAAGGTACAGAACGTTTAGGCATGTTCAAGCAGCACTAAAATGGTTGGTTTGGTTGAGATAAACGTCACGGTCTTGGTCTTGGAAAAGTTGGTCGACTGATCAAGTCAAGGACCCTAATCATGCTAAAACACGAACATGTGAGCTTGATGGAACAAAAAGTGACATGATGGGTGGATAAAAGTGTATTGTGTTGATGTGGGGCGAGGTATTTAAGTGGTACGGCCTTGGGTCGGGCTGATTGATTAGTGAGGGCCGTGGGTTGGGCCGGATGGGTTGAGTACGGCCTGGGTCGAGCCAAGTGGTTGGGTTGCGGCCTGGTCGGGCCAAATGGGTGGGGATCGGCCTGGGTCGTGCAAAATTGGTTGGTTACGGCCTTGGATCGGGCCAAATGGTAGGTTACGGCCTTGGGTCGGGCCAAATGGTAGGTTACGGCCTTGGGTCGGGCCAAATGGTAGGTTATGGCCTTGGGTCGGGCCAAATTGGTTGGTTACGGCCTTGGATCGGGCCAAATGGTAGGTTACGGCCTTGGGTCGGGCCAAATGGTAGGTTACTGACCTTGGTCGGGCAAATTGGTTGGTTATGGCCTTGGATTGGGCCAAATTGGTTGGTTGCGGCCTTGGGTTGGGCCATATTGGTTGGTGCGGCCTTGGGTGGGGCCAAGTGGGTTGGTTACGGCCTTGGGTCGGGCCAAGTTGGTTGGTTACGGCCTGGATCGGGCAAGGAAGTTAACAAAGGGTTTTCAGCCTAGGTGGATATAGGCGATGTTGTGAGAAAGGGTGATTTAGTAAGGGCGTAAATTGGGCAAGAGGTGGGATAAAACCGATATCGATTGTCTGTGACCGATATTGGTTAGGTGATCGATACCGGTTCCTTAGGGCACAATATAACCGGTATCGGTTATAGGTCGAAAACCTATAAAAAGAAAAAATACGCCTGTCATTGTCATATTGTCAATTTGAAACCCAATTTGAGTTGTCTAAAGTGGAGTGTTGAGATTGGAGCATTTGTCGGTTGAGGTGGTGCTATTTGAGTGGAGGAGTGAGTGGTTAGTGGGCCCGAGTGAGGAGGAGGCAGCAGTTGATGGTGGAGGACCCATCGAGGAGAGTTTAGAGCCATGGCACAGCCAGGAGGAGCAGGAGGTAATGGGACCAGCTGGACCACCACCACCCATCCCACCACGACGACGTGTCGTCGTACCGGTAGGTTCGAAACCCTTCATTTATATGAATTTGATTGTATTATGCTCTATTTGGGTTTTGGGTAGAATGCTAGATTTTGATAAAATAATTAATAAATGGAAGTTATTTGAAAAAAGGAGAGGGTAGATAGGTTAAATAGGCCAAGGCGGCTGGGTGGGTAGGTTTTTAGGGTGTTTGGGTGGGTATAGAGGGAGAAACAGGAAAAAAAGGGAATGGGGTAGCCTGGTCGGGTTCGGCTCTGGGTATTTTCAGTTGGCCGATGCCGGTCACTAAGTGACCGGCATCGGTTCTGTAAATTCTTGGGTAGGTCAGGTTTGTGGGTGACCGTGTGGTGGAAAGGGGACCAGTGGTCGGTTAAGGGTGACCGTACTTAGTCCCCGGGTAGGATTTTTGATTTTGGTGCGTCGTGTTGTGGTGGTTTTGGGTGTTAAGTTCTTGTTGGGGATGGCGTGTTGGGTTGTGTGGTGTTGTTTATGATTAGTTTTTGTGTGTTGGGTGTGAAGATGTTGGGGGATATTGTAGAATATAGGTGGGTAGAGGGGTTTGTTAAAGAGTCGGGGTGTGTCTGGGGATTAAAAAAAAGGGGTATAGAGGGTATAAGTAGATGTTGTGATAAAGAGTAGGGCTAATGTAGTGAGTTGGTTTTGCGCAGCACATTAGTAGGCGACGATGCGGGATAGGATGCCCCCGCTATCAGACGGATGCGGCCACACGTGTCCCAGCAGCGCAGAGGGTATCATGTGCGAGGTGGGACTCGGCGGAGTCTGCCGCGGCAGATGCAGAGCGATCGACAGGATCACATTTGATGGTCGCCTCATCGAGAGATGGGATCCGGTGACAATGTGTTCCATCTCCCGACTGTGGAGAGATGACCATTACATTGGAGGATGTGTATCGCATCCTTCGATTACCGATTGATGGAGAGGCGCTTCTTCAGTGGACGTAGAGACAGCCATGGACAACATCCTACACGTATTCGGGGATGCAGCCGCGCTACTGACGTATCACAATGCGAGCATCGCGTATGGAGATATGTACCGGGCCCACCGACATGAGACACGGCTTGCCGTGTTGATGATGATCGGGATTACATGCTTCACCCTCCCACACTCAGAGGGAGGCCGCTTTCCATGGGCGCTGATGGGGGTGTTACATGAGATGGTCGAGGAGCATACATGTTATGCTTAGCACCAAGATACCCAGTGCAGCTTATATCAAGAGTTGTGGGGCTATCGACGGATGAGGCGATTCGGGATTTGCTCGACGTTTTTGTTACATTGTTGGGCATATGAGCATATCATATGCATTAGACCAAGAGGGCTACCTCAGCAGCCTGTGGCCACAGTGATCTACATGATATGGCTTTGAGAGGTGGTTCAGGTCGTGGGTCACCACTAGCCATTCTCGCCGGACGAGATGTGGCATATTACCGGCATGTATTAGAGGGCTTGACAGCGTTAGATATTGTATGGAGACCTTATAGAGGTCATCACCCCCACGGAGGAGCCCGAGCACAGTTGCAGTGGATCCAGTATACATTCTGGATAGCGGGATGGAGGCCGGGAGAGTACGAGCGGATACCCCTGGAGAGGGTACGACGACAGCTTGGGCTACGACAGGATGAGCCACCTCCCTTCCCTCAGTACCGGAGGGATGATGTAGAGGCTCCACTGCCTACACCACATCCTATGGACCCAGATTGGGCAGCAGAGAGGCAGGCAGATGATACAGTGGACGACGCCGGCTGCACGAGATCATTTTTAGTATGGTGGGCAGGAGAGAGAGCTGCGAGGAGAGCACAGCCCACACAGCCAGACTTGGCGGCTGTTAGAGCAGAGAGGGACCAGCTCAGGGGCCAGGTACAGTTATTACGGGGGGGCTGCTGCGCACAGCACGTATAGGTGTCTTACAGGGCGGCCTAGCCTAGGCTCAGTGCAGTACAGGGACAGGCACCACCACAGGTATAGGTACCGCCACAGCACCACCGGTGGCACCAAAGACAGCACATGTGTAGCACAGTACCGCCACATGCCATAGGCACCACACCAGCAAATGCACCAAAGATAAGCACGGGGGCAATCGATATTAGGAGTCAGGACCAGTCCAGCAGCCTATGGTGGCACGGGACCATTATATGGAGGTGAGAGCGGCGGCCGGTACTATCAGATGTTCTTGATGGCACCGGGCTGACTCATCGCCCATATGCGGCACATAGAGCGAGAGACTCTCTGAGTTAGAGATCTCGGGGAGGTGCGCACCACGGCCGGTGGGTCTACACATTGGGCAGGAGGCGAGAGGTGGCACAGGGACCAGCAGGGAGAGGTGCTGAGGGCGGTGGGGAGAGCTGAGGGATCCCTGCATATTTTTGTGTTTGTACATTGGATATGGGCACCGGTCTGCGAACCGGTTATGTTTATAGAGGCCTGCGTGCCCACATATGATTTATTCATTCATTTATTGTATATACCGGCCTGCGAGCCGAGTACAGGTTGTACAGTTGATACCGGCCTGCGAGCCGAGTATTTATTTTTTGATATGAGAGACCGGCCTGCGAGCCGAGTCGAGATTATGACAGTTATTGCGGCCTGCGTGCCGGCTTTGTTGTATTATGAGATCACAGAGGCCCCTATGCAGGACACATTGTACATTTGAAACTTTGGATATATAGATATGATGATTTGACCCACATGCTGTGTTTAAAATGTTTTTAAGTGTTTTGTCGATGGTTTGTGATATAGAATGTATGATGAGTTTGATCCACATGGTTTATATATTGATGGTGTTGATGTCTTTTGTTGATGGGATGTATGTATATATATAGATGATGAGTTTAATTGACATGTTGTGTTATGAAATGTTGTATGTTTTGTCACTGGTTTGTGAAATTGAATGTATGTAGCTTGTTGAGTTGGATCCAAATGGTGTATAGATTGATGGTTTTGGATATCATTTGTTGATGGCTTGTTTATTTTGGTAATATAGATAGATGATGTTGATGAAATTGAAATGAGATGTGGATTTGATGAAAAATTATAGATAATGGTGTTGTTATGCAGGAAAAAGGGACGGCGCCACAAAAATTAGGTAGAAAATAAAGAAAAGAACTATGTTTAAAAAAGGTAGGTATATAACCGATATCGGTTAGATAACCGATGTCAGTAGACAATAGACCGATATCGGTTAGCTAACCAATAGCGGTTATTCAAATATGAGATTTTCTAAAAATAGAAAAGCTTGGGTGGCAACTTAAGTTCTTATTTTGAGAGCCATGCAAGAAGTTAAATACGCGATTGTGGACGCTTTTGACAATCTGCTACAGTGTAATTACATGAAATAATTTGAGTGATAAGGAGGAAAGAGACGGGTGAAGTGAGCGTGGGATGAGATTCGGAAGGCGAAAGACAAGTTAGATTTGAAGAGGGTGGTGAACATGGCAGAACGAGGAGAAGCATCCAGCAGGCAGGGACGAGAAGGAAGACAAGTGCCATCTCAAGCTGCTGCAGCCCAAGAGGTAAACGTCTTGGTTGTAATTTGATTCTTGCATGTTGTGTGAATAGTATGATGGAGATTAAGTAGATAGAGATGAGAAAGAAAAGGTGATAGGCAATGATTCGGGATAGGGTGAATGTGATGGGGAAGGTAGTCAGGAGTGTCGGGTATGTTTGTATGTACAGAGAGGGATAAACGATCAAATTATTGTCATAGGTGGTGTTTTTAGGCAGGGTGTGTAAAGTTGATATTGACCGATATCGGCTTAAGATAACCGGTATCGGTTATGGAACCGATACCGGTTATCTAAAACCGATGCCGGTTACTGTAGGAATTTCCAGAATGTGAGAAAGAACCCTTGGGAATTTGATTTATTGAATGGCTATGTGTCGTTTTGATGTGTGCAGGCGGAGGCAGGGTTCAGGATGAATGATACTGTGCTAGCGTTGTTATCACGAATCTGAGCGGATGTAACACCAGTTGAATGGGCATTGATAAATCATTTGGGTTAAGTGGAATCCGCTTATTATTCACGAATCGCACGTAACCATGCTATGTTACAGCGTTGATTGAGAGATGGAATCCAGAAAGGAATACCTTTATCCGCCAACAGGAGATGACGGTGACATGGAAGATGTGTTCCATATTTTGAGACTCCCAATTCACAGAAGACCAAAGATATCGTGCATTGCCAAAGACAAAGCACTGAGGAGTGATAACAACAATATTTGGTCCATACGCATGAGATTTGACACAACGAGGTTTGACATTCACATATGGTATAATGTATGCAAAGACACCCCGAGGAGACAAGGTTAACAAAGTGATATTAATGATAGCGGTAGGGTATTATGCGCGCCGAGGGTAGATGGGGGAAGATTTCCAAAAGCATTGATGTGTGTTATTTGGGAGATGATAGAAAGGAACGTGACTTTTGCATGGGCACCTGCATATTTGGCGGAGCTATACAGGGGTTTATGGGCTTGTAGATGAAATCACAGGACAACACTGGATTGTTCATTTTTATTACATTGTTGGGCCTATGAGCACATTGTTTGTGTGTGACCAATAGGCCAACCCATCCAGTCCAGAGAGACCGGAGTGCAGAGGTTGGGATTCAGACGATGGGTCCAGATAGAACAAGAGGCAAGAGCCCAGGCTGTGATGGGTGACACTGAGTATTATAGGCAGGTATGGGAGATGGTGATGATGGTGGACATCTGTTGGAGGCCTTACGGGAACTATATGGTAACAGAGAATATAGCTGAGGAGTTGAGGGGTGTAGAGCGATTGAGGTGGATCGCGGGGCACAGGCCAGGTGAATATGAGAGGATTCCTCTAGATCGCGTGTGGTGATAATTTGGATTTGTGCAGGATATACCCCTGGCTTATAGACCATATATGAGGATCGACGCCGAGGCAACATTCTCACCTCCCCGGCCAACACCTCCAGAAGGGCCAGAGGAGATAGCAGCCGATCGCAGGGTAATGGATGCAGGAACGACAGAGGCCTATAGATTATGGTGGGTAACAGAGCTGCGAGGGGTACGTGATCGTCCTGACATAGCTATGATTACAACAGAGAGAGATCATCTGTAGAGATTAGTTCATCAGCTCCAAATGCAGGTGAATGAGACAAGAGGATTGTTAGCGGTTGTGAGTCACGAGCGGAGGGACTAGAGGCGAGATACCTCCATGCGAGGGAGCGTATTCACATGTTACAGGAGAGATTGGCAGATCAGTGGGTGGTACCAATAGCCGTGGTACCTTTGAGGACAGAGAGGCCCGGCGAGAGGCGTCGACGATCATGATCATCACCTGGTTCGAGATGAGGCGTGAGGGTCTAAGTAAATGTTTATCAAGGTATAAGAATAAATAAGGATGCCGACCTGCGTGTCGATGATAGAGAAGATGTATTTGTTTAACATCTAAATAAAACTGAATATGTATGTTGATTTGAGTTATGATAATAATAAGAATGTTTGTGTTTTGACTTTTGTGTTTTGAAAAAAGGATAAAGAGGAATACAAAAAATATTTATATTTACAACACATGATAGGTTATGGTAGGGGATGGTCGAGCTAACCTTGGGAGACCCCATGTCTCCAAAGTGCTGCCTACATAGCCCATTGCACAAAGCAAGGAGGGGCCTCAGACCGATGTAGTTCTCCCTTAGGACCAAGGAGAGATGAATTCGGGCAATTTAGGTATGGTTAGGCAATTTGTTGGTTGGTAAAAAATATTGATATTGATATTGGTAGGGTAATGTTGTTGGTGTTGGTAATGAATT
The DNA here is from genome assembly GCA_018340775.1 of Taxus wallichiana var. yunnanensis. Lineage (NCBI taxonomy): Eukaryota > Viridiplantae > Streptophyta > Pinopsida > Cupressales > Taxaceae > Taxus > Taxus wallichiana. The sequence continues at coordinate 533,717,784 of CM031243.1, forward strand.
GGTGATGTTGGAAGGTATAAGTGGAGCGAAAGTTAGCCTACCCCCGTGGTAGGGAATCATGTCCTGATTAAGATCAACACATAATCCTAGATTCGAGTCAAAGAGGAAAAAGCGATCCCGTGGTTGAGAAGAGCTAAACAAACCACATATTAATGTAGAATGAGCTTGAATCCCCTAGGCACCGTGCATAGACGAGCAGTCAATAGGTGAAAAGAGTTGTATAATCACAATATATTGGGTGTACGTCACGTCCCTTGAGTTGTGTTGTTTTAACAAATGGTGAGGTGAGGTGGATGGTATAGCTGAGGCACGGAGAACTTGTTATAAAGTGAGTGTCCTGATGAAAGAGATCCTAACCTAAATAGACAAGTCCATGACTTCAAAGTTCTTTTGAATGCGGCTTTTATTTTACTGAATATAGACTGATCGATGCGGGAAGTCTACAAGGGATATTGATTGTATTATTCTTGAGGTCTTCACGAAGCTGATCAATGCGAGAAGCTTCTGATAAAGGCTGACTGTGTATAGCTGTCCTTCAAGGGAGCAGGCTATTTATAGTAGCAGATGCGTTTTTAGTGCATAGCTGTCCTTTGGGGGAGCAGTCTATATATAATAGCAGCAATAGTGTGGCATATAGCTGTCCTTCGAGGGAGCAGTCTATATATAATTTAGAGAGCCAGATGTCCTTTTGGCGTAAAGCATCTAGTTTGGTAGGAAGTTTGACTCAAGAAAATCCCATAAGAATGTGTTATTTTAAAACTTTGAAGTCATGGACTAGACTAAAAAGGGGAAGGCATCATTAAAGGGGAGGTGAGAAGAAAACTATGTGAGCTTGATTTTATTTCGAGATGTAGGAAACAAAGTGTATGTGGTGGTAAGTGAGCTCAAGGGACGAGCGGTAGGTAGATAAGAAGTGATATAACACTAAATTCAACAGTAGAAAGGTCGAAGATGCAAGGCATTAGGGGTTGTGCTCAGTTTACCATTAAGAGAAGCTAAACGATAAGTGTTTGATCCATAAGTATGAGTGATTATGTAAGGCCCAATCAATTGGGAGCAAATTTTCCACATTTGCTCTTTTCTAGTTTGGTTACATGTTGATTCTCTTTGAGGACAAGATCACCAACCTTAAAGGTACGTTCATGAAGTCACTTATCATAAGCACGCTTGATGCGTTTTTGATATATTTGAAGGTGATCAAGAGCTGTAAGATGACGCTCGTCAAGAAGCTCCAATTGGGCTAAACGCTCTTGGCAGAAATCATCGTTGGTAAGAATATCCTGAAGAGATATTCTGAGGGAGGGTATTTGTATTTCAAGAGGCAAGACAGCCTCGGTACCATATACCAAAGAAAAAGGTGTGGCATTAGTGGAGGTACGAATGCTAGTACGATAAGCCCAAAGGGCAAAGGGGATGTGATCATGCCAATTTCTTCCGGACTCATTGACAACTTTCACAAGGATTTTGGTTAGGGTTTTATTAGAAGATTCGGCTTGTCCATTCTCTTGTGGATAGTAGGGTAATGAGAAGCTAAGTTTGATACCAAAGTTGTCACAAAGGTCTTGCAACAACTTATTTTTGAAAGATTTTCCATTATCGGTTATCAAGCGATGAGGAACACCAAAACGACAGATAATGTGGTGGTTAATGAACTCTACAATTTTTTATTTTTTAGTTGAAATGAGCGGAATAGCCTCCACCCATTTTGTGTATTATTCGGTTGTCAGTATTATCCATCGGTGACATTGCGAAGAGGACGGATGAATCTCACCAATAAGGTCTAAACCCCATTGTGAGAAGGGCCAAAGATTTCGTGCGACACTGTAGCAGATGGCTAGGAGTATGTTGAAGGTTGGCATGTTGTTGACACATAACACAATGGTTAACATATTCGTAGCAGTAATTATTAAGAATAGGCCAATAATAACCTAGGCGAAGGATTCGTTTAGCAATGGCAAGGCCACTAAAATGTCCGCCACAAATACCGTCATGGACTTGTTGGATGGTATAGGTGACATCCGCGCCGGTTAGACATCGAAGGAGGATGCCATCAAAGCCACGTTTATAAAGGAGTCCCCCCATGACGACATAACAAGAAACACGTTTAAGAAAAGCACGTTTGCCGGTACTAGTTAGGTCAGGTGGGAGAACAAAGGTTGTAAGGTAGTCGTGAAATTGGTGGTACCAGGTATCCTGCGAATTAGTAGACACATTATTTATCATACAAACAACCGGTGCTGAGTAAGATGGGGCAAAGAGTTGTTGGACCAAGACGAATATGTCAGAGTCAGTTGGTGAGGCAGGAATTTGTGAGGCTAAGCAAGCCATAGTATCCACAAATTTGTTAGTGGAGCAGGAATGGTCTGGATAGAATAACGAGTAAATGAGGTTAAAAGTGAATCCACGTAATGTTTGTACTTTTGAAGTTCCTCATTTTTTACATTGGTAGATGCCCATAACTTGATTGACTACCAATCGAGAGTCGCAAAAATATTAATAGATTTGACACCTAAGTGTAACGTAACCTGGAGACCCAAAACAAGGGCCTCGTATTCCACTGTATTATTAGTGCAGGGGAAATCGAGCCGGAATGAAAGAGGCATAGGCTTAGCGTCAAGAGGAATGAGAACAATGCCAGCCCCTCCGCCACACTGGCATTTGGATCCATCGAAGAAGAGGGTCATTGGATATGACTCTTCCCTGAGTGAAAGAGTGGCGATGAGTTCGTTGGGGAAATTAAAATTGGTAAATTGTTCCCCAGTTAAAGGGGCCTCCGCAAGTTGGTCCGCAATAGTTTGTCCTTTGATTGACTTCTGTTGTACAAACTCAAGGTCGAGGTCAGCGAGGAGCATAAGCCATCGGGCGATGCGTTGATTTAGATGTGGTTTGGCATACATATAATGAATGGGGTCCGTGTTGGTGATGACAAAAGTTTTGTGATTCAGGAGGTAATGTCGGAGTTTGGTGGCTATGAATGATAGGGCTAGGCACAATTTTTCTACATGTGTATACCTAGTCTCGTAATCCACGAGAGTATGACTTATATAATAAATAGCTTGTTCTCGACATGCCGAGTCCCGATGTGCGAGCATGGCTCCTATAGCATGGTCAGTGGCAGAAAGGTAAAGGTAGAAAGGGCGATCATCTTGAGGTGGAATAAGCACGGGTGGCTGCAAGAGATAGGCTTTGAGAGCTTCAAAGGCTTGGTGACACTCTTCACTCCATTGAAAGGCAATGTCCTTTTTAAGAAGGTGATGGAAAGGTTGACATCGATCCGAGTTGGGAGATAAAACGCTGGATGGATTGAATTTTACCCTGCAAACTACGCAATTGTTTGAGGTTTTGGGTGGGGCATTTCTAGGATAGCTTTGACTTTAGATAGATCGACCTCAATGCCACCCAAAGAGATGATAAAGCCAAGAAGTTTTCCTAAAGAACACCAAAGACACATTTCTTTGGTTGAAGCGACTAAATATTGCAACAAAGCATCGAAAATAATGGTTAAAACATCGAGATGTTCACCGCGATGTTTAGATTTTCCAAGAAGATCATCGACATAATCTTCAACGATAGTGTGCATAATGTCATGAAAAATGTAATTCATATCCCGCCGATAGGTGGCACCAAAGCATTCTTAAGGCCAAATGGCATGACACGATAATGAAGGTTCCCAAGGAGTTATGAAGGTAGTTTTATGTTGATCACCTGGGGCTACCAAAATTTTATCAGTATCCCTAAAAGCCATCCATGAGAGAAAGCATTTCATGGCCCGCAAAGTGAGATTAACAAGTTGATCAATACTTGGGAGGGGGAAGTCATCCTTGGGGAAAGCGAGGTTAAGGTCTTAGAAATACGTGCATATCCGAAGTTCCCCGCCGCTTTAGTGATAGGTACAATGTTAGAAATCCATCGACGATAGTCAATAGGCAAGATGAAGGAAACAGAAAGAAGTCGTTGAAGCTCTTCTTTGACCAAGAGGGCAATGCGTGGATGCATTTTTCTCAGTTTTTGTTTGACTGGTTTGGAATCGTGGTTTAGGGTGATGTTATGGATGACAATGGTAGGATCAGATCCCGCATGTCGGCGAGAGACCAAGCGAAAGCTTGGTTGCGGGTACGGAGAAAGGTAGTAAAGGCGGCTTGTTCTGATGTGTTAAGGGATTGTCCGATCTTCACAATGTGAGGATCCTCCTCTGTGTGGATGTTGATTTCTATAGTCGACTCATTCAACATGGTTTGAGTTTCAGACGGTAAGGCGCATTGAATATAGGAGTCGTCCGCCCCAAGGTAAGTGAGGATGGAGTCGTCATCCTGGCACTCAACAACATTAATCGAAGGCGAATCCTCTTCGATCATGTCTGGATACAGAAGGGGAAGAGAAGATGGGTCCTCATTATCACATTGATAAGTGAGAGGACCTATGAAGATAGCATTTATGAAAAAAAAAAGTTAGGAGGGATAGATTCAGGGTCTATCGACTCTGTGGGTGATGATGGTTTGGTAGGGGTGATGTCGTCATCCTCCAGGATACAACTGACACGAGGTTTCTCCGGTGTAAGTGTTTTAGGAAAACCGAGACCACTACGATCATTATGTTTATGTGTAGTCATGGGAATGAGTGTATGTCGGCCTTGTTCATAAAGACCAAACCTAAAGCCTTTCCAAGCATAGCGAGTCAAGAAGGTGAGGGATAAACGACGATTTGTCAAGTATTGAAAATCAGATTGAAGGGAACCACACCAAGAGGAGGTTCAGGGTAACGGAGGATGCGTCAACACCCCCATACGTTAGGTTTGTGCAGCAATGGGGTGGTCCGTAAGAGATTACCTCCCCACGCGACGGGCCATAGGTGGGATGTGCATGTAATCGCTCATACTCCTGCGGGTATGGAAAGAGCTAACGTTATATAAAGGTATTCCCCAAAGATAAGGCGTTTAAAAACATCTACTAAGGGGTCGGAGGTTGGGATTTTATCTACGGAAAGGAAGTGATATTTGTAATGGCGGTTTCATTGGTCAAGGTGTAGGTGCATGGAAGTGGATGGTGGGTTGGATGAATGGGTGTCTTGACTGTACAAGCACATCATTAGGGAGATACAACATATTGCAAGTTTTGAAGGGGGGAGGATTAGCTTTTATGGTGTAGGACTTCCTCGTACTCAAATTTTATGCATCTATGTAAGGTGGAGGGAATGCATCCCATAGCCCAGATCCAAGGGTGGCCTAACAACATATTGTTTTGGAAATCTCCCTCAAGGACATAGAAAAGTTCAGTAAAGTGCGTGGTCCTACACGAATGTTAAGGATCACGGTACCTAAGGTAGAAGTAATAGCATCATTGAATGACCGCAACATGATGGGGTTGGCACACATGCAGCTTGAAGGGATATTCATTTGTTGGAAGGCTTTCGAAGAGATGATGTTTAGGCTAGTGCCCCGCCAATCATAACATGACGTATTCGAATGTCTCGCATATGTCGAGATGAAAAGAGTAGGGTCAGGATCTTCGGCACCAAAGTTGATAATTTCGTCTTCGAAGAAACCGATAGCAGCGTCTTGCTGCATGCAGACGAAGTGGTTGGGGAGATAGATTGTTTGATGAGTGAAGCAACGTGATTGGGTGTTAGAATAGAGGTAATAGGCAAGGTTTCATTAGGTAAGACCTCTATCCTCAAGGATTTCAATGAGAGTTTGTCGATGAGATTCAGAAGTCTGAATGAGATCATACAGTGTCATTTTTACAGGTGATTGGTGAAGCTGTTTGATCATAGTTCGGTGGGCAATGCCATTAGAGACGGGATAGGTGGGTCCGCGAATAACCACTTTAGGTGGTGGTGCAATCGGGATGGTGGATGGAGAAAGAGATGCCGCAGGTGTGTTTTCTTTCGCTTTCCCATTGTTTTTCTGCCCTCGAGTAGCAACACTAATCATATTGATCTCGTGAATACAAGAGGAGGAAGACGGTAGGGATAGGTCATGGTCTTTGAGAGGTGGGGCTGTAATAATGATAGATCTTAGTGAGGCGGGGGACAAAGTGTATAGAGAGGGAATTGAAGCTAAAGGTCTCTCTCTTCGTTAGTTGTCTTTCTTAACTTTTCTATCCGAGAGAGGTGATCGATGAAGTATGGCTTTCAACACTTTGCATCCCTCTACGTCATGTTCAGGTGTACGGTGGTAAGTGTAGATTTTAGACTCATCGTAACCTATAGGTCGAGGTTTAGATGGATCATAAGGTCTAAGTGGGGGTAGGGAAATGGTCACATTCTCTACCAACATAGCAAGGATTTTGGCGTAAGACCCTTTGAGTGGGTTAAAGTCGAGGAAGAGGAGGCTATTGATTGGGTCGATTGGTGATGACGTGGTATGGTTGGTTTGTATGGGTGGTGGTTTAGCCAAGGATTTTTGATAATGGGTTTTAACTAACCGTGGTTTCTTCGACGACGAAGCTAGGTTGGATGATAAGGCCATAGATGATGTGGTATCGTAAAACAACCATAGAGAAATAGGAATGACAGAAAAAAATCTTTTGATGATGGAATTTGTTTATGGTTGATAGGTGGGAAGGATCCACAGGGTGACGGTGTTGCTATACCCTTGGATTTGTATGGGTGCGAAGGTGTAGGTCAATTTAAAGAAAACACAGGAGGTATGATATATTGATGCAAGGTAGAGGGATGGGGTCCCAATATGGAAGGTAGGTGTGACGACAAGGGTTTTAGTTGTGATAGCGGCATAGATTGAGGAGATTGGGTCTGTCTCCTAATGGGATGGATGGCTTTATTTTTAGATAAATCAAGCCACTTAGGTGGGTGTGTTAGACTAGGTATTGGTGAGGTCCCAAGCGTAGGGGAAGATTTGGTTAGGTTAATAGAAGTGGATGAGGTATTTGGTAGAGATGAGGGGGGTGAAGATGAGGACATAGGAATTTTAAGCTTCTGTAAACACTTCGGGTATATGGTAGAAGCATCTGGATCGGTCATCTGCATTTGAGTAGAATATGGCGTACTCAAACGTTCCTATAGGACCTGTCTATCTTCTGGGGAATGACAGTCCTCACGTGTGAATAGGAACTTTTGTATGGAAGGAAGGTGGGTTGTGATTCCACCACCGTGGGTGTGATACAGGGGTGTATGAGGCATTGTATTAATGGGCGTTAAGAGGTAAACTGTCTTTGAAAAGATTTAGGTGATGAAGGACTAATAGGTAGGAGGGCGTGTTTGAGAGGATCCGTCATGTTTAAAGAATGTGGTGATGTCGGTTCAAGAGGTTTCTCATCTAAGGATGACAAAAGAAGTGGCGAGCCTTCCTCTTGTACAACAAGAATGGTAGAAGGAGACGTTTGGGAAATAGATAAATTAGATAACATCCGCTCATAGTCTTGCAAGGATGTGGTGTAAGAAGGCTCATTTGTGAGAAGGGAACTCTGGGCAGTTAATTCCTTGATGGGTAAAGGAACGGCAAGGATTTCAGTTTGTCTTGATGACGAGGAAGGGGGTTCGGTTTCTTGCGTTAGTGAAGAGGCTTGATTCAGAATTTGTTCGATAGAGGTCTTTGGCTGGGAATCAAAGACTGCATGGATCTCATGAACACTCTCCTCGGCTAAGATATCTTGGTTTAGATTACTGTTAGAAGAATGATTTGGGAATGGTTTGTTGAATATTTTCAAATTTCGGTTAGCAGGGGCGTTAGGATTATCGAGGGTTATATCCCCCGCATCAACCATTTCCTGCACTATGTTTTTCAACATCTTGTAGTTTTCATGACTATGTCCCTTCACACGGTGGAAGTTACAGAAGTCATTCTCTTTGTACTCAGAAGGTATAAGACGGGTGGAGTCAAACCCAGAGTGAGGTTTAACAGAGGCAAGGTGATGGCTCCTACTTTAAGTAATTTTTCCAATATCACACCATATGTTTCTCCCAAGGAGTGTAGTTGATGGGCTCGCTTTATACTTATAGGTGGTTTTGGCGGGGTATTAGACGGTGGTTGGGATTTGACCATCACCGCGTGCATGGCCCATTTTTATTTCAAAGCAAATCGATGGGTGAGGATTGGTGGTGTTAGGTTTGTTGGTGGAATCTTGGGTTTGGAAATTGGGGTTTTTGTTGCGCAACCGTAATTTCTCTTCCTCTAAGGCTCAAATCTCTAGTTTTCGAGCCATAGTAAAGGCCTCGTCAAATGTACGGAAAGTTTGAATTTGGAGGGTAGGAGAGACAGCTTAGCGCAGCCCACGTAAATAGTTCGATAAGTTCACCGAGGCAAGGCATACGTAAGTTGGTTGATAAGGCCCCGCCATCGTCCAACAAAATCTGCGATAGATTCGCCTTTAAATTTTCGGATGGCATAAAGGTCGGTGATAGATACTTTCTTGGCAATGTTAATGGAGAAATGATCCAAGAAAGATTGGGCTAGTTGTTAAAAGAGAAGATTGAGTCTTTGGGTTAAAGCAACCGTACCACTCCAAGGTGGGTCCTGATAAGGACATGGGAAAGGTGCGAAGTAGTAAAGCGTCGTCATGAGCAATCAGATAGCAGGCATGTCTAAATGATCGCAAGTGTTGTTGAGGGTCCTCCTTACTATTAAAACGGGTAAATTTTGGTAATTCCCATTGAGGAGGATATGAATGAAGGGGGACTGAAGGGTGGATAGGCTCCCAACAAACTTGCTCGTATGTCAAGGCGCTACGACTTCCTGAAACAGAAGCCTCCAGATTTTGCATTTTGTCCATCATTTGTTTAATTAAATCAGTAGTTGGATGAGATGATGGTGTGGTTGTGGTAAATGGAGGCAAATTGGGCCAAGGGCCACCGCTAGACAATGGTGGGGTTAAATGTTGATAAGGTATGGAGGACGAATGTGTTGAGGCAACCGAATAGGGATGTCCTATATAAGTTGTTGAGGTTACTGGATATGTGTGTGGAAATGAAAAGGTGGGTGGAGCTTGAGAAGGAAAGCTTGTGTGGATAGGTGGTAGAGAGCAAGTCATGAATGGAACAGTCTGCAAGAGAGACGAGGTAGGAGCAGTCGGCGGTAATGACATGTTGGGCCCAAGATTAACCAAAGGAAAGCCAATCATGCCGTATGAACCCCTAAAGCTACTGAGGTAGGCGACGGGAATAAGGATGCGGAAGGCAAAGCGGAGTTATCAAGCGGAGAAGGGGCTAAATGAGCAGCTATACCTTGATAGGCATGCTAACAAGGAGTTGGACCGTCGGGTGTACAATCAAGGGCTTGAGACAAATAGTATTGTAGAGCGCTAGGATTAGCATCTAGAAATTTGGCAAATTATTTATCTCCCACAGAATTTTAGGAACCTCGATGGTGTCCGTAGGATTCCCCTGCGTAATGTGAAGGGGGTGATTTAGGCAAAG